>OY829507.1:15757322-16275088 GCA_963691665.1 Clepsis dumicolana | reverse complement strand
TGTTGCTATCTGATATATAGTATGTAACTCAGAATCATAATGCTCTTTCGAAAGAGGTACAGTTAGTAGTCTATGTACATAACAATGGAAAGCAGCCAGTTTATGCTGCCATGGGTGAAGAGTAAATAATAGGCACCAGTTTCAAATTTACCGTAAGCCTACGTACACAGATACTGTCATACCTGCAAATTCTACTCACCCATGGCAGCATAAACTGGCTGCTTTCCATTGTTATGTACATAGACTACTAACTGTACCTCTTTCGAAAGAGCATTATGATTCTGAGTTACATACTATATATCAGATAGCAACAACAAATGGTTATAGTACAGCAATGGTTAATAGTCTGGTTCAAAAGAAGCAGGGACGGATAGTGAATAGCATGCTTTACTCTGCGTTGCCATCTCAGCCTACTAACAAATTTAGATCTAGTATTACTTATGTTGGCCGGTTGTCTGACAAGATTTATAATATTTTAAAATCAAATAACATCAATGTTGCCTTTAAGACTACTAATTCTTTACGTTCTAGACTTTGTAATAACAAAGAAAAGGTGGATAAAGGGAACAGGTCGGGCGTATATAAACTCACTTGTGGCGACTGTAGTCAAGTATACATTGGACAAACCGGTCGAAGCTTTGATACTAGATTTAAAGAGCATGTCTCGTCATATAGGCATGATCATCCAGAGAAATCAAACTTTGCCAAGCATTTATTAGAAACGAATCATTCGTTGTTAGACTCAGATACGTACGAAATTTTACATTATTGTGATAAGGGTTTGCGGCTATCGGTTTTAGAACAATTGGAAATTATTAGGTACAACAACATGGGGTCTATTATTAATGAACAAGTTAATTTGGTTTCTTCGCCTTTGTTACGACTTGGTTCTAATTTTAATAATGTGTCATAGTAATAATGAGAACATGACTTCTCTTTTTACCGTACTCGGTTAAAAATAACGGGGTACCTGGCGTAGATTAAAAATAAAAATAAAAAGGGTAGTTTGGAATTCATTTCTTAAAAAAGGGTAGTTTAGGACTTACATAAAAGGGTAGTTTGGAATTTATAAAATATTAGTGGGTACGTTGGTTTTGTCATTAACTAAGTTGAGTACATGGTTTACATATGTCAGTAGTGGAAGTGGTGGCATGTTGAGCGGTTGTTGTGGTGCTTCGTAAATGGCCTCGTGGAGAGTGCCGAAACGCGTCAGCGTTTAGTATAGTGGTGGTGGTGATAGTTGGGTCTGTGTGGCATGTGTTGATTCGTGTAGCAGTGGAGGTGGAGGTGTTGCATGGAAACATACATTTGCCGCACAGATATAACTATTTGTCATTAGTGGTCGCGGGTGAGCAAAGTAATTGTTTTTTAGTTCATATACAGAACATGTTTACTATACACACCTGTTCCGTAACCCACGACGAGAACGCCATAGTCCAACGTCGATTCGCAATCAGATGGTGTAATCACTCCGCCATGATAGTCTTGATGGAGTCCCATCGCATTCATGGCTGAAAAAAAAACATTAAACAAAATTAAAATCACTAGTCCCGCAGCACCGGCGGTGTATTAAAATGCTGTCGTTCTCGTCGCCGAGAGACAAAATGTTCATACCAAAAAACACTCGCTTCTCACTACTCGGCACTAGTGCCTTATGTTAAACGATGTCTCATGGAAATTGCGGGTGGTAGGACCTTGTGCGAGAGTCTCCGGTGTGGAGAGTAAGACAGCCGGTGTAGGCTAGGTATAGATTTTTTGCCTGTTCTGTTTCTGTTTTTTTTACATTTTCAAAAATTTGCTCACAGAGACACTAATTTTATTGTTTCTTTCATAAATCGAGTCTAGATTAGCATTTGATTTAATTCCTTACCTACGGACAGCGGTCCATACTGTGCCAAAGCTCCTTTCAGATCCTCCTCATTCGGTGTGTCTATCTCGAATCCACCTGTGACTTTGACTGCAATTTTACTTGAATCAGTACGGCAACTGTCATTGCTTTGTTTATAAGGATAATCGCCTTCGTGCTCAACACCTCCTTGTTTGGCCAGTTCACTGAATGAAAATAGCAGTTTGTGTAAATGTTACAAAACGAAGGTCCTTAAAACGGTAGTGTGGTTTTATGAAACCAGGCCAAGCCGATTTATGATAAGATCACACAAGTGTTTTAAGGTGAAACTATGTAGAGTTGCTCACATTATTTTATCCATATACTAATTATGAGTACTCTAACATGGGTTAAGAAACCGAAGGCGTACCTGTAACGAATTAGATTGTTTCATTTTTAAATTATAAACAAGCATACAGAGCTGATGTTTCGTATCGACTGTTTTTTTTAATTGTAACTTATTTTAATATTGTATTGGTTTTTGAAAATGAAAACTGGTTGTCGTAATGCTGGTCATTACCTACGGTTTCTGAACGCACAGATATGATTATGTGTGTATATATAATTTAATAATTTTTAATACCAACCTGTTTTAAGCGTTTACTGGACAAACCAAAGTATACAAAATGTTTTCAATTGAAGTCGGTATCTGCAAAGTTACGTATGATTCCGGTGCTACGAGTATATTATGAGACAAGGTAGGTGTAACATACACATACATAATAAGAAACTAAGCAAAGCTTGTACGAGTACTTTGCAATGGAGAAACAAAAGCATACGGATAAATTCATCACACAAATGGGTGTCCCGACTGGGGATCAAGATCAACCCCGGGACCTTAAACTTTTCTCACCACCGAGCTATCCGGTCGTCATAAAAATATGCTTACTTCATAATATTGACAAGATTTGCAGCACCATTGCATTTATCGTCCAAGGTATCACAATCTAGCCCTTGCTGCACCGACAGAGTAAGTAATTTATTATATTTCTTAGCGTATTGTCCTTCAATGCTGCCTGCAAAAAAGTATATAAAACTGAACAAAATACAGATATTTTAAATTGTTTTCTCAACCTAACACGTTTCAAATCAAAGATGGATAATTTAATTTAATTGAATCAGAATGCCTCATGCATTATTATAGATAGAGAAGCAGATGGAATATTTTTAAGCAATACAACAAGATAAATTTGTCTGATTTATTGCAAAAAAGATCTGAAATTGTGAAACTAACAGCGACAGCTCATACAAAAAATACAGATAGAATAATGTTTGTAGGAATCACATCATCGTAAGTGTACACCATTTAGAGTACGACTATTCTGAGTTTGCCCATGACAGATTATTTTATTGGAATATACACGTTTGTAAACTTTACTGTATATTGTCATCGCATCGCTGTATAAAAAAAGCCTTAAAGCTGTCTTACCTACGCCAGCAAATGCATAGCAGGATCGACACCATCCTTGATCCCTTGCAGGGCCTACCAAGCCCTGGGTCCTGTAATCTAAACTGTCCGGAGCGTCTTCTATCCATTTTTTCTGTACCTTAACCTTCACAGTTTCATCTGACCGTTCAGTAAAGTGTACTAGACCCAAACGACGTTTTTTAAATTCTTCATACGATATATCAGAGAATTCATTTACATCGTAAATTGTGTCATGAATCTCGTTAAGTTTGTTTACATTCACCAAATGCTCTTTGAACATTTTGAAGCGTGCGTTGGCCTCTTCTGGAGTTTCGTATTGCTTTTTGTATATCTTGATGAAATTCAAGAAATGATATTCGGCGTCATCCAAGTCGAAGTACGGTTTGTCTAGCGCTGGAAAAGCCAGAGCATTGCTGACGAGCAGGAATAGCGGAATCACACAAAACATACTTAGTTGATGATGGTGAATGTTTCGTGAACTACTGAACTATGATTATAGTGTACGATTGTCCAGCTCCTTTTATACGAACTTAAAACGTGCCAACTATTAAAAGAGGTATTTGAAAAATAGTTATGTTCATAATCAAAATTATGTAAAAAATTTGGGCAGTAATATTTGTATATCAGGATAGTAATGTTTTATGAAAATCCATTGTTATACCTACCTACATTATTATACAGGCTATGCCTATTCCGAAGTCAAGTATGTACAATTAAATAGAAGCTTCTTTTAAAATTGAGGACCATTTCTTTCATTTCTAATCGTTGTAAAATTTTTCACACCTGTTAGCAAGGCGGCTGGAGTGGTTTGTAATGGCTTTAGGAGAGCGCAGTCGTGCATGGACTGCCTAGCTCGTCTTGTCTCTTCTATTCCAATTGCGTTATCCAAGAATGTGTCTACTTTGGCATGTTTCCGACAAGAATCTCGTTTGAATTCTGGATAGTTTAGGAGTCGGGGCTTTTTGAGCGAGAGACCTCTTATCATATTGGACGAGGACGATATGGGTAACATTATGAGGTGGACTGACAAAGGCTTAGCTCAGGGAAATCCTCTTTCCGCTTTATTATTTAACATCGCTACCTTACAAATTTCTCGTGAAATGGATAAAGTTCCTATCTCCCAGTATGCGGATGATTTTTTGCTGTCGGGTTTTTTCAAACCTTGGGGTCCATAGGGTCCCGGCGCTTAGAAGCTTATTGCAGAGTTGCAAAAGCGCTTAATAGTCGATGCAACTTGTGACCAAAGAGCTGGCAGTTTTCTCTCTCAAAGAATCAGCATCGCTATTCAGCGAGGCAATGCTGCCAGCCTTTTGGACACCATACCACGGGATGCCATGCTTATTTAGATTTAATTTAGTTTTAATTTTTAGTTTATTTAGTTTTAGCTTATATTTAATGTAATATTAAATTGCTTTTGTTAAGATAAAACTACCGTGAGACTCAATCATAGTGAAATAATAGCAGAACCGCGGCGCGCAGTTTACGTCTCGCCACCGGCGTGGCGTGTGCTCCCAGAGGAAGGACTACGGATTAGTCCAAAACATGTCAAGCTATACTCGACTGACATATGTGAGTGATCCGTTTATTTCACTTTGCTTTTATTATGTAAATAAATTGGTTTTTTTGGACGATTTTGTCCTGTTCATCAGTTGTAAATGTTTGCAGGACAGTGTTTGCATGATGCAGGAATCTTTGGATTTAGTGTTAGATATTTTGCATAGATTAGGTTTGGATGCGTCGGCAACTAAATCCAAGTTCTGTGTTTTTAGTAGAGGTCGTACAAGTCGACGGGTAAGCCTGTAGGTACATGGCCAGGAGTTATGCTGTGAGGATACAATTAAATCCCTAGGAGTGTGGCTGGACCGATCGGATAGGTGGGGAAGCACATCGGTTATGTTACTGAAAAAATGCAGCGTTTCCTTTATAAAATAAACTCTAGCTGGCGCTTCATGGGGTGTGCATCCTAAACATCTTCGTGGACTGTTTATTTCTTTAACTCGTACCAGGTTAAATTACGCATATTGTTTGTATGACAGTAGCGCTATGTCACTCGTCTATGTCTTTATGAATTAGAATATATACCTAAGTCACCTTATTTGGAAGGAGCTCTTTAATAGGAGATCCCTGTTTAAAGGAATCTGGTACAGGACCATCCAGAGCGACCCTCCTTGTAGTCCTTGCTTCGACAGCACATCTTTAAGTAGGGCTCAAATTGTCAGCGAGCATAGGTTTCGGTCTGAGCATGCTCCATTGAATAAACTTTATCATTTGATGAGGAAGGTGAACTCCGCAAATTGTGAAAGTTATGGGGTTCCCGAGGATGTTATTAATCATTTGCTCATTGTGTGTTGGGACAGAAGTTATTCCTTATTATTGCTTCGCTCGTGGTTCAATCCTAGGTTCCTTCGCTTGCTCGTGTTTCAGTACAATAACTTTGCATCCTCGCATAACAAGTAACTATTTGATAGCTGTCCTTGACAGCTTGGCGAAGACTGTAAATGTGACTTGGAATGCGAGTATTGAATCTTATAAGAGTTATAGTAAAACTATAACTTGTTCGCTCGTGGAATAATAATAAAAAAAGACCGGTGCGAGTCGAACTCGCGCACGAGGGTTCCGTACAAAGATTCCCCTGCTGTCTAAGTCCTGCTGTTACAGTTGTCCAGTATTAGGAGAGCCCTGTACCTAAGCAAAATGTACGCAGTGTGGGGTAATTTTATATTGGTCTGTAACATTTACAGAGAGACAAAAATTTTAGATTTTGTGATTTTTCTGAGTGATTATGCTCTAAGAGCTACCTTCATACCAAATTTCAAGTTTCTAGGACAACTGGAAAGTACCCTTTAGGTTTTCACGGTACTGAATTTTGTATGGAAACAACCTTTTTAATGACTGTATTTTTTGATTGCGTTCACTTAGAAGTTTTATTTTTTCACAGCTGCAAGGGACTGCAAGCTCTAATATTTCATATTAATTTCAGCCTGCTTCCTCTATTCGTTTCAGAGAAAAAGGATCTTAATAAACAGACAGGTAGACAGACAGACAGGCGGACGAACGGAAAGCGGAGTCATAGTAATAAGGTACAGTTTTTTAACCTTTGGTTTCGGAACCCTTAAAACTGTCATCTGTCATCTTTGGCCCGAGAATCAATGTCAAATTTGAGCTCCCCGCAGATAAATCACATAAAATCCACATACATCTCCTATGCTTAAGTAAAAAATATAAAACTGTCATCCGCCATCTTGAATCCAAAAAAATAATGTCAAATTCGAATTCACTACAGCCAAATTACATGAAATCGAAACCCCTCTTACCTCAGTTTGAATTAAAATTATAAAACTTTCACTATGGCAAACTGTGTGCATAGCTGTAGACCCTATTGCCTTAGTGCCAGAATACCTACAAAGTACTAAACAAACTAAACTACATAATCAAGTTTATTCTGAGGTTCCATAGCCTGTGTGGCTTAATAGCTCGATTGTCTTGGTCTTAAACTAGGATTTTACTGTATGTTCTAGAGCATAAGAATCGATTTTATGCATTCTACATCCAGCATAATCAAGAACTTTAGGAGAATTAAGAAGAGAAAACAATATTTTTCTTACCTGCAACCATCGCACGCGCGCTTTGTGATCAAAGGTGAGCAAATCTATTTTTAGTTCATGTATAAGGAACTCCGCAAAGTATAGCCTAAGTCTAAAAATTATTTACACCGATGTCTGCATCTCAGTGACAGGGCATACTTTCCTGCTTTTAAATCGCTTCATTATAAATGCTTTGCATGTGGAGCAAGCTAAATGAAGTGAATTTAAACTACGCGGAAGTTATACTTTTAACAATTTGAAGTATAACAATGGCAGAGACCAGTTTAAATTCACTGCTATCTTACATAGGTTGATGTATAGCGAGAAGCGAGAGGAGTAGCAAATAAATTACTATTGTAAAAAAACACAAAAAGTATTATCAAATTAGCATATATTACAAATTATTTCTGAAAAAAGTTACACGCTTAAAACAAATCTAAAGGCAACTTCTCTCTTACTGAGCAATAAAATATAATATAGTACACAGTATTTTGTAAATACGTGAATCAAATAAACTCTGGTGTGTATGTTATTTTATTAAAATCATTTTCTGTTACAATCGTCGTGATGTGTAAAACATTTCAAATATTCCGAATATGGTAGAGGCTGGGATAGGGAAAATGGTAGGCCATTTAATAGAGAGAAAGAGAGAGAGAGAGAGAGAAAAATGTTTATTCACAATAATTCGACACATACATAGAAATAAAACAGTAGGTACATTTGAAAAAAAAAATACAACAGAACATGTTATCTTATTTAACAACAACGCGATAGGACACGACGATACAATACAAGAACTCTTTACGACGATCTGATTATTAAAGAAAAGAGTGGAAGGGAATGGCCGAGGATAGAGCAGTTGGATCAAAATAAATAGAATATAGACGTCGTGTCGTATCAGGAGGTGACAAAACTCGTATTCAAATAAAAGAACACACCAGAAAGAACTGCATCAACAAGAGTCACAAGACGTCGGCAAGAGAGATTGTCTCAAGAGATTGTCTCTTGGCGGTATAGGAAACAAATGTGAAAAGAGAAAGTAAAGCTCAACTCTCGAAGCACGAACACCTCAGGCCGTAAGTGGTGGCCCGCGTCACCCACGCCTGCGTCGTCTGTGAAGTGATGTTTATTCGACCGTCGCGCATGCGGTGAATCGGGAACCGATACCGCAATATCCCTTTCCTCTCTCTAAGAAGAAGAAACCATTATCCCCCCAAAGAACACCCCAGGAGTTCTTGATGATCCAGTAAGGTTTGCCGCCCTTCTTTTCTTCTGTAAACAAGATATAAAATCAGTTTTTTTGAAAAAGTTAATAATTATTGCATTGTCAATCCGACGAAAAATTCACTTCCAGGATTTGAGATGGACAACATCTTTAAGAACGTTAAACGTGTCACAATACGCAAGCTATTGGACATTAAAAAGTTCCGCCATAATCCGCTAGATGGCGCTTTTCCGCACTTAGGCGAATAATATTAATTTAAGTAGAATTAAAATTGCATCGGTTGTAAATTAATTAATTAACAACCGCTACTTGCACTTAGCCAACATAAAACACATAAAAAACTACATTACACACTACACAGAAACAATACGTTGGTATTCAAAATGAGAAGCACGGACACGCCCATGGGCGTCGCCCAATTCAAAATCTTTTGGTTGTCCGTATCCGGTCCCACTCAACCATAAAACCGCTTGTACGGCTGGGAGACCCCACATTTCTCTACAACTCCTGAGTGGAACCAGCCAGCCCAGAACTTGGTAAGAATACTGATCGTTTCTGTACTTTATCATTGTGTTACACTACTTGTGTCTTTTATTGTAATTTATTTAATTCTATAGGGTTTCCACTCTGTTACTCTGTCCGAAGCAGTACTGTACCTTAATAGCGCTCCGGATAGTTAATTATAATTTAATCTTTCCCTATTTCACTGCTCTACGGTTATAGACGTAGCGCTTATTTTAAAACCTAACGTCTTCCTAGAACGGTTGGAATTTAAAGTTCCAACGGTCACTTTGTGTAAATCTGTTATCCACTCTCACTAGAAACCTGTAAAAGCTTACTCTCTGACTCTAGCTAAATTGTAAATCCGTATGACCCTCCGTATTGCCATGCACTGCCAATCTGGATCCCACTCCCTCGGGAATGGTCGGACTGGAAAGCGGAATATGGCAGTGCTAGCATACCATGGACGTTTGGCTCACACCAGCTTATTTACAGGGCAACTACGCTACCCGTGGGAAATCTCTCCACCCACTACTGGTTCCTAACGGACCCCTGCCGACCTCTCGCAGCCTACTCAGAGGCTAGCCGTTGGCACACTAAGGTCCCCTTCACACCATCTCAACACCACGTCATCACACGAGCCCCCTGGTCACTCCTGGTTGCTCTACGACGCCTGCGCCCTATCTTCGCCGTCGCCGGAGGATCCAGACACCCGAGGGAAGTGTAGGCCATATTAGCGTGTAATCGAACCCAGTATCTTCAAAAGTGTCTTCGAACTCAATCCCCTGAGATTCTCTATTTTAATTGTCAATTTAGCCTACCGATTTTGTTCAAATAAATGTATTAAACTTGTAATTTGTTTCCTTCACAAAACCCTAGGTAGGCTACCTTAAAACAGACTGTTTCCCCTCATGAAAACGGCCTGTGACAAACGTTAAATAAAAACTTGTTACAATAAAAAATGTAAGTAGGTGTCATATAACATCTGTTTTAGGTAAAATCTTGAAATGTTTGCAAGTTCAATCAAACCGTTACACATTATTTATTCAGATTGCAGTAAGGTTCCAAATACAACCAACTTAGAAAAGCTGAAAAACCCCCGGCATTTTCATTTCAAAGTTCAATATTTCAAAAACGGGTGAACCGATTTTAACGAAACTTAGCTAAGAACCATCTCGATTGAACTAGCTTTCGACTAAAAAAGCCGCATCGAAATTGGTAGATCCGTTTTGAGAGCTGTGATGCCACAGATACATACACAGATACACAGGTCAAACTTATAACACCCCTCGTTTCCGTCGGGGATTGATTCTCACGGTAGTTTTATGTTAAAGTAGAAAACGTTTACTTTTAACATAAAACTAAAGTGAGACTCAATCATAGCGTAATAAACGGATCACTCACGTATGTCAGTCGAGCATAGTAAATTTTTCATTCCGCGGAAAGTACGTGAAGCCATTGAAATTAGTCGTCATCCCAATTTCAACCGTGATAGTGGATGGTCAGTGCCCCCAAGTTGGAAAACTGTGTTGAATACTGCGTCAACAGCTAGTGTGAACGAGCCTTTACAAAGTGATGTGATTAGTGTAGTGTGCTACCCCACTTTTGACAATAATAAAAATGACGATGAAAACGAGGGTAGTTGTGAGCCGCCGTCAGCTGCGCCGAGCAGCCGCGCGAGCAGAGCCGCGGCGCACAGTTTACGTTTCGCCACCGGCGTGGCGTGTGCTCCCAGAGGACATTCCTTTTATTAGTCCGAAACATGTGCAGCTATACTCGACTGACATACGTGAGTGATCCGTTTATTTCACTAAAACGTTTACTATAATATCTACACACCTGTTCCGTAACCCACGACGAGAACTCCATGGTTCAACGCAGTTGGTTCGCAGTCAGTCGGTGTAATCACTCCGCCAACATATTCTTGATGGAGCCCCATCGCATTCATGGCTAGAAAAAGATTAAGGGTCTTATTCATAAACGTCACTCAAGCCTCCATTAGCTAAAATAGGTTTTGTCTTCTTCTTACTAAACGGAAATGTCAATGTGACAAAAAAGGACAAACGAACTTTAACGGCATTTTGGTTAAAATACACACCCGCAACCTCGGAAGGTTCGCAGATGCGTTGCCAACCTAGAGAGCTATGGTGAAATGCCTATTGTACCCGCTGTCTTACTGTCCACACCGGAACACAACAGTGCACGCACTGCTGCTTAGCGGCAGGATTAGCGAGTAAGATGGTGGTAGCGATCCGGACGGACCTCGCACTAGGTCCTACCACCCGCACCCGGTTTTTCTCGTACAAACTTCCACCCCCTTTTCGCCCCCTTTGGGTTGAAATTTTCAAAAACGGCGAAACACGTGTTCGTTTATTTTGTTTAAGAAACATACTAAGCTTCATAAACGTAACTTAAAAACATGACTTTTTTTATACAAACTTCCACCCCCCTTTTCACCCCTTTAAGGGTGGAATTTCGAAAAATCCGACCTTACCCCTGGTGTATGTTATAAAAGGAACCTCTGTGCCAAATTTTAGCTTTTTAGGTCTAGGGGTTTGGGCTGGGCGTTGATCAGTCAGTCAGTCAGGACTTTTCCATTTATGTATACAGAGCGAAGCTAGTGTTTTTTGGTATGAAGATTTTGTCTGCATCTGATGACATTTCGTTTTACAAACTTGCCCCACTGACATTAGTAGATGTTGAAAAGTCATTTTCTACATAAAAATGGATATAAGACGTCAAAATTAATAGATTGATAGTAGAAAATATTGAAAAAAATTATGGTTTGCTACGATAATTTCAAAGAAATTAAGGAATAAAACATGTAAAATAAATAACTAATGCATAATTTAATAATGTTCATTTAATATACCTGCTGATGTTGATGTTTCGTGTTTTATTTTAGGATTGTATTATTGTTAACTGTAACTGTTATATGAAAGTAATTTTATATGAATGATGTATTCATAATGAATTTTTTTTTTTACTTTTGCGTTTTGAAGAAAATATTCTGTGAAAAAATACGAGTCCCGGAATCCCAAGTCTTATCCATGTTATGTACAATGTTTAAGGTAATTCACCCAAAATGACACTACCTATTCCGATTATTGATAATTATATTACGGATATTTTTGTAGATTCCGTTTATGGAGTTTTATTGTATTCGAGTCTAAATCAGCATTTGGTTGAGTTCCTTACCTACAGACAGCGGTCCATACTTTGCCACGGCTCCTTTCAGATCCTCCTCATTCGGTGTGTCTATCTCGAATCCACCTGTGACTTTGACCACAATTCTGCTTGAATTAGTACGGCAAGTGTCATTCCTTCCTTCATAAAAATAATCTCGGTTCCTTGTTTCGCGAGTTCACTGAAAAAAAAAATTGTACCAATCTGTTTCAAGTGTTTACTTTACTTTCATCGTCACGGATTTGTAAAACCTTGCCAGCTGTGTGTCATACGAAGTTTTTCAATACATTTGTAAGAAAACAGCTAATTATAAAACGCAAATTAAAAAATATAACAAAAAATAATTTCCGAGCCATGTATACATACTTTGAAAGTGAACTTTTCGTGCAAATGTATTGAAAAAGTTATTTTCAATATTGAAGTTGGTATTTGTAAAGTTTTGTATGACTCCGGTGCTTTATATTAAATAAAGACAGGTACAGATACATGATACATATTAATATAATATAACATACCTAGTATAATAACAATATCACGAGTCTCAAACTAAGCAAAGCCTACCTACCTAGCCTAGCTAACCTACTTTTCAACGGATAAACAAACGCATACATATTATTGACAAATTCATCATACAAATGTCTGCCCCGACCGGGATCGAACTTAGGACCTTATAGACTCTTATAGGACCGCTTAACTATCTGGTCGTCATAAAAATATGCTTACTTCATAATATTGACGAGATTTATAGCGCCGTTGCATTTATAATCCAAGGTATCACAATCAAGAGCCTGCTGCACTGACAGATTAAGTAGTTGTTGATGTTGCTTAGCGTGTTGTCCTTCAATGTTGCCTGTAGAAAGTACAATTGTGTTTAATAGTATAAAATAACCTAACCAACTTAGAAAAGTTGAAAAACCCAGACGTTGTTATTTCAAAGTTCAATATATCAAAAACGGGTGAACCGATTTTATAGTATAAAATAACCTAACCAACTTAGAAAAGTTGAAAAACCCAGACGTTGTTATTTCAAAGTTCAATATATCAAAAACGGGTGAACCGATTTTATAGTATAAAATAACCTAACCAACTTAGAAAAGTTGAAAAACCCAGACGTTGTTATTTCAAAGTTCAATATATCAAAAACGGGTGAACCGATTTTATAGTATAAAATAACCTAACCAACTTAGAAAAGTTGAAAAACCCAGACGTTGTTATTTCAAAGTTCAATATATCAAAAACGGGTGAACCGATTTTAATGAAACTTGGCTAAGAACCATCTCGATTAAACTAGCTTTCGAACAAAAAGAAATAGGTCTATCCGCTTGCGAGCTACGATGCCACGACAGATACACAGATACAGAGATACACAGATGCACGGGTCAAATTTATAACACCCCTCTTTTTCGTCGGGGGTTAATAAAATAGCAGATTTTATGTAAACTCAAAAACAACTTTTAATTGATATTTGAAATTATTTTCTCAACCTCATTTCAAAACAAAGACGGATAATTATAATTATTGAATCAGGCGCTAGGTACTTTGTGGAGGTTGGCCAATAAATAATCTGAATCTGATTATGTTTCCCGATTAGTTTAAGAGTCGAGTCTGGGACGATTAAGAAAATTCTTATTGTTTGAAAGCGTATACTTTCTAGTTTGTTCCGTTGTACCAAGTCAGAATCTGATGATAAGGTCCTAGGGAAATAGAGGGCAACTATCCAATTTTATAGGCACGTATCGTAATTATGTTTCATATTTAACTTCTAATGTTATTCAAGTATTTGCGTTTCTTATCGTCTTTTCTCTTGTTGATGAGGTGATGATGGAAGGTTTAATTCCTTTACGGTTGAGAGTTGGAGGATAATTCTTTACATATTAAATAAGCATGAAATTGTGAAATAATAATGAAACTTAGCTAAGAATTATTTCGATTAAAGTAGCTTTCGATTAAAAATCCCAATCGAAATTTGTCCATCCGTCTGAAAGTTATGATGCCATAGACAGATACACAGGTCAAACTTATAACACCCCTCTTTTTCATCTCTTAACAAAAAGTAAAACCGCCTTAAAAAAATAGTAAAACAATCATCTAAAACCGGAAATCATCTGAAAAGAAGTCGGTGCTTCATTATTCAAAAAATATTCCGTTTGCACAGTACCGACTTCATATTTGTGGTAGGCGATAAAACTGATGGTTTAGTGGATTATTTTATTTGAGTACACACATTTGTGACATTGACTGTATGTTGTTATCGCATCGTTGTGAAAGCCTTAAAGTTTTCTTACCTATGCTTGCAAAAGCGTAGCTGGATTCACAAGAATCTTGATACCCTGCAGGGGTTACCAAGCCCTGGGTCCTGTAATCTAAACTGTCCGGAGCGTCTTGTATCCATTCTTTCTGTACCTTAACCTTCACAGTTTCATATGAGCGTTCATTAGAATGTACTAGACCCAAGCGACTTTTTTTGAATTCTTCATACGGTATATCAGAGAATTCATTTATATCGTAAATTGTGTCATGAAACTCGTTAAGTTTATTTATATTCACCAAATGCTCTTTGAATATTTCGAAGCGCGCTTTGGTTTCTTCTGGGGTTTCATATTGTTTTTCGTATTTCTTGATGAAGTTCAAGAAATGCTGTTCGGCGTCATCCAAGTTGTAGTACGGTTTGTCCAGCGCCGGCAAAGCCAGGGCATTGCTGACGAGCAGGAACAGCGGAAGCACACAAAACATACTTAGCTGATGATGATGAACGTTTCGTGAATTACGGAACTATGATATGTTGTACGATTGCCCGGCTCCTTTTATACGAACTCAAAACGTGCCGACCGTTAAAAGAGGTATTTGAAAAATGATTATGTACATAATCAAAATTATGCAAAAAATTTGGGCAGCAACATTTATTATATAGAATTCCATTATTGCCCTGTTCATTGTTTGTATGAAAATCCATTATTATACCTACCCCGTTTTGGCTTTTTAGGGGTCCGAGCCAAAATGGCAAAAACGGAACCCTTATAGTTTCGTCAAGTCCGTCTGTCCGTTCGTCCGTCTGTCCGCGGCTTACCTCAAAGACTCTTGGTACTAGAAAGCTGTAATACATGTTTCTTTTAGTATAAAAGCAATTGCATACGTATTAACTAGGCCAAAAAAATGTAGGAATAAAATGTTTAAAAAGTTTTTTTTTGGGGTAGGTATCTCCCTCCCCTACACGTAAAGTGGGGGTGATTTTTTTTTCTCGTCTACCTCATAGCGTCGGGTACCGTTAGCTATCCATGTTGCCAGTGTCAAGCACTGGGTCCAGTACAATATAATAACTCTTTATTGAACACCACATAACGAACAAAAAAAAAATACAAAGAAAATTCAAGTTAGCAATAGGTGGCTTTATCGCATTACTTTAAAAGAATCTTAACAACAAACGAGTTGTACCAATACATACCTATGTTCTATTCTATTCTTATCTAGCGCGCTACCGTACCTACCTGCAGAACAGTTACATTCGTGACATCAAAATTCTACACTAATAGTTTATGCAACTGCTACATAATGAGTGTTTTAAGGCCTAATTGTGTGGAGTTGCATACATTACTTTATCTACACACATATTACAGGTACTCTAAGATGGGTTCAGAAGCCGAAGGCATATCATACCCATACCTGTCACGCATTTGACTGTTTTTTTAACCATAGACAAACATACCGAGCTGACGTTTCGTAAACTGTTTTTTTTATTGTAAATTGTCACATTATTATTTACACATGTCGGACTGAACTCGACTTATGTACGTTAGCGATCCGTTTTATTTCACTATGATTGTAAATTACGTTGGTTTTCAAATTTGAAACATCGAATTCGATATCAAAAAGTCATAATCGTAATGACTATTACTTTACTGCAGGACCTGCTGGTGGTGGTGGTTGGCGGGGGAGGCGTCGTCGTGCTGCAATGCTGGTCATTTTCTACGGTTTCTGAACCCATTATAGAGGACTTATGATATGTGTGTTGTGTAGATAAAAAAACATTTGACGCTCGTTTTTCATGCAAACCGATAAATCTTCCCTCCTATCCCGATGTTGCGCTGTGGTACAAAAAGGAGTCGTTGGAACAATAAACGTACATTACTCAAACAAAAAAAAACTAGTTAGTTATACTTAATGTTTATTATTTATACTACTTACACGTGTTGTGTTCGCCAATAAACGACTGCATGGCTTTTGTTCATTCATGACTACACTGAAATTACATAAACATAGAGTTATAAACACCTTGAAATGTATGGAACGAAGACATTTTGTATTTAATTATTGTTAAACACATCACAAATCATCAATATACCTAATGAACGATAATTTGCGGGATTAAATATCATATCATCACTGTAACTATAGGACCTTGTGCGAGGTCCGTCCGGATCGCTACCATCACCTTCCTCGCTAATCCTGTCGCTACGCTGATCAGTCAGTCAGTACGCAGCAGTGCTTGCACTGTTGTGCTCCGGTGTGGAGAGTAAGACAGCAAAAGAAATCACAGGCACAAGAGGCGTTTCATCTTAGCTCTCTAGATTGGGAACGCATCTGCGAACCCCCGGGGTTGCGGGTGTCTATGGGCAGTGGTGGTTTTTGGCCGCTCTATCCAGTCAAAACTCTAAGCCCAAACACGTGGTCTCACGCACTCAATCATTGACAAGACATGTGTTGCGAACAGACAGACGGACGGTCGCCTCGTTCGTATAATTGTATATAAATATGTACGTTCATGCGAATTTATGAATTGGACGACTACACGTGTATGAATCTTGGTATATGTAGCTGGTGATATAATCTGGTGATTAAAGATTTTGTCGTTAGATTTGATATCTTAAACTTGGAAATATTTAGTTCGGCGTCAGCAACGAAATACTTACAAAGCAGGTTTTTTTTTTCATATAAACTATAATACCCTGATATTAAAATGAAACAACCGTGAGACTCAATCATAGTGAAATAAAACGAATTACAACGAATTTATGTCATGTACTGATTTTAAGCTTTCGCGATTTTTAAACATTATCATGATACTTGAATTAATCGCTTAAAATGTATTTAAATAGTCTCGAAGGGAGTCCGACGCGACGCGATTAAGTGCCGAGTATCATGATAACATATTATGTCATGTTATGTCATGTCAGCAGAAAATAGCTTTCGATGAAATGAAACAGTTACGAAACGTTTGTCGACAATTCAAGAGACTCTGGCTAGAGTGTCACCGGGGTCGTTGACCGCCGCCATGTGACGACACCCATCACCCAGCCGACTTCCTGACCAGCCCGCTAATTATTATTTGCATGTGCAGAACAAATAGTCTAGTTCTTTTTTTATGCTCTTAATTATTAAGCCGTCTACTCCAGGGGAGCCGAACGTTTTTTAGGGTTCCGTACCTCAAAAGGAAAAAACTGAACCCTTATAGGATCACTTTGTTGTCCGTCTGTCTGTCTGTCTGTCAAGACCCTTTTTCTCTGGAACGCGTGGAAGTAGAATGCTGAAATTAATATCAAATACTCAAACCTGCGGTCCCTTGAAGCTGTGAAAAAATCAAGCAAGTCAACGCAATCAAAAGATACAGTCATTAAAAAAGTCGTTTCCATACAAATTGCCGTACTGAGAAAACCTAAAGGGTACTTCCAGTTGTCCACACACTGCGTACATTTTGCTTAAGAGCAGGGCTCTGCTAACAATGGACTTCTTAAAACACTGGGGAAAAGCGTTGAAATCGTTCTACGGAATCGTGTGCGAGTCCGACTCGCACTAGGCCGGTTTTTTTTAGCTCGGGAAACGAATGAATGTCGTTTTTTAAGGACAAATTTTTGAAAGACAATCGTTTTTCTTAGCTCGTAATAATATTATCTAGACAACTTAGCAACAAGCAAGCAAGCAGGAAAGGAATGGAGGTGTTAACGCGCGGTTTACACTCTGCCAAAAATGTAACATTAAGTCTCTGCAAAATGCATTATGGGTCTGTTGATTGTGTGAGTGTTTTTGGCATTTGTGTGACAGTTTTGTTTTAGTGTGAGTTGGCAGGAACGTAACAAATTTTGACATGAGTGTAGACGTGTGCTGTGTACAGTCGAGGTCACCAATATGTATAAGTACACCACAGAGTCCCTGAAATATGTATACAGACTTTATTACTGCGACGGTAAGGTTGATGTATACATAATTTTGCAACTTTCCGCGGATCCATCACTTTGACTGATTTATAGATTTTTTTTTTTTACGTGTGTGTTCCTCGTCCCCCTTAAAAAGTGGCAGAATGCAGTGAGTATATAAGCCAAAGGCGCCTTCCATCTGTCTGCTTTATGCTAGACAACGATTGGTAATATGTTAACGGTGTATATTGTATATTATAATCATATTGTAGCAAATTTTATCAGCTTTCTTTGTTTAGTATAACAACATCAAATTTCCTATAACGCATCGTTTTTGAGATATGACCAAAAAACGAATGACCTAACCAACTTAGAAAAGTTGAAAAACCCCCGAAATTGTCATTTCAAAGTTCAGTATTTCGAAAATGGGTGAACTGATTTTAATAAAACTTGGCTAAGAACCATCTCGATTAAACTAGCTTTCGATTAAAAAAACCGCATTGAAATCCGTCCATCCGTTTGGGAGCTATGATGCCACAGACAGATACACAGGTCAAACCTATAACACCCCTCTTTTTCGTCGGGGGTTAAAGAACGGGACATTCTTTTGGATTATTTAATTACTCTACAATTCAGGCAGCATAGAATACAGGTGCCTCTTTTTTTTAACCCACTCACGCACGCAAAGACAGTCTCCCATTATCCAAATGGTCACTGCAGAAGATCAAAAACAAAGGTTCTTTAATTACATCACCCTGTAATTACCCGGTCAAAAAACCCCCGGCTAATGTCACCATCTATATGCAAATATCCGGGTTATCCGTAACTGTAATTTTACCCGGTAAACACCGCAAGGGCTGGTTATCCGGGAGTGTACTTTAAAAATTTTCCTAAGCGCTTTTCTGTTGCCATTTTCTCGTTCTTTGACAACTTTTTACTCAGGTTTCGAAGTTTTAAATTTAAAGTCTGGAGCGGAGTTGGTTCTGGGACAATTTAATGTATTTTTGTGTTAAATAGGAAACAAATGCGAGCAGTTTTTATTGCATTAATGAGGTAGTATCGGTATTTCCATCTTTTGAGAAAATAATCGTCACCACCATCATCATCACCAGCCTTTACGCCCTGGGCACAATAAGCCTCCTCTCAGAATGATTGACCTTGGACTAAGTATACTGCTTTAGTCAGCAGGTCTCGTGATATTTTCCTTCACCGAAAAGCGAAATCGTGACTAATTTTGAGCATTTCTCCAAATGTACTCTTCCTACAAAAGGTATAGGTTTATCACTATACAGTCAAGTCTTCGTTCTGGGACAAATTACTTTTTTGAGATGCGGGCGTCTAGGTACTATAGGTAAGTACTGGTTATTGAATATTCAAATCATATCATATCATGGGACAATTATTGATACCAATTGTTTTAGTCCCAAACTAGGCAAAGCCTCATTATATTGCGACACATTTTTCTATTTTGCCTCTCGATAAACAAATGCAGAGCGCTTTGAAGCGCTTTACGCTTCCAGGTTCAACATTTCAAATAAAATTTTGACTGGGAATGAAAAGTAAACATGTAAAGAGAGCTGTTCTGTAATACACCTTTATAGGCGAGCAAACGATTTCACGGCGAGAGATAAGTTTTTAATGTTTTATATTAATTAACTCCGTATAATTTGGAGTGCTGTGAGAATCGTGGACCGAGAAGGTTTCGTGTTTGTTACACTGTGTTTTAATAGACACCGTGTCTTTGCATGAATTTAGTAAGAGGTGATGTTACTACACCTCTGAAAATTGTGTGTACCTCAGCAATTGATTAGGTAGGTACAGAAATCGGGAAAGTTTCACACTAGTACTACAATAAATTGATATTTAACTAACATAATAAAAGCAATTTACAAAGACCTCAACAGTCATAAATATAATCTAAAAAATCGTCAAGTACCTACCTGTAATACCCGCTCACCCGCTATTGTTCCTCTTTTGTTTTCTTCTCTTCTCTTCTCTCTGTTTTCATTTAAAAAAAATATGTTATGCTTACGCCACTGAACTGACAGCAACAAAACTGCAGTGCTCCGCCAACTTCCAGTGTTGCCAGCTGGAAAGCGTCGCAACCCAGCTCAGGTTAATGTTGCCAGTTTACAGCGCTCTATAATTGCGCGCGGTGATCGCGTCGTTTGTGTGCAAACTGCTGATAAATGTAAAGTGTTACGAACGAAGGATTGTTTGCTCGTTAGGCGTTATGATACGGGCCTTGAACTGCACTGGGGTAAAAAGGAATAAAATTTGGGGCAGGTTTGATGTGGCGTGTGGCAATCTTTTTTATATTTTCACTTAATCAAGCTTACGAAAATAGTCTTAATAACCTAACCTGTAACTTAGAAAAGTTGAAAAACCCTTGACATTCGAGTTCAATATTTCAAAAACAGGTTAACAGTTTTTAGTGAAACTTGGCTAAGAACCATCTCGATTAAACTAGCTTTCGAATAAAAAACCGCATCAAAATCGGTCCATCCATTTGGGAGTTATGGTGCCACGGACAGATGCACAAATTACGTAGCGACCCGCTATGAAGACCGCTGAGTTGCATCGACCTACGCAAGAAGCGTCAGCGCCGCGCGGACACGAGGCGCTGACACAAGCCGAAACCTGATGACACCGCATGCCGCCGCCGCTCCGCCGACGATCGGATCATATTATAAT
The DNA here is from genome assembly GCA_963691665.1 of Clepsis dumicolana. Classification (NCBI taxonomy): domain Eukaryota; kingdom Metazoa; phylum Arthropoda; class Insecta; order Lepidoptera; family Tortricidae; genus Clepsis; species Clepsis dumicolana. The sequence goes on along the minus strand of OY829507.1, from coordinate 16,254,456 downwards.
ATTCATTCTAATTCCAACCTCGACTTAGATCACTAGCATAATTAATTAATTGTAATTTTCATTTTTAATTAAAGTTAGTTAAAGTAAGTTGGTTTTTTTTCGACCCTTCGGCTGCAGCTTCCATAATTCACAGATACACAGACACACAGATACACGTTACAGATACACAGGTCAAACTTGTACCACTTCTCTTATTCGTCGGGGGTTAAAAACCAGGCAAGAGCATGTCGGGCCATGCCTAGGGTAGGGTTCCGTAATCTACACTTATCTACACTTATATAATATTATAAAGAGGAAAGATTTGTACCTATTTTTGTATGTTTGTATGTTTGTAATGAATAGGCTCAAAAAGTACTGGGCCGATTTAAAAAATTCTTTCACCAATAGAATGCTACATTCTTCCAATTTGACATAGGCTACATTTCATTTTGAAAAAAATTAGGGATCCTTGGTAAAATTTGAACAATGTAACCGAAGGTGTAGAAAAATGAGTCTTAAAATGTCTTTCGTCGAATGCGCTGCCGAAACTATTAGCGATAGAACAAAATAATGTACAACAATACTGATAATTGTCTACCCCGTGCGAAGCCGGGACGGGCTGCTAGTCGTAACTACAAAGAAATGCAGTACCGACGAAAAGGGCGTATCTTCATGTTACGTCTTTTTGTTGAGAAGCGCAGTTTATCGGCAATAATTTAAAAACGGTAAATCCAATCATGTTTAAAGCAATTTCTGTTGAAAGTGTTTATTAAGCGTTAGCTTTTTCATATTTTTTGGACTTACGGTTTAGAAGATAAGGGGGGGGGGGACACAATTTATGCAACTTTCGGAGCGGTTATTTCCGAAAATATTCGCTTATCAAAAAAAATCAATATACCTACGTCTTGTAGTTTTTGAGTAAAATGCCTGTGACATACGGACATGACGAAACTATAAGAGTTACGTTTTTGCCATTTTGGCTACCAATCCCTAGAAGCCGATACCTCACTTATCATAAAATTAAGATTCCGATATTTCCAATTTAACGAAAACTTATAAGGAAGCACCGAAAATTATGATGACATAGTTGAGTAATTTAATGAAAACTTCAAAGCAACCGACAAAAAAGTGAAAACGCACACAATCAACAGACCCTGGGCATTTTGCACAGACTTAATGTCAAATTTTAAGCAGAGGGGAAATCGTGCGTTAACAACTCCTTTCCTTTCCTGTGCCCTAAGCACGACTTTTCGAATCCTGCGTAACGTTACGGTTATCGTATCGAGATCGAGAAATCTCATACTAAATTTTTGTTCCAAATACGCTCACGGGCGGGCGCTGTTCCAAACGTCATACAAACTCGTTATAGTTTACTATTCGATTTTACGTGACGCAGGATTCGACAAGTCGTGCTTAGGGCACTGTTCTAAGGGTGAGAGTAAACATTGTCACATGTATACCTACCTTCGTTTTAGTTTTTAAGACTTTTGAAATCGAACTGTAATGTGACTTGAAATAAAGAATTTGAATTTGAATTTGAAAAAGGAATAAAGTACACACATATCATAAGTCCTCTATAATGCTTTCAGAAACCGTAGAAAATGACCAGCATTGCAGCGACGACGTCGACTGCTCGCCGGCAGCCAACGCCAACCACCACCAGTAGTAAAGTAATAGTCATTACGTCATCGAATTTGAAGTCGTAATGACTTTTCGGTATCAAATTCGATGTTTCAAATTTGAAAACCAATCGGTATATTTGACTATGATTAAAAAAACAGTCAAATTCGTGACAGGTATGGGTATGATATGCCTTCGGCTTCTGAATCCATCTTAGAGTACTTATAATATGTGTGTAGATAAAGTAATGTATGCAACTCCACATAATTAGGCCTTAAAACACTCGTGTGATCCTATTATGAAACTCAGCTTCGCCTCGTCTCATAAAAACACACTCGTGTTTTAAGGACCCTCATTATGTAGCAGTTGCATAAACTACAATTGGGGCAGGTTTGGAAGGCAAGTTTTGATGTGGCCTGTGGCAATTCATCGGCCGTGATGACTAGTTGAACGAGGCTTTAATAAAATATTGTTATATCAAAGTTTAAACAGTAAACAAGGAATGCAGTTGCATTGCAATATTAGAGCGAGAGAGAGGTTTGTTCATACAGAAGCAGTGAATTTACTAACTAATGGCCTTATTCATAAACGTCACTCAAGCCTCTATTAGCTAAAAATAGGTTTTGTCCTCTTCTTACCAACGGAAATGTCAATGTGACAAAAAAGGACAAACGAACTTTAACGGCATTTTAGTTAATATAGGTTTATGAACAACAGGGTAAGTACTGTGAGCTGGTGCCTATTTAGGCACGGCCGTTGGGTAAATGTAGCTCTAGTGGCTCAAGCTGCGAGAGGCGTAAGAAGACGGAATCTTTTTGTATTTTTCTCCCAATTTTTTATTTTTTCGGTTTTCCCGTGAAAACCAATCAACCACGGAAACCAATCACGGTGGTTGTATGTCCAATCGTGGTGTAGGGGAAAAGCACCCGACCCGGAGTGTCGAGGATCCGGGTTCGATTCCCGGGGTTGGCATTTTTCTGTTTTTTTTTCTGTGTATTCATGTTTCAGTCAGCTTATAAAAAAATATAATAGACGGAATAAAACTTGTGTTTTAAATGATTTTTACTGTATTTTTCAATACGAACGAATACACGACTTTTCATATGAAAAACCTATTGTCAGAGTGTCGCTCTTGTTTTGTGTCTTTTTAGACACTTTTGCATTCGTATTTTAAATAACGAACACAATCATCAAACAATGAGCGGCCTCTTTACAGTACCTACCTATTTAAAATCACCAAGCCAAGCCAAGAACTAAAAATGCGTTGTTTCAATAAGACTGTTAATATTTTCATTTTCTTTAATCTTTTAAACCTATAAAACAGTACCGTGACGACTGACTGACAGAAAACGCATAGCCTAGATCACTGGGCCTAGAGACTTGAAAGGCAAACATATAACTTGAGCATCCTAGAGGTGCAGTAAGAAGGGATCTTTCGAAATTCCCACGAGATAGGGAAGTAGGCCATTTTGAAATATTTCACGAGGCAAAGCCGCGGGGCATAAGCTAGTTTAACTATAATACCTGCTCACTGAATATGACAAGATCACTCACAAGATCATCCAAGACCGAAAAATCTTTGAAAAATCGATATCCGCAATTCGGAATATGACAATGAAAGATTATAGAAAACTCAAAATGACTCATGATCTCAATTGGAAAATCTTTTTGTATTTTTTATTTATTTTTCCATTTTTTTTATTTTTACGGTCTTCCCGTGAGTATCAATTATATTTTTAATAAACTCACCGAAACATGAATACACAGAAAAACCAGAAAAAATACCAACCCCGGGAATCGAACCCGGAACCTCGACACTCCGGGTCGCGTGCCCACCCTTACACCAGAATTGGTATTTAGGTAAGGCTCGAATTTCTCCTATGTATTCAAATCTCAGCTCGTTTTTATCACTTTTTGCAGTGACTAGCGCCACCTATGCGATTGCTTCGTAAACCGAACACAAAAGTGACATCAGCTAGCTTAGTGAAGTAAAAATAAGTAATTTTTTAAAACCAGCAGGTAAAGCAGTAATAAATAAACATAATGATGAGAAACTCCGAAAATAGAACAAGATAAAAACCTGCTTTAATATGCAAACAATCACGAAAACAAAAACCTAATCCTTCAACATTCCGTTTCATCCCGTATCAGACTGCACAGAAGAGGGATGATCAAAAATAATGGGATTTACCCGGCGAGATTATGTCCGGATTATTTTATACTGAGTACTAAAATTTTTCCACATCCTGTATATTCCTACTCACGGCCACCCCGCCAAATAATTCCGACCCCTAACTCTATAGCACCAAGGTGTGTTTTGGTTCGGGCTATTCGTGTCCGGGAATTTCATTTTGTCCCGAATAAAAATACCTATCCCATACGACGGCTTTGCTTTATCATTTCGAAGCGGGGGATAATTAGTTTTCGTAACGCCGGGGGCTATTGTGCAGTGTGCGATACTTGGGAAATGTCGCATGCGACTCTTGGCAATTGTTTTCACGTTTTAGGGCCGAACCAATCCCCAGGTAAGTTTTATCCCACAGGTAGTGTAATCTATGTGTGTTGTCTATGGAATAAGAGCTTATCTGTGGATTGAAAAATCGGCCTTTAGAATATTACCTGGAATTGTAATAAGTAGATATTTAAAATTGTAATTAGTTTCTATACATTATCATGTGATATTCATATGATATATCACTCAGCTTGTGACTCGAAATACGTAGCAATGCATAAACATTTTCGTAAACCTAATGCTCTTATTTCAAAATCCTGTAGTGACAGTTTAAGAAAAATATGCCTTCAGGATAAACAAAAATTATGACGAGCGATGCATGTTCAGAATGTATATGAAATTATGTCACCATCTTCATATTACTTCGCTAATCCCGCCGCTAAGCAGCCGCCCTTGCACTATTGTGTTCCGGTGTGGTAGGTAAGTCAACCGAAGAAATCAAAGGCACAAGAGGCATTTCATCTTAGTCCTCTAAGTTTTGTAGTGGGAGAGCCATAGATACACAGATATACAGGTCAAACTTGTAACACCCCTCTTTTTTGGGTCGTGAGTTAAAAAATGGCATGACAAGTCCTTTTAAACTGGCCCCCATTCCACCATCTTTACAATTGTCAGTTTTACATGACAATTCGAACTACATTTCTTTGACAATATGAAGCGCGCTAAAACAAAAGCTCTTCAAGTCAGCAGTTGACGCCGAACTGTCATTGAAAACTGACAATTGTAAAGTTGGGGAAATAGTGGCCTGAAGAAAGAAAGAAACATAATATGTATTAGAAACTAGTTCGACATATACACATACAATTAAAAAGAAGTCAATAATCAACAATAACCAGACAATGCAAACACTGTTAACTAACAATGAAAACTTAGAAACTAACGATTAAAAATATGTGCCGAATAGCACTAAAGGGGTCACCCTCAGCATGATGCTACGGCAAGCCGCAGCGCTGCCCCCTTACTACGAAATTCGAAAATCGAAGTTCGTATCGTACCGTCCCGCTCACTCTCGTATTAAATAATATAAGCTCGAGAGGGACGGCACGATATGAAGTTCGAATTTTGCACTTCGTAGTCGGGGGCTGTTTTCAATGTGACCCTTGAAGCTTTCCGCGCGACATTTTCCACCGTATCACTACCCCAAGAATGGCCCCCCGTCGGGATTAGTGCCGCTCGCCGGCTGGTGAAAAATTGAACCGTTCATTGTTTTTAATGTTGGTACGTGACGCGGCTTCATCGGGCTGACAGATAATTGTGTCAACTGACAGGAAAACGGCATGGCAATTTGACGCCTGACCGTAAGATTAAAGAAACTACACTGCCACTACCGATTTCCGACAGAGCCCCTGTTAAGGTTCACGTTTTTAAGTTGGTAGCCCCGGTTCGCACCACTGAGTTTTTAGGAATTTATGTGCGAAATTACATTTATCACGAGCTTTTCGGTTAAGGAAAACATCGTGAGGAAACCTGCACACTCATCATTATCATGTCAGCCGAGAGACGTCCACTGCTGGAAATAATCCTCCCCCAAGGCTCTCCACTCAGACCGGTCTTGTGCTTTCCGCATCCACCGAGATCCCGCGATCTTTACCAGGTCTACTTTTATGTCAATTTTTATGTTCCGCTAGTACTAGCATAATTAACTCCCTTTTTATTGTTATTTCATTGCCTATAGACCCGTTTCGAGCTTCCTACGAGCCCATTATCAACTCACTAGGACCACTGGTTATTCTACAACCGGTAGCATTTTGAATAGTGGGTTTGGTACATCCAAAAATGTGAGCGTTCTATATTATAAGGTTGCCGGCATATACCATAACACTTACAGGATAATTGCGTACAATTTTGACACTCGTCATCGGATTGAAATGGCAGTTTTTATGACTGTGTCAGTCCAGACAAAAACTGTCAAAATGAACACGATGGCGATTGTGAGCGAGTTGGACAATAAGCCTTTTGTACTGGTGTATTTGTAACACCTTTCGGACAACATGGTGACAATAAATAAATCATGCCTTTATTATGTCACAGTTATTGTCAACTGATAGGGGAAAGTCAGGCCGACTGAGACTGTAACTATTGTAGTGCTTATGATCATAAATTTAAGCTATTTAATATCACCGGCTCGAATTATTACAATTATGTTAGGTGCTTTGATAATGATGCAATTTTTTTTAATTCAAATACGGCAAAATTATCTTAATGAAATATACGTGAATTGTGTTCTTAAATGAAACATTTTTTTTTTCTAATAGGTATTTTATTTGTAACTACTTTATCATTTTTAAGCTGTAGTATATCAAAAACAAAATGTCCAAAGAAAATTTATGTGCGTTTTAATTGGCATTTATATTTAAGTACATAAGTATAAACAATGGAAAAAAAATTAATTAGAATGCAATCGCATAACATGTTGGTTAGTAAAAATCAAATGACGTCATTTTGTATTATTTGTACTCGCTATAGTTATTTTGTTTATTAATTTGTCAATATAAAAAGTAAGCGTTTAAGTCAGATATTACACAAAACAATTTTTTTAGTCTAGCTAGAACTTATTTCCTATTAAATAAATCATAATTTAAACATACTTAATTAAATATAATAATATCCCATGTTATAACTGAATAAAACAACAGTGAATTAACTACAGCAATCAACAATTTAATCAAAGAACAAATTCAAACAGATTAATTTCATTATTCCTTAATAATTATAAAACCATCCATCACACACAACTTAGAGCACAGAAATTGCCATACTATTAAATTGCTCCATATAAATGCATTCGCACAAAATCCATCAAGGAGCATATTATTGTGTTACCTATACAAAGTGATTGTCACTCGAGACACATGGCGTCAGGGGACGGAGGCGGGGCTTAACACGCCACGCCCCTTCCCGCAGATAAGGGTCAAATCTCAAGCGGAACGAACAGATTCTCAACCTTAAAGCCACTAAAACTGAGTAAAGGCTGGTCGAGTGTGTTGCCTGTTTAAAACACATTCGTATCTCGCGGTGATCGCACGCTTCGCGCTTTCGAAATCGGTCACGTTTTGTAATTTTGAAGTTAGTGGTTATGTTTTGAGCGGAACGATGGAAATCAGTGCCATGCCTCCCATGCCGTTGGACTTTTCTATGGTGAGAAGCGGCTCGCCTGGCGCAGGCCTTAGGGAGTCCCCGAGAAATGTCTCGAATAGCGCCTTCAGAGTTGTCACCCCGAAAGGTATGTTTTTATCAGATTTTTTTGTTGTCTAGCAAGTATGGCCATATAAAGGATTTTGATAGAACGGACTTTTTATTTTCGTTTTCGCTGAAATGTCGTGTTTACAAAATTTATTAGGGTAGGTTTTGTTTAATATTTTTTGTGTTATTTATTTTTCATTTAATTTTGTAAACACCTGTTGTATATAATAGTAATCTGGATCCAGCATCATCCGTAGCTTTATTAAAAAATGTTGCATTTTAAGCCAAAGTTGTAGTTGTTTTAGATAGTTTTTTGTTAAGATATTTAGTATTTTTTCTGTTCTTTCATACCTATCAGTTTTATTAAAATTTTGAAACGTTTCTAATGCGTAAAGTTGGTATGGAGATGTGAACATCTTTAGTCATTTAAAAAAATACAACATTTTAGGTTTAAATCTATAGAAAATGGTAATGAAAAGTGGACGTAGGTATCATCATTATAATTGGCGGCTTTGCTTATCTTTAGAATTATGCGTTACCTAATCTTAATCTCTGTATATACTTTGCTACGTATTATTTACAATAAATAAGTAGGTATTTTCAGCACATATAAATGAAAAAACAAAAACTTAAGTTAACGTCGTTGCATTTATGATAACCATATTTAAAACTGAAAAATGGATATTGGTTTTGTTAAATGTACAAAAAATCGCAGTGTGGTTTGAATTCTCCAAATCACCTCTCCAGAGCGCAAGGCTTGAAATAACTTAAAGAGCCGGATGAAAAAAGTTGCACGCAATAAAAGCTACTTTCTTTCTTTAATATCGTAATTTCACATTTTTAGAAAGATTAAAAAAAAACCTATTAGTCAAATTCGATATCTGTCATTTTATTCCATTCGTATAAAGATATTGCAATAACACCAGTTCTTACATGATACCATACATCTTTGTACGCTATTCCTAGAATAATTGCACACAGCATAAAAAGCACATGAAGTTATTGCATATATAGGTAAACCACTATCTGCAGAAATTGCATATTATGCCTTTTACTATTAACCATACCTCCCTACTCAAGCTTCCCAACCCGTAACTCTTTATTGCAATTGGTCAAAGGCGATACCGGATACCAATACTGGTACCGATACCGTTTCCTTTGTGCCCTGATACCAAATGCAGTTGAAATTTTAATTTCCAATTTTCATCGCGGCACTTGATGAGCGCTGTTGTTTTTGCCCCGACTCCGAATTCTTTTGATCGTATATTTGAAATTGGAAAGTAAGGCATGCAGAGGTAATGGTGTTTTTTGTTTCGAAAAAGATTTAACGGACAGACCGCGAGCACTTAGGAATTATGAAAAAAAAAGAATTACCTACTAAATAATAAAAACATTAAAGAAAATTACAAATACATATGTGTTTTAAGAATGTACAACAAGAAAAATAACCACGGCTATTTTAAAAAAGGAGGATTAAGAGCAAAGACGAAAAAAAATTACAATCAGGTTTTAACGAACCTAAGAAAATGTTTTGTAAAGTTACTTACTTTTCGATATGAAAGAAGAAAATATTGAGAACAAAACACTATCAACATTTTTAAATAAATTGTAATATCACCTGTGCCTAAGCACGACTTGTCGAATCCTGCGTTACGTTACGGTTATCGTATCGAGATCGAGACGTGACGCAGGATTCGACAAGTCGTGCTTAGGGCACTGTTGCCCAATTAAACATGTTAGTTACTTACCTACTTGAAGCGCGAGGACGTACCAGCTTTGATTGAACAAATCCCAAATCTGTTGGTATCTAAACGATAACCGCTTGGAAAGTTTGCACCACACGATGCATCACTCGCGCGTTGCCGACCCTGAAACCTACCTCAGTTAAGATAACAGTGGCGAAAGTACAACTAATATAAAAAAAACGTTGCCTTTTTCGCTTTGCTTTTAGGAAATCTAAGGAAACATTATTCTGATAATTATAATTATCGTCGACGATTTTTTCCCGCTATCATCTAAATTTCTTTCCTCGTTTTAAATTCATTTAAAATATTTACCTACTTTCAGATGTTTTGATGCATTCAAACTCGTATATAATTAATAAGAGTAATTTTAAATTTTCTGTTTTAAAGTGCGAACTTCATTAGGTACCTACTTAATTATTTAAATCTATTTTTTTTTACTGTTCCTTGATGTAGGAATTGATGAAAATCCTTCAGATCAAGTACAAAAATTACGATTTCTAAATGGACATAAAACTGATTATGAGTAGGTACTTTTTGATGTCGCTGCCTCCCCTTAACTGTCCATTGTATCAAAAACATTTTATTTCTTCCATAATTATCATATTCTTTAACATAAGTATTTTTGCTCTCCTTACAAACGCTTTTATGAGTCCACAATACTTAAATAATAATTTTTGATTTGGGGATCTATAAATACTCAAACTTGGAAAATTTAAAATATTAATGTTTCAGAAGTTTCATTACCTAAGCAATTTAATAAATTATTCGTAAAAAGAATAATCGCTTAACTCGACCTAGCTCGGCCGTTTACCACAGGACTTTTCTATTGTTATGTATTTTGTTGTCTGTCATATACATTTTTTTGAGTTCGGAATAAAATAGAAATCTATTCTACATAGCTCAAAGTAATAATCTGGATTTTTTAATGCATGAAAAAATAAAATAATAAAATTTGACCTGAATAGGGTCAGCGGGAGAAGACGGTAACCACATAGATACAACTTTTACGTAGGTACGGTCGAGGAAATTGATTCCTGACCCACCATGAAAACCTCTTCGCAGTAAACGTCATAGTGACATCGCATAGCTTGACAAGGAAAATCGTGATGACGTTTACTATGAAAATGTTCTATGCCCAACCATAGAACATTTTCTTAGTACTTGGGGTTTTGATGCATCGACGGCCACAAGCGCGGTTTTTACCATAAAAATGCTGATCTCAGTAAAACGTCATTAAATAATTATCACACAAAATACAGATTAGGAGAAAAAGAACAATTAATATCTAAGGAGATGTAACGGAGGTACGTAATTTTGCGCGAGCCATATGATCCCCCGTAATCGGATTTTCCTGATCGACCGCGCGCACTGACATTGATTTTAATGAGATTTCTATATATATTCATAAGTATTTGCGGTATCGGTTTCGTAAATCTCAATGGGGTGGCTTCACAATAATTGTTGTAAGATAACTGCCTATAGTACTTCTTCGTTAGCCCCATTTCATTTGCCATAACCGTATCACTTGCCATAATGCTCATTTGCCCAAAAGGCATTCTTTATGAAACCATTAACTATTCATAATTTGACTAAGAATAATTTTAATAAAAAAAAAAATTGGAATTGTTATAAAACAAACCTAACCTCACCTATTGGGCTCTATAAGATGGTATTTAAAAAGTACTTGCAAAATTTGTGGTTTCAGGAAAAATGGCTTTCGGGCAAATGAATATTATGGCATATGATACAGTTATGGCAAATGAAATTCGGGCAAGCGAGGTGATCCGAACTACCTATTTTTTATAAGTACTTAGAGGTGGTTAAAGATTCCAAGCCATTGAATAAGTTACCCAGCGAAACGCATGAACTGGTCTGTTAATTAAATGACAAACATAGATGACAAAAACTGAGTAGATAACGATTTTTTTTTTATTATTGAATAAGTTTATTTGAAACCAAAAAAAAGAATATGTTGCGACACTTACTTGTTATTATAACGGATTGAAATTTAATTAGATACTTCATTGCATCGTCAATACCTACGTACTTGAAACTATTTTTAATTAAGGCGACCATGTTTTTTGACTAGGTACCTTATTCAATAATTAATGATTAAATCGATACTAACTATTAGGTACGTACTTAATAACTAGTTGCTGGGAAGGTTGTAAAAACATACAAAAACGATATAGAACAGGAAATCGTACAGTTTCAAAATAATATAATAATTAGGCGCTTTTAATTAAGATTAAGGTGACCGGATGTTAGATAAAAGTGTGACTTTTGGTTAAAGAATTGACTCATACGAAATCTGATGAAAGCAAAATACGTATTGTGTAATATGTAATAAAATACACAGTCGTACAGATTTACAAGCGTGATGAATTTTTGTAGCTGCTATTTCAATAAAATCGGGCAAGAGCGTGTCGGACACGCCCAGGATAGAGTTCCTAAGCCATTACGAAAAAGCCCTGGCATAGATACCTAATTTAAAGGTATTTTCATCACACCTATTCGAAACCAGTGCTAGGAGAGCCCTACTCCAAAGCAAACTGTACGCAATGTGGGGTAAATTTATATCGGTTACTGACATAGACACACATACTTAACATCTTTCAAACCCGTAAAGCCTGCTTATCTCTGATAGTTTTCCTTTTACACATTTCCAAATATAACAGCTTCTCTGGTAGAGGGGGGGGGGGGGGGACACTGGACTGCAACAAAAATGAGCACTTCAAAGCTAAATATTTCGCAAACGAATAACTTCATCGAAAAATGATCTTCGAGCACCCCTAATATTTTTGAAAGACCAATTCAACGATACCACACACTATGGGGTGGGCGATAAATAAAAAAATCATCCCCACTTTACATGTAGGGAGGTACCCAAAAAAAATTTTTTCATGACTTATCCCATTTGCAAAAAAAGTCCAAAAAGTATTATGTAAATATTGCGGGCCATAGATCCGAGGAGTTAAGTTCGTATAATGTGATCGATAGAGTACTCGTAGGTAGGTATGAGTCTCTGAGAGACTCTGAGTGCGGACTTTATAGAGTCGATTTTAAATAGAAATAGAAAAATATTTATTCAATGTACACAAGTGACAAGTATAATAAAAAACAATTAAAGAAGTAAACAAGTGAACAGGATCCCACTCAGCATTGTGCCGCGGCAGGGGCCACGGCGCTGGTATTCAGAGGGACCCCGATTAATAACTAAACCTTAAAACGAAGACAAAAACAGTGTACACATGACGGTGAAAAGTGAAGAGGTAAGTAATTTAACAAATAAACAGTAAAGACAATAAGTAGACAAAAGACAGTTATACAAGAGAAAAGTAAAGTTATAAAACAGATAAGAAAACAGAATAAGGTTCAGCTATTCAATTGGCTGCATGGACCTCGTTTCCTTTGCCTATCCTTTATGGGACGAACATAAAAATTAAAAATAAAATACGAGAATAGGCAAGACATGACGCTTGACATGGACATGGACACGGACGGACACGAGGCACAAGATGCACAACAAAACAGTAATTATAAGAAAAATAAATATCGTCTTAAACTTTGTAAATCATTATAAATTACGTAATTAAATCCTAAAGTATGTGTGCCAAGCCAGCCAAACGTAGACAGAGTACAGAGTACAGACTTCTATGCTCTGCCCACACTGCCGAATAACAAGCATAGCGTAGCCCTAGTTTGCTAGTCTGCAGTCTATACAATCCTATGAAACTACAATACAAAATACAATACAACACAATGAAACAACAGAGCACACTCACGGCAAAGCAGATGGGACGCAAACTCAGGTGTGTATACATATTATGCACTATGTAAAAAACAAATAGAAAAGTGAAATAAAATACAGCTAGTGTCGAGAGACAAAGTTTCCTGCCCTTGTTGATGCTCATACATATAATAGTTGATAATAGGTACACGTATTAATCATGTTTCAAGCAAATTTATTACAAAGAATTAAATGTGACGGCACGAAAAAAATCAAGGTATGGCAAGGGGTATTTAGAGCTATTAAGACTACTGCTTCTTTCTAAATTACTTTCACTGCTTCAAAGACCACTTTATCTTCCAATTGACATTCATTTCAACTTTTACAAAAACTGCGGTTTCATAGTCGACGATCGGACGTCATACTCGTTGTGACGACCGGATGGTCTAGTGGTTAGAGAATAAATAAATAAATAAATAAATATCACGGGACAATTGACACCAATTGACCTAGTCCCAAACTAGGCAAAGCCTGTACTATGGGTACTAGACAACGGATAAACATACTTATATAGATAAATACATACTTATATACATATTAAACATCCAAGACCCGAGAATCAACATCCGTATTCATCATACAAACATCTGCCCCGACCGGGGATCGGACTCGGGACCTCAAGCTTCATAGTCAGGGTCTCTAACCACTAGGCTATCCGGCCGTCAAATGTTGAATATATAATAATATGTAGGTATAAATATAAGAATGTATTTATCTATATCAGTATGTTTAGTCGTTGTCTAGTACCCATTGCCTAATTTTTATTTATTTATCTTCACTAAGATGTAATTATTGGTGGAAACGGATGAAATAATGACGACCAATCTGACATTTATTTGACGCATCTTTCTCAAACCCCAGTCCACAAACTTTCTGGTTTCATAACCCAATATTTACTAGGACGTCCCAAAAACCTTTCACCATTTTCTCGTTTCACCATTTTTTCGTTTATCCTAATGCATTTTTCTCTGAAACTGGAAATATTTCAGGAATTCTATAAAATAAACCTAAACTAACCTAAAGGGTTCTACACGGTGGTATAGAAATTAATCCTGAAATATTTATAGTTTAAAAAAAACGCATTCGAAGAAACGAAAACACGGTGATACGTTACCATCTTTTACAGACCGCGCCTACAAACTTCGTGGTTTTATAGCCAAATCTTTACCGAGATACTTCCCAGTATAGTTAGTGATTTCGCCGTGTAATAGGAACGGCGATCCGTCATCTCTGATGGAAATCTAATTTGCCATTTTGGCAACTACACGTCCTGGTAAATGAATTATGGGGACGTACCTACTATGGGTACAGATAACCGATTTATGCTACTGCCAATCTTTATATTACGACGTTTTGTGACAAGAATTTGTGCGATTTGTATTGTTTTTAGGGCTGACATAATGTCCAATCGTCTTCTTATTTTAACCCCCGACGAAAAAGAGGGGTCTTATAAGTTTGACCTGTGTATATGTGTATCAGTGTATCTGTATGTCGGTGTATATATGTATCTGTCCGTGGCATTATAGCTCCCAAACGGGTTTACCGATTTCGATGCGGTTTTTTTAATCGAAAGCTAGTTTAAAGGAGGTGGTGGCTAAGTTTCATTAAAATCTGTTAACCCGTTTTTGAAATATTGAACTTTGAAATAATAATGTCGGGGTTTTTTCTGTTAGAAGGTATGTGAGTTTAATAATAAATGCGAGCTTGTACTTCATTCTTGAAGACCCGTAGAAAGTTAGTTTGTATGAACGCCATATTGACAGCAATATGATCGGATTTATAAAACGAAATGCGCTTAAAAATAAATCCTGTAGAAAAGTACTCATTTTGAACGCATTTCTTTATACGATAAGGTAGGTAAGAAGCAAGTGGGTCACTTGACGAGTATGTGTGTAGATAAAGTAACTCTACATAATTAGGTCTTAAAACACTAGTGTTATTATAAAACTCGGCTTCGCCCCGTTTTCAAAAACCGCTCGTTTTTTAAGGACCCTCGTTATGTAACAGTTCAATAAACTACTATTTCGGAAGGTTAATTAAGTTTCTAAATAGTGGAGAAAACCGTGCGAAACTGGAGCAAATCGCTAGTATTTACATACACCCAATATAGGAATTTTATTAGGGTCCCGACTGTGATAATAATAACCCTCTAAGAACAAACAGAATAAAGCTTAAAAATGAATCCGATCAATACCTACTAAATTAAATTGCAGCTATAGGTATTAACAAAATAATTGGTATGTGGTTAAAGTATTTTTTTTTACTATAAACTGACCAGTAATTGACCCCTATCTCACTTGATGGAAGGTGCAGATGAGGCCTAAGGTGTAACTCACACTGAACCATCAGTAACAGCCTATTCACTCTAGCCCTAGATTGTACCCGTCCGGAAATGCAGACGATGAGAGTATTTCGAAACAATCGAAAAAAAACAGAGGAAATATTTAACTAATGTAATGGTAGATCGGCTTTGCTGTGCCGCTTATAAATAACAAAACATATAAGACACAGCTTGACGCTATAACCTAAGCAACTTAGAAAAATTGGAAAACCCCGTCATTGTCATTTCAAAGTTCAATATTTCAAAAACCGGTTGACCGATTATAATGAAACTTAGCTAAGAAACCAGCAATAATATATGATTATGGACAGCGCTGCAAAAATATCTGATCACGGTAGAAGGCAAAAGTATATGACGACACTCGACGGCATAAAGATGTAATGGGTTGCGGCCGCCATATATATCATTCTTGGTTTAGGGCATAAATATCGGACACTGAGTCGTTTAAAAATATCTGATACTATACAAAATCAAAATTAAGTGACTCGTCACCAGCATAAATATGTATTCACTTTGGAAGCAAAAACATCGAATCACACGGACCGCATAAATATCTCACATGTTACAAAATCAAAAATATGTGATCAATCAGCAAACATGAACTTAATTCACTAGTATTACGAATCTAATTTGAATACAGCGATCTGACGCTTCTTGAAAACAGTGCATACTTGTCACTACGTATATCTATCTCACGTTTCTTAGCTTTTAAAATAAGAACAGTATTTTTGTGCTTGTAGTTTTTTTATTAGCGGTTAAACTCCTTGGTAAAGTATATGGAAAAAATAATACGTCAACAGGGTATGTCATATTAGAAACGAAGAACTGAATTTGTTGGATTTAGATAAAACAAAACATGAGACAGACATATACAGTGACAAGTACGCACTGTTTTCGAGAAGCGTCTATCGCTGCATTCAAATTAGATTCGTAATACTACTGAATTAAGTTCATGTTAGCTGATTGATCACATATTTTTGATTTCGTCAAGTATCAGATATTTTTAAGCGACTCTGTGTCCGATACTTATGCCGTTACCCAAGAACGATATTTATGCCGGTCGCAACGTATCAGATCTTATTGCCGTCGAATGTCGTCATATATTTTTGCCTTCTATCATGATCAGATATTTTTGCAGTGCTGTCCATAATCGTATATTATTGCTGGTGACTGTACTCTATTCTATTCTATTCTATTTTCCTTGATGGCGGCCAAAAAGGTTGGGCCAATGACAGTTTTTGATGACTGTTCGGTTGATTCTGCTCCGGAACGTCAACGGATAGGCAGCAGTAAGGAAATAATTTAGAAAAAAAAAACCCCCCCCTTCCAATGATCGCTGACGTGTGGTAGTCAACCTAGGACAAACACAGTA
Organism: Clepsis dumicolana; assembly: GCA_963691665.1. Lineage (NCBI taxonomy): Eukaryota > Metazoa > Arthropoda > Insecta > Lepidoptera > Tortricidae > Clepsis > Clepsis dumicolana. Next base: position 16,237,914 of record OY829507.1, on the reverse strand, counting down.
ACATTACAATTAAGTACACAAACGGAGAGTTAGTAAAGCTATAATCTTATGTTGTTAGAGTTAATAAAATCACACAAAATGTTAATAAAAGGAGTAAAGGCATAACGAAGAAGAGATTTAAAGTCAATGGGACGAGGAATGGAAGAAGGAAGGATATCGTATAAGGAGGAAGACAACTTAGGACATTCGAAGAAACTGTGATCTGGGGAACCCTCATCCAAGCCACATTCACACAAAGAGCTGTCTTTGACACGAATTTTGTTGAGGAAGACAGGAGTGCAGGCATGACCCAGCCTCAGTCTACAAATCGTTGAGTGGTCAATTTGTTAGCCTCGCGGAATTTGAAAAACCAGGGTTTCGCAGGAACTCTATCCTGAATGTCGGAATAGTGCAAGGCCTTAACTTGACTAGATTGAACCCAGTGAACAAGCCAGTCCGAATCCAAGCGTTCTTTAGCCAAAGCAGTCAAGAAACATGTACTCAATCTAGTTAATGACAAAACCAAAGTACCCACAAATATCTTATGAATTCCAAACTACCCTTTAATATAAATTCCAAACTACCCTTTTTTATACAAATTCCAAAAACTGTATTAAAATAATTTACAGTAAACTATAACACTATATACTACGGCCACAGCAATCACTTTTGAAAACCGTACAAATTATCTGATTTTGTTATTATAACTAGAGTAAAAATAAATATTTTGATTATTTTGAAACAGTGTCAAACGGACTCCTTGAAAATGCGAGCAAAGCTTTGAAAGTAAAGAAAAAAACTCTTGCCTTACCTTGAGCCTTGGGGGAGGCCTAGTCCAGCAGTGGACGTATGTTGGTTGACATGATGATGATGGAAGAAAAAAACAACAAACTCTCTCAGTAAAATGAACGCATCACTCACCGTTTAAAAGTTGAGTTTATCTCGACATGTTTCTTAATAATTCGTAGTCCTTTCTCTGGGAGAGCGCGACTCGGCGCACACTGCGCGCCAAGACTCCTCGCGGAACATCTAGGCACACAACTACCGTTATTTTCATAGTCGTTTCGATTGTTGTAGCTGTTGTTTTTTAAATACAAAGCACTGGCTTTAACCATATAAAATTTTTGCACTTACATTTTTAACAACCATAATCAAACACTCTTATTCATTCATAATTATCGTTACACCCTATTCAAGTTAGTACAGTCACACTTGTAATGTGTCTTAAGTCTCAGTACGCCACATGTGGCAAAAAAGTGACATAAGATCGCGAGACCTTGGCCACATCCTCACGTCCGGTTCTCACAGTCTTTAAATCATTACAACTAATAAAAATAGCGTGCAATCACACCAGCAGCTGTAGACATGTGTGTGAATACTTTAACTATCGTCATTCTGAATGTTCGATTTGGTTCGCGAAAGTTTCGCCAGCTTTTGACTTGGTAACTTACTTGACTTAATAGCTTAATTGGTCTACATTATTTTTGAAGTCAGTTAACGCATTCACTGCCAGCAACGAACATATGCGTTCTCCTGACTCTCACCCAGTGCCTCTGTCGCAATCTTACAGGTAATTTGAACGCACATGTACGTTTGGGGCACCTGAAAAACTCTCAGGCCAAAGTTGTGGCAGCGGATGTGTTAAAAATAAAAGCCGCGCGTTCTTCTAAATTTGAAATCCGCTCAAATCGATCCGAGCGAAATCAGGCCCCAAAAATCAGTTACGTGCGAAAGGCTTTGTAAATTCGCTGCGTCGAGGATCCGCCATTAGAATAATGGGGCACACGTGGCGAACTCGGCGAACTCGCAAATCCCTTCAGATGAAAGGCGAAATTAATTATTAATGCTTGTGGTGGAGCAGATGATTAGATGATTGTTATTTTAAAGGGGATGACAGATCGGCGACCTGCGTTGTGTTGTAGCGGCTGGGTTAGTCGCGGTAAGATTTTTGTAGACGATGGACGATTTTAGCCGAGTTTATGGCATAGTGAAATAAACGGATCACTCACGTATGTCAGTCGAGTACAGCTGGACTTGTTTCGGACTAATCCTTCCTCTGGCAGCAGCCGCGCGAGCAGAGCCGCGGCGCGCAGTTTACGTCTCGCCACCGGCGTGGCGTGTGCTCCCAGAGAAAGGACTACGGATTAGCCCGAAACATGTCTAGCTATACTCGACTGACATACGTGAGTGATCCGTTTATTTCACTATGATTGAATTTCGCGGTAGTTTTATGTTAAAAGAGTTTATGATATTAAAATTATTAAGTACACTTACCTATAGCTTGCTGTAATTAACTCACTGTATCCTTCCTCTTGGAGCACACGCTGCGCCGGAATCGAAACGCAAACTGCGCGCCGCGGCTGTGCTCAAAATTTCTATTACATTTTAATATTTCGTTGATAAGAAGCATTACGCAGGATTATTAAGCATTTCGAGATTAAGTGATGTAAGTGTCGACTCCACAGCTCGCTTTCGTCGTATTGTGCTATGAAAACTTGGCTAAGAACCATTTTGATTAAACTAGATTTTGATTAGAAAAAAATATATAATATTCCGACTAATTGAGAACCTCCTCCTTTTTTTTAGTCGGTTGAAAACTAACAGAACACACAACTTACAGGCCTCTATTTCACCGACTTTACAAAATGTCAGTTTACAACGACAATTCGATGTCAATAGCTGACTTGAAGAGCTTTTGTTTTATCGCGATTCAAATTGGCAAAGAAATGTAGATTTATTGCAGACTAACAATTGTAGCGCTGGTGAAATAGGGTCTAGAGGGTCGAGCACGACTTTTCGAATCCTGCGTCACGTAAAATCGAATAGTAAACGTTGTCGAGTTTGTATGACGTTTGAATCAGCGCCCGCCCGTGAGCGTATTTGGAACTAAAATTTAGTATGAGGTTTCTCGATCTCGATACGATAAACGTTACGCAGGATTCGACAAGTCGTGCTTGACCCACAGGTCCCCTTTTTTCGCTTTGAAGGTTTTTTCAACAAGATGACTCCAGCTATAACTTTGAATCCGCTGCAGCGTAATCGTATGTGATTCAATTCCGCCGCGGTTAACCTATAAGGCGGTTCCCACCTCACTCTGCGCCCACGCCGCTTCCTCGCCTAGATCCAACTTGCGCGTGAGTCGAATTTCACTAACAATTGTAAAGTTTAGAAGGGATTGAGCGTTCGTGACGCAGCGTGCTATTATTTTGTTGTTCTTATTTTTTTCTTTCATTCTTGTATTTGTACAGTTTGTGTATTAATAAGAGTGTAAAGAAGAAAGTGAAGTGAAGTGAAGAGGAAAGTGATCATGATGCATGCAACTGCATCGAAATATCGGAAGCTCATCAAACCTATAAGATCATCATCATCATCATCATCATCATCACCAGCCTTTTTTTTTACGTCCCACTGCTGGGCACAGGCCTCCTCTCAGAATGAGAGGGCTTGGGCTATAAGTTCCCACGCGGGTCCAGTGCGGATTGGGAACTTCACACGCATCATTGAATTGCTTCGCAGATGTGTGCAGGTTTCCTCACGATGTTTTCCTTCACCGAAAAGCTCAAACCTATAAGATAATCGCGGTCAATATCCCGTTTTCATTATGTTTAACGCAATTAACCGCGAATCAATTAAAACTGTTAAGAGTGTAAAGTTTTGAATTCACTTTGATTGGAGACATTTTATTTGACAGTTGTAACTTTGAGGCTAGTCCTTAGTCATGTGTGTCTTGCGGGTGTCTATGGGCAGTGGTGATCACTTACCATCAGGTGACCCACTTGTTCGTTTGCCTTCCTCGTCGTGTAAAAAAAAATGTTTTAATACTTTTCTGCGTTCAATTTTAACATAATTTGCTATGTTATTAGCTAAACTTAATGTTCTTTTCGGGTTAGTATCTAACTTATTATGTCGTCTGTGTCCCGAGCAACGTATTCGAGAAAATTTGTATGACGTTTGGAACAGCGCCCCCCACATTTAGTATGGCGATACGATAACATTACTACTCGATTCGAATGTTCGTGCTCGGGGCATTGATGTTCTATGTTAAGCCTGGGTTAGTGCCTAACGCAGGCTGGTGTAGTCAGCCTAAGAGAATCTCACTTGACAATTTGGACCTATGTACCCGAGCCAACGTCTGTCGCTAGCTCCAATCAGTTCCCTAGTGCTCCGAACTAGAGCAGTTCCCACGCCGCGTCCTACGGTTATTACTCATGCTGTTTGTCATCTGTTGCATTAATTGACCCGAGATAAATTGGAGCGTCTGTGGTGTGTGAAGTTTTCGCAACCTTGAAACTGATTTTGTTTTTGGACCATTCGAACAACTGAAAAGGTAACAAATAGTGGTTTTGACTCCAGACTGAAGGGGGGGTATTTAAGTTTGACATTGGCGTCTGTGTATCTGTGTGTTTGTCTCTGGTATGGTTGCTCCTAAACAGATGCAGCTATGTGGACGCGGCTTTTTTTAAATCGAAATGTAATTTAATCCAGATGATTCGGTGGAGTTTTGGTAAGTTGTGATTTTAGATAGAAAATACGCTGACTTATTTTATTCCGATAGTACACTTAATAAGTACAGAAAATATTTTGGTCCACCGACCACCATTATTCCGTTTGATCTATGACATAAATATTAAGCCGACGATCTCGTGATCTATACAGAAAATTTTGCACATCAATCGGTAGCAACGAAAACAGTGATTCACACAAGCATCAATTTCATATATTTGTCGAGTGAAACTCCTGTCCTTGACGGTAGGACCATGCAAAATTTGTATGAAACCATATCTAAAAAGTTAAGATTATTTCATTCGGCTGATTGCCGTGCGATCGCCGGATCGGGTTAAGAGGTGTTAATTGTGCAGATTGAATGTTTTCAGAGCGGAATCTCAATTGAACGCAATTGTTTCTTTGCGTCCGTTTTTGCTTGTGGGGGTTCGACTTTTTTTAAGGTTGGCAAAAGAGTAAAATGGGATATGATGGCGAGTGATTGTCTGCCCAAACGCACTTGTGATGTGACGCCACAGGGATTATGTGTAAAGATCAAGACGGAGAGGAATTGTTTGGTGATTAAATGTCTGTTAAAGAATCCATTAATTTTAGTTTGCTTTTTAGCGTAGCTAGTTCTTGGGTAACGTTTTAACACTGCTTTAACACGTAGATAAAAATAAAGTTATTTTGTAATGTTGAGGGAAAGTTGCAGCGAAAGATTTTGAAGTAGGTATATTTTTATGTTTAGTGGATCCGAAACAACATAGGTTGCTAAGTGCGAATAATAAAATCACACATGAAACTAATGCTCGTGCGACTCTCGCAATTGAGGTCAAAGTCATAAACGCGATAGAATTACATTTTGCGCTTCATGCTTTAGACCTTCTACATACATCAATTTAAGTATTCATCAAATTCAATCCTATTCATGCAGAAGGTACAGCTGTCTGTTTTTGCATTGTTGTGAACCTAATTTCTTTGATGATTCATCTGTTATACCTATTTTTTTTGCAAAAGCTCTGAACGTTGTAGAATTGGCGACATAGGTGAATTAATTTCTTATGAGTTGGTATACCTACTTATGTATTTTTGTTCACAAACTTTTCAAACCTTGGTCTATAACTAAGTTTAAATTTAAAAACGCGTAATGCTTAAAATGCGTTGTTTTACTATTACTTATCTAAAATTAGTTGATTACGTTCATCGTCATTTTCGTCTAAGTAGGAATCTACTGAAACGAAATTGTAACCTTAATTTCGAGATCTTCCTGTTTCTAGTTAGACTCGTTTCAATTCGTCTTGTCTGGATATTTTCTGTTATTCCTTTGACTATCTTCACTTTAGCTATATTCACGCCAACCTCCTGTTAGTCCAATCAAGTACTCCATTAACTATTGTCATATTCTCGTCTTTTTCTTATTTCGCTATCTACTTTACATTGTTCTCCAGAAAGTTCACCATGCGTAGCTTTATCACTGCTCTCAAAGAACGTAAAACGTGTGTCCTCAAAGACAATCAATTCAATTGGTGACTATGATTCATTAGAGCGGCTAGCTTGAAGTCGGCCGCCTTTAAACTCCACAGGAAGATTCTAATGAGGTTAAGATTTAGTGCTATCGGTCAAATTGTCATGTGATGAGTTAGAATGGTCTGTTTTTGCTTGTAGTTTGTTTAATAGTCACAGCGTTTCAGTTGTTATTAGTTACTTAGTGAATTTTGTTAATCGATCTGCATCTAGCTTGCCTGATTTTACATACGTGTGATCATGATATATTTTTAATTTTATCAACTAGAGTACAAGGTTAGAAACTTGATTGAATGGTATCGATTGCAACAATCATAAGAGTTAGCTACCTATTGACATGTTTTTCTTCAGATAATAGGTACCTATAGAGTTTTACATAACCACTGATTTAAATAAGCACGTTGGTTACAATTGCGGTAAATATCGTAATCAGCTACTTCCTGTGAAACAAAACGCGAACTAAAAGAACCTACCAATGTATTTGGCACTTCACTTGGCAGTTTTCGACAAATAGACGTGTCTCCTCTTACTCGATTTTCACTTGAAGGACAGAGATGGAATGACAAACTTTTGGAAAATACGGCCATGTTTATTATCTAACCTGTACTAGATTACCATCGTATTTACAATTTCTTTGTCTATCAAACGGTAAAGGGTTATGGTGATGATAGACATAGACAATCAAGTCTTTGGTCAAACGGGATTTCAAAACTGAACACAATAATATGTTACGTATATTTAAATTTACCGATGTTTGCGGTTTACCAATAGGTACTTATTCTTTATCAACTATCAACAGTTAGGAAAATCCATAACCACGTAGGTTAGGTATTCAAAACAAGTAGTTTAAAAAATTCTGCGAATAATCTGAAGTAAGGAAGTGTCGACCCGCGTGACCCGAACATGCCCATACATCGATGCAGTTGAAAGAAAGACGCACTGTTCGAGACACAGGACAGTGAGTGATAAGACTGTAGACTGCCTGTCACCGACGATAAGCATTCCTGTAACATGTTTGATGGTCAGCGGTTTACCGAGAATCGGAGATAATAAGCTTTATAAGATAGGTAGTTCAGCTCTTTCTAGGCTTTAAACCATCTTTTTGTATTATACGACCATCCCGTTCGAAATTATTTTTCAAATTTCAAAGTGAAATGTAAATATACAGCTTTCTAGCCCCTATTTCACCATATCTGCAATTGTCAGTTTTATATGACAATTCAAACTACATTTCTTTGACAATATGAAGCGCGCTAAAACAAAAGCTCTTCAAGTCAACAGTTGACACCGAATTGTCATTGAAAACTGACAATTATAAAGTTGGCGAAATAGGGGCCTGGGCTTGTCACCACACGGACTTACAGTCTTTTCCAATATTCAATGTATTTCTTGTTTTGATCGATTTCCGATAAAAACATCTATCTAAGTATCTTAAATTTTTCAGTCTCAACTGGCGGTATACTGTCGGTAGGCAGTCCAATCTCTGCTTGCTATCTGTCGATGGAAGGTATCTAAAGATAGCAAACTGTTTGATTGTATATTTATTACACTCGTCAGCAGATCATAAACGAGAGACCGATTGAACATTGGGAACGGCTATGTCATTACCAGAATCTTTTACGCTGGGTTAAAAAGGCTCTTCGTACGTCTTCGCAAATCTTTGATACCCAACGATTTCAGTCTCTAGGCATATACATAGAGGTTCTGACACGGACACGCGTCACCGACATTTTGTATTACTTTGACATAGTCGCTTAGAGGTTAAAGTTTTCGGGAGTCGAAAATTTTCGTAGCCTAGTAGCGTAATGAAGGGCCTTAATTACACAGAGAAGCATTGTGTAATCTAGAAACTGATTTTTTTTAGACTTTGGCATTGGCGCAGTGGAACATACCTACTTAACGTAACGCTAGACATAATTATGGATTAAGGATCTTTGACCACTTTACTCAACTATATGAAATAAACGGATCACTCCTGTATGTCAGTGGATTATATCCCGACACAAACCTGGTAGTCCTTCCTCTGGTAGCACATGGCGGTAACAAAACGAACATTGCGCACAAAAACCCTCGACATCGTCATTTCGCTTTTCATGTTAAAAACATGTCAAAACTTAACAATAATTAGTCCAAACTTTGCTATGGTTAAGCTTATTATATAGTACCGTTATCAACTTACTCTTATTAGTGGAATTCCAATACCAGTGATCAACTTTATTGAAATTCCAATAAGTTCAAGTGACTTCCGGTAGATGGCGTGCATCGATAAGGAGCACTGCTCCGGCCACCCAGGCGGTAACATGACACTCGGGATTGCGTTGCGATGTATTGATTGCAATTTAATGTGTGGATTGATCTATAGCGCTCCTTAAGTATACAATGCATCAGTCTGGTATGCCATGATAGTGAATGTTGAATTGACATGAAAATAAGCTGTTTTTTTTTACTTTTATAATACTACCAAAGAAAGGTGACCTAAGAAAGTCTTTACTGTGTTGCGCTTTTGAGAATATTTTTAAATCAAATAAAGAAAACAAAATTCAGTAACTGACAAATTGAATGAAACTTACACCAAATAAGACTAAAATCATGTTCGTGTTTTGTTTTTTCTTATCAATTTACTGACGATGAATTCATAAATTACACAAGTAAGATCACATATTAAAATATAGGTAATGAAGCTAACTTTCATAATTACGATAGTATCGATATTCTCATTATTATAACAATGAAATTAAATCCGATCAACCTTGTTTTCGGCCCGCAAAATCTTCACATGTCATGTTCAGCCGCAACAGTATTCGCACACCGCAAATCATTCATTCTCTCAATAGTTCGTCGTTGTCTCATTGACGATTCATTCACCGCAATAAGTGAATGGGCCGGTCCCATTGATCGTAAAAGCGCTATTGTCTTATGATCAGGAGTCTAATTAGTGCCCCGCGGCGCGTCTCATCTCGATAAACCGATGTAGGTGGTTTATTACTGTAGATAGAGAGATTGCATGCATAGTGTCATATCCCTTGTGCATCTTTCGTATCTTTTTTTAAGGTTACGTAACTCAAAAGAAAAAATGGAACCCTTACAGGATCACTTCTTCGTCCATCAATTTCAATATATTTTTTTAGTGATACTGTAAACTGGTGGGGGATTCCGAAAAAAAAAGCTCGTGTGTGTACACGAGCACAGACCTGATATAGATCCTCACCCTGAATGTTGGTTAAGTAAAACACATACATACATAACATTACATAAATTGCATACTTTACGTACAGCTGAAACTTTCTGACGATGACAAATGGCATTAATTTGATCTTGGCTTCTCGTATAGTAAATGTCAAAACTAACAAAGGTTATGAGACCAAATACAGATTAAATTTTATAGTAAGTACTTATTGAAGACCAATCGATAAATAGTGCATCATAACAATCGACTACGATCGAGTCGTTATTATCGATTAAGTATAATCGAGTCAAGTTGATCGCGTTGCGAGGGGCGCCGATGCGATGCTCAGCTGTTTTATTGGTCGCCTTTAATTTAGTTTACTGAACGCGATATTGAGGTGATAGCGAGGAGTCGTGAATTTATTATAGAACGTAAATGTTAATATCAATGATATTACATATAAACAGGAATTAGATATTATGTTACCGCGCCCGAGTCTAAGATTCATAAAAGTCCCAATTAACAACCCTCTTTCTGACAGTTCACTTCAAACAATTCTATGAAAGTGCCGTGACGATTTACTCTGTATTTTTTTTTGTCTATCCTTGTGTCCCACTGCTGGGTAAAGACCTGTCCTCTTGACATCCACATCTCCCTATCCTGAGCCACATCTGGCCAATCCTTTAATTCGGAGTCTAGGTTGTCTCGCCATCTCCGCCTGGGCCTGCCTCGCGGCCGCTGACGCCTTTTTAATATCAGTGATTAACAAATACTTATTTGTAGTGATAATTCTAAGTTTTGCACGTTTGATGGAAATGTAAAAAAATCTGAAAGGGTCTGGTGGATACAGTCAGCATTAAAAGAAATAACAAATTTGACAATCGTGTATGACGTCTTGTTCCTGGCTGTTGAGCGACAGGATACAGAAGCGGCAAACTACTTTTGACTAACTATTACATTACCTAATGAAATGCGTATTTATGTCATTAACGCTGTCGCAGAATTAAAATAGTGCTGCATCAGAACGTTAAAGAAATATTCGTTCATTATCAGCGTCATAAATGACAGAATTGTCAACTTAAACAAGAAGTATGGAATAAATAGCGTGTATAGACTTAAAGTGAGCCACGTGTACAGTCCCTAATCCCTATGTTCCTTCTTTAGATTCTAGCAACGTCAAAACAAGACAATTCCTGCACAGGAGGATGGTGGGCTGGAGAGTATCCTGAAGGAAGGAAATCCTCAATACATACGCATCCCGATCGACTCCTCAGGGAGACACTGTAAATCCCAGTTAAATTTGGACAAGTAACAATCAGCACGAGACACTGGGACTTGGCTTAATTCATAAGCATTTTAATGCTTTGGTCCTGACTTCAAGAAATTAATGTTCCATGCCACTTTACGAGTGTTGGAGATTGACAGAGGGCAAGAGAGAGGAGAGCTAAAGTTAGAGAGCTAAGATACAGAAAAAAAAACCTTTGTTCGTAATGAAACCCGTGAATACAGAAAATGAGAGTCCAGCGAGAAAACTGTCGGTCAGTGCATACCTTTCATAGTCATTACAATAGTGAAGGACGCACTGAGGTGACAAAAGGACGTCCGTGCTAACCCCTCTGCCAAAGAAACGTCGGAGAGACAATTCAGCCATGGAAAAACCAAAAAATAATTTTGTACTTACCTTAACTAAATGACGAATTTTTTTACACATAATCCGTAATACGGAGTAGCATGGATAGATCCCTCAAAATACAGTGAAATATGTCCTATGACCCATTTACGTTAATTGCTCTAGTCGAAAGATATTTGCTGTGAAAGTCTTTTTCAGCACGCGCCTCTCTCCCTCTTGAATTTTGGCTAAAATAGGTTAGCCTATAGCACTCCTCCAATTAAGCCAAATCTAATAACACCTCACACGTTAAAATCCATGAAGCTGTTGCATCCATCGAGCCTGCAGAGCACAAGAAAAATGTTCAGTCAGATACTCGTAAGTGGTGGGTGGTGACGAGTTGTATCGTAAGTGTTGACACTGTCTTGATACCTTCAAGCTCTTATGTAAATCCAACTGTATTTACGAGATGTAAACCAGAAGCTGACAATTTAAATGACTCCTTTTATTCATCGATATTTGCGTTTCTATCATTCAAACTATCATCAGGTTAGAGCCCTAAAACAGCTCAGGACCCTCAGTTCATGACTTGCATACTTCCACAGGAAGCGATGTACAATTGGCGTTGTCAGCGGCAATTTGTGACGAGCTCCGGACGGCGGTCATTGATTCCGCTGGCGCCATTCGGCTCGTCTTTGTTTTGGAGCATAGATAAGAGTTAAAAAACAATCAGGGGCAATGAAGAAGCAGATTAAGATTCTTTTAGAGTTTGGGGTTGGCGGTAGTTGAAACTGCTCATGGGCTCATTGGTCACCCCCTGTCGTAAGTTTAACGTCACTTGAAATTATGAACTGGGTTGTTGAGAATTCGCGTCTTTTCTGTGGCAAAAGTTTACCTAAAGTTATTTTAACCTAAAATTGTATGTGTAGCGACACAGGATTGCTCAGCTTGCGATATCGCTAGCATGTGCCTGCTATGCAGCCCGGAGCGTCAGTAGTCTCGCCCGCCTTTATGTAATTACGTGTACAAAGTAAATAAATGGAGTTTTACCCGATGCAGATATATCATTGGGACCAGACACACTTAACCCCTAAATATGAATCGAAGTCTTATTTATTCCAAATTAACGAAATTTGAACCTGTTTCGTATTGTGTTCACTGTAGATTTTTTAACGTTTTGTTACAAACACCATCGCACACTTTCGGCAAATCCTTAAAAATCTTCTAACGGCACCACTGAATCAATTTGTCAATTTATTAACTCCTATAAATAGAAAGTTAACTGGCCATAATTGGTGTAGTCGGTGAACTATTATTAGATGCCGCGGTTTGATTGGTTCATTAAAACCGGTGTTATTGGGTTAATTTTGGTGTTAGGGAATTAGCGGGAACTATGGATGTCAAGGATATGACATTGGGAAGGAACTGACGCGTCTGCTGCCAATTTTAAAGTACTTTTTTGCGGACCGTACTTTTTGTTGATTGTACTTGTATTGTCACCAAAATTTTAAGTCGGTGCCATTAAACGTGGGAGTTCACGTAGAGAATTTCTGTACCGGATGTATACCAAATTTCAGCTCAACCTGGTACCAACAAGTTGTCGAAGAATGGTTTGCAAATTTTGAAGCGAACAACAGAACTTACAAGCCTACAGGCGAATAGTGCAATGTTTAATAATAAAAGCTTATAAAAAATAAAAGTACTTTCAAGTCTTTAAGGCAATCATTTCAATCCTGGGGAAAACTACCCCAAAAGGGGTAAAATTGGACCTTCAAGACAAAAAGGTGCATAGGCACTCAGAGAATTTAACAGTAGACGAAAGTTAAAGAAACAGGAACTTCAAGTCAAGTAACAGTAGGAAATATGGTAATAGGGTTTCACGATGACAGCTGTTGACGCAATTATTATTAACTAAAATAACAGAATATGAGGTTATTGTAATAAGTTCTTAAAACGTCATACCAGATTGTGATTCACATGTCCAAAATCCATCAAATTATTGATCCTTTTCATTGCTCTGACAATGATCATGATAATTTAATGAATGATTGACTTCTTTATTGATAAGCTATTTAAAGAAATAAACGCATTGATATCAAGTAAGTTTATTACAATATTTTACAAAGATATTTCGTTAAAATCTTAACATTCAAGTTCTTGTTATATTTTCTTCTCAAAACCTTAAGATTAAAATAGGAATAGAGTAAATTTCCTAATGCCCATCATTGAAAATAAATAAATAAATAAATATCACGGGACAATTTGACACCAATTGACCTAGTCCCAAGCTAGGCAAAGCCTGTACTATGGGTACTAGACAACGGATAAACATACATATATAGATAAATACATACTTATATACATATTAAACATCCAAGACCCGAGAACAAACATTCATATTCAATAGTCGTCACTTTCAATCTTAATTCATAGGAATAAAGTTAACATGCAGGGTGTCAATAATTGTAATTAAGATGTCAAACATTAAACTTACCTTAGTTAACAATTTTAGTTACTCAGATTAGAAAAGTTGAAAAACACCCGACGTTGTCATTTCAAAGTTCAATATTTCAAAACTAGATGAACCGATTTTAATGAAACTTGGCTAAGATCCATCTCGATTAAACTAGCTTTCGATTTAAAAAAAACATCGAAATCAGTAAATCCATTTGAGAGCTATGATGCCACAGACAGATACACAGACACACAGACACACAGATATACAGACATACAGATACCCAGATATACAGGTCAAACTTATAACACCCCTCTTTTTCGTCGGGGGTTAAAAATCTAGGAAAATCAACACTTGGCAGAATTCGATTAGTCATTACGGCAACCTTATCATAGAGGCAAAGCCATTATATCTCTAGCAAACTAAGGAGCAAATCTTGCATGAATCACAAAATCCAGTTCATCACAATCATGTCGGTCAGCCCATTTCGCACTTGACACGGCATTAGAGTAGGTACATGTTTGGCGCCACCAAATCGCTGTCTTCCGGCAGCACTGATTGTCTTGGCCTCAGCCCTTCCTGTTGTTGTATGAGCGTGCGGTCGATTCAGATCGACTTACAATATGGCGGAGAATTTCTTTTGTGACATCTCAGCAATGGCTGTTTCAGCTTGAAGTGTCAAGTCGGGTGACAATTAGTACCGAAAGTGGTACTAGCGACTGTGCGTTAGAGGACATCACTAAGTTTGGGTACTTTTCATCATGTGATTAATTGGCCAATACCTTGAATCCCGCCATGAGAATTGGAAAAGCTGTGTCTGCTGAAGTTGTAAGGACCAAATCAACAGAATGACAAAAATAAGGCAATGAATATTGGTTGAGAACTAGTCGTTTTCAGCATGTTTCGAATTTGGGGTGCCTAATCCCCAAAATAAAATCATAAATAAACATCTGCACACAAACACTGCAGAATTTGACGTCAATATTTTGACCAATGATGATAAAAGTGTAGAATATCATTCACTTTATTTTCAATAACAAATGAATACTAAATAAAAACGAAATCATTGAATTACATGTGTTATTGAAATCGATGGAAGATAAAGGTAAATAAAAGACAAGCGATACATTCGAAACAGCTACTGTGATTCACACCTAAATATATCTTGATAACGTTATATCGGTAAACCCCTTGTAATCCTTCTTTTCATCACGAGAACCTTTGTACGATAATCCAATCCTTTTGTTTTTAAATCGATTAAATATTTGTCATTCAAAAATGTTCATTACAAGCAAGAGCTGTCTAAGAAATAACCCAATGTTCTAGCTGTCGAGTAAAAAAAATCTTCGTTAACCGCAGCTATCCGTTGCAGGTGTCTTGATATTTGTTTGCTTTCTCTAATCTAGTGCTTTGAAAACGTAAAAGAAAAAACATTTAAATGTTCAAATAAGCTTGACCGTTTTAGATTAACAGCAATCTCTTAACTCAGCGTGTGATTGAGCACACATTCTGCATTAATATAACATACAACTCTAATAACATTATTACACAGTATCAGCTATTAAATGGTCTGTCAGTCGTGACGAGAGGGTATGACCAGCAAATCAAGACAGAACACTTCGCACAGACAAACATTAAATTGGATATATCGACCATTTAGACGTCTGACTGTCGCATTAACAGCACTTAACCGAGCCCGGTTACATTACACATTGTCGCTGAACTGTTAAAGGTTTTTCAGTATTATCTAATAATTTTGTTTATTACCATTGTTACTTTCACCAACTGACCTGTCTATGGGCTCAAAAATTTAGGGGTTAGAGAAAATGTTCTTTCGTTTTACGTATCGTAAGCTGAGGTATTTACGTATTTTACGTAACATAGTATACTTACGATTAAAAAATACGAGCATAATTTTTGTTGTGTTTCTGCAACACTTATGTGTGACTACGTGTGAAGCGAAAGTCTCTTTCTAACAAAAAGTGACAGACTTCTGCTTGTAAGCTGTATCCAGAGATATCACTCACGGGTTAGATTTGTATCAGATTAACCCAAACAAGTTTATCATATCAGCCGGAAGACGTCCACTGCTGGACATAGGCCTTCCCCAAGGATCTCCACGACGATCGGTCTTGTGCTACCCGCAGCCAATGGCTTCCCGCGTTCTTTACCAGATCGTCCGTCCACCTTGCGGGCCATCATACTGCGATCGCCAACCCGCTTGCCAAGCGGAAACTTCTCCCTAATATTATGATCTGCACGAACAAGATACATTTTCAAAATTTCATAGCCCTCTCATTTCGTGTCTAAGTTAATAGGCGCGACAGATGTTCGAGGTGACTCAACTATTGCGTGACGTGGCAATGAGGATGTGACCTTCTGACGTGTCCAGAATTGCCAGTTTGATGGATCTGTCCGAATCAATAGTTTGCATGCTAAGGAAATCGTTCACTGGGGGACGAAAGCTTTTAACTATAACTAGTAGCTATATAAATTATATCTCTAAATTCACTGTGTTAAACAGAGGTTGTGTCCTGCATTCACTTTTTTATTTTCTTCTTCTTCTTGCTATAGCTAAACTATGAAGTATTTGATCCGCACAACTCACAACTTTAGATTAGGGGCAAAAGTTGAAAAAAAAAGGATGATATGCCACGTGCCATCAGTAGGGTGTATGTCTAATTGCTACACGTCGAAAATGTTATCATCACCATCATCATTATCAACCGGAACGCGGAAGGCCTCCACTGCTGGACCCAAGGATTTCCACGACGATCGGTTTTGTGCTACCTACACTAATGGCGTCGACCAATTATAACCGGAAGGCGAAGTATTGGTAGGCCTCCCGCAAGGTGCACGGAGGATCTGGTACAGATCGCGGAAAGTCTTAAATGTATTAGACATTATGTAGGTACCTATCGAACAACGCGTAAAGCCACTCCATAATATAGGATCTTTAGAAGTGTGTAGCAAAATTACGTTTTTTCTACGTTCTCTTCAGTAAAACTGCTTTCTTTTTTCACCAGGTCTACTGGCTAGTGAAGCTCTGCGGAACAGCATAGGCCAGAACAACTGGTCTTCAGCTCCTCGGCCAGAGCGGACGTCACCGCCACAACTCCACGATGTGTACCCTGTTAGAGGTAAGAAAAGATCTCATCCTTTTATGCCTTATCGCCTTACAACCAGATACAAAACGTGATACATGATTGTCAAACCTGTAATCCTGTTATCGCGACAGAGTATAAAGTATAAAGGCGATTAGTTGATTAAGTGAAATATTTTCGGAAATAATCACCCCGAAAATAGCATAAATTGTGCCCCCCTTCATTTTCTAAACCGAAAGTCCAAAAAAATGAGAAAAAAATTACCAAGGTAACGCTTAGTAAATACTTTCAAGTGAAAATTATTTTCAACATGATCAAATATATAGGTAATGTTTTCGAGTTAATACCGAAAAAAATGCCACGCAAACGTAATCGTAAGTGCCATGAAGAAAGCCTCTTGCACTTGTCCACGTAGTATTTTTACATTTTGTGAGTGTAGTAATATCTATTAGGTAAGCGTGTTTTAATTGTGTTTTAACGCACTTTTTTTCATCAGTAGTGCATTTCTTACACTTTTTGTACTCTACAGGTATTAGGGGGCTTCTAAACGGGCAACGTTTCGCTGCGATTATATGGCCGGCAACTCGCTATCTGACTCTTATTATGAAAGCTTGACAAAGACTCCTATAGTTTCCGGCCACATATTTCAGCAAAAATATAGCTTGTTTAGTGCAATATCATTGTCCTCGGATGCAAACGTGACCAAACAGCATACGTCACAATTCCAATAACACCGGACCGAATCCCGCGGCTTCAGATTTTGGTGTGACAGTGTATCTTATCTGTGGCCCGTCAGGCTATCAGGGCTTATCGTGGGCAAAATTACGCTTGTTTTATGACTTTGATTTACAGGCGGCATCGACAAAAGTGGAGCCGATAACCTATCTGTGGTTTAAACATTCGTGTTATGATAGTTGTAATTTTCGTATCGAACACGAATTTTTGTATAGCGGCTGATAAGGTACCGTTGGCAAAGGCACACCTACCTATTTAAAGGAGTTTTTTTTTGTACTACATATTAAAAAGTTTTTTTTTATACTTTCTACATAATGCTGTTGTGATATGTCTTTGGAACCACCAGCTGCCTTCGTTTTTAAATGCCTTGATGAAGAACTGTGCCCTAAGCACGACTTGTCGAATCCTGCGTTACGTTACGGTTATCGTATCGAGATCGAGAAATCTCATACTAAATTTTAGTTCCAAATACGCTCACGGGCGGGCGCTGTTCCAAACGTCATACAAACTCGTTATAGTTTACTATTCGAGTTTACGTGACGCAGGATTCGACAAGTCGTGCTTAGGGCACTGCTTGTCACATAGTTTGTTAGTTTTAAAGACGAAAGCGGTAGGCATCGAATAAAATATAGAACTTCACACACCATTGAATTGCTTCGCAGGTGTGTTTCATCTCGATATTTTCCTTCACCGAAAAGCCCATGATAAATTATAAATGACATTTCGCACATTTATACGTAAATTCCGAAAAACTGTAGGTATTTTAGTAACATAATTAATCATAGTGAAATAAACGGATCACTCACGTATGTCAGTCGAGTATAGCCTGACATGTTTCGGACTAATACGTAATACTTTTTAATAATTTATGATGAAGTCAGATTAAAGGGAAATAAATTCAAACAATGAGCAAAATGTGAATTTGCATATTTTGTTTCCTTGCTTATGCTTTGAAATTCTACATACTTAAGTAAATCCGGTGACAACACAATAATCTGGTAGTGCAATTCTGGTGGTGCGGCCAGGATCGTCTCCACAGCAGGGAACTCTTCAACGGTTAATGGCATCGGCTTGAAATTTGGTATACGGGTATTTATGTAAATTGAATGACAATACAGGTACAGACAACAAAGAGTACAGTCGGCAAAAAAAACCTGTTTTTTTATTTCTTTTTTTTTTTCTTCTTCAGCGCATTTGCGCCCACCGTTGGGCAAACGCCTCTCCAATTTTCCTCCACTCGGCCCGGTTTGCTGTGGATCTCGCCCAGATCGGGCCAGCGGTCGAGCTGATGTCATCCGACCACCTTGCTGGGGGCCTGCCGACTCCTCGCTTTGAGCATGGACGCCATTCCCAGACCCGCTTGCTCCATCTCCCGTCGTTTCGGCGACACATATGTCCTGCCCAGGCCCATTTTAATTTGGCAACGCGATGGCCAACATCCACCACTTTGGTGCGCCTGCGAATGGTCTCGTTCCGGACTTTGTCGCGAAGGGATATTCCGAGCATAATGCGGTCCATGGCCCTTTGTGCAATTTTGAGCTTGTTGATTAGCTGCACTGTGAGTGGCCATGTTTCACACCCATATGTCATGGCAGGTAGCACGCACTGGTTATACACCTTGGTCTTCAGTGACTGGGGTATCTTAGACTGGAAAACACCGCGCAGCTTGCCAAAAGCAGCCCAGCCCAGCTGTACTCTTCGCCCAATTTTTGACATCATCGAGTCTCGTCCTAGGACAATCTTTTGCCCCAAGTACTCATACTCATCCACTTGCTCCAAAGATTGGGTATTCAGCGTGACTGGGCTACGGGATAAATCGACTTTGGCCATAACTTTCGTTTTATCCATGTTCATTTTCAACCCAATCCTTAGAGATGCGTCATGCAATTCTTGGAGCATCAGTTGCAGGTCCTGAGTGTTCTCCGAAATGATGACGATGTCATCGGGGTAGCGCAGGTGGTTTAGATATACACCGTCAACATTTATGCCTTTTTTATTTATGGATAGGTTATTATTCTGACCCTACTACCCGATGCCCTCGTCTTCGGTGTAAATCCGAGTTTGACATGTGTGTCCATGTTAGCAAACACAGTTTACAAGATAACGCTGTGTGTACGGATTACCCGGCCTCGTGACTTCGAAGAAACCGTTAAAAATATCATTTTTGAGGTGTATTGATTTTTTGGAATGATTTATAAGATTGAGATAGCTTAATATATATAACCCCCGACGAAAAAGAGGGGTGTTATAAGTTTGACCTGTGTGGCATCATAGCTCCCAACGGATAGATGGACCGATTGCGATGTGGGGTTTTTGGTTGGGGCTTTTTCTACTTTTCTGAGGTGGTTATATTTTACTGGCTTTTCTTTTTAAGATACGGAACCCTAAAAATATCAATTTTATTTATTTGAGAGCGGAAAAAGCTTGCATGTTACATTATTATCAGGTTATAAACGGTTATCAGAGATAGCAATTAAATCAATATATCATGGGCTTTTCCAAAATTGAGCTGTAGTGATCTATCTATCTAGTTTTAATAACTGTCCTTCCATATATATGTTACGTGTCAAAGATATAGTCAAAGATGGCGCATTACTATAGTCGTAACATAATAAAATCATCACAATATTTAAGTTTAATATTTATCAGCGTTATTTTTTTCAATGCAGTAGAGTAGGTAAGCACGGGGCTTTAGACGATCAATGTTAAACTATATTCAATGATAACGGAATCTCTATAAAATGTAATGTCTTAGCACCTCCCAACAATATCATGATGACACTACAATTTTTGAAACGTGCTAGTTATAGTTACATAGATATGTAAAATAGTTCTATAAAGTTTAAATGCTTTGAATACCTACTATAACAGCACAATCTATAATGTCATAGCATATTACCAAAACGCTTATTGCACTTGCTTTTATTTAACTTGCCGTGTTAGTATGTTTCTTTTTAACATTTGACGCAGAAAAGGGGTGTTACAAGTTTGTCCTGTGTATATGTACCTTTGTCTGTGACATCATAGCTCCCGAACAGACTGTCCGATTCGGATGCAGCTGTATTTAATCAAAAGCTAGTTTAATCGAGATGTTTTTTGGCTAAGTTTCTTCAAAGTCGATTCAGCCGTTTCTGAGATATTGAACTTTTAAATTAAAATGTCGGAGTTTTTCAACTTTTTTAAATTGGGGACAATAAGGACATTTTTTTCAAAAACAGGTAAGTAAACAGTTTTCTGAAAATGCCCAGGTAATAAAAGGACGATGATATCTCAATGGGATTGAAGATTATTCACTTGAAAAAAACCCGTCGTTAACCTAACCATAAGCTCGATCAATCAAAGGGTAACATTCGTGCCAGGTCAAACCGTCAATATTTGCCAAGTGGTCACGACATCGCGCGCTGTTTGCCCTATTATTCACAACTGTTTGACCAAGAAGTGTAGCCAAGTGGAGGCAACTAAGGACGCTAGGGCTGCCATGATTTCTGGATACACAGGTTGGCCAAGTTTGTAACTTGGAGAGATTTGATTGGGGCCGAAACCCTTTTTGGGTATGCCGGAAGTCACTTGGGACTTCAGATGTTGAGTGGGGCGCGCAATAATTATATATAGATAGGTGTTGATAAGTGGGTGCTTATTCTGTACAAGAAATTAGGAAAAATTACGATTTTTAAAAGAAAACTATTTTTTTTATATCTATTATTAATACGCTTAGTAAAACTTTGGACGCTTTTTAAGAATACTGGGAGAACAGATGAGTATGAAATTAGGCGTACTTTGTTAAAGTTCATGTGGAGAAGAAGCGCAGAAAGCTACATTTTTTATTTTATCACTGTCAATTTCGGACTTTTGGGCGAACGCTATAATACGTAATAGTACGTGTTACAACTAATGTCGAGTGCAGACCTCGCGCAAACACTCGCTGTAGGGGGAGACCACCCATGAGGTGGAAGGACGACATCTGCCGACAAGCGGGTGGAGGATGGATGCAAATGGCAATGGATCGTCAGGCGTGGAGAAATGGAGAGGAGGCCTATGTCCGAAGACGGACGAACTAAGGGCTGCTATGGATGGATTGATGGACAACTGATGTCAAAACAGATATTTCCCGAAGTTGAATTTTTCAACTCTAACTCTTTTTTAATTTAAATAGTTTGTCCGCGTTATCATTTTAAAGTTGGTAGCCCCAACGCCTCGCGTGTCAAGCCGGTATGACAATTGAATTTTGTGGTGTATCCGTTAATAATTCAGGGGATTGTGATTGCTGTGCGCTTTTGTTTTCTTATGCCACTTGCCGGCCGTTTTTGGAACCAAGTGGCTTAGCTTTTTATTTTTTGTCTGTGTTTGTTTTTGTCGGAATAAGCTTTGTGCATTTTTTAGTACATATTGTCTGGTAAGCTGTAATTGCTGTTGCAATGGGGTCAAGTGCTTTGTTTTCTTCAAATCTTTATTCTGGGTATCTTGTGTACTCTTCTTAATTTTTCAAAGCTTTTTTCAATGACCACAGTCCCATTTGATTGCCACATGGATGTCACATACCTTCAGAAACGGTCTCGTCATCCTCACAATGTCAAATCTAGGCACGAGTTAACCAATGTTGACTGGCAATTATTAAACAATTTAATCTCTCAAAAGTACCGCTCATGAATGACATTTCGACAATGTTTACCGACAAACTTGTTATTGCGTCACCTGTAGTTATATCTTGTTGAAAATGTACTTAAACGCGTTGTACTAAGGTTGGCGGGTGTTGTCATAGCGGTTTTCTGGGTGCGTGTAGCAATTAAGAACATCAAGAGTGTTGTTTTAGCAAATAATTCGAGGAAACCAGAGAAATCGGGGCGCGCACAAAGGCGCCGCTGGTTGTAGGGTCACCAGCCATTGTAAGTTAATGGAATTCAGGATGACCCCGTGAGGTTATCCTGATTCAGAAGTTATCGGTAATAAGCGGGAAGTGGGACCAATATTTTTACTAATCCAAGGTAAAAAATAGTAATACACAAAAGCTCTCATTAGATTGAAGCATCCGAGTCTTTCAAAGTAAGGCAATTTCTTGTAAGGAAATCATTTGTTAAAAGTTCTTTAATACTAAATAAGTTTCCAACTTCGGTGTTGGCGATGGCACAGAACTAAAAAAAATGGTTAATCACTTACTTGGACGATTACTACCTAATTTGAGAACATAAAAAAACTACCACAATAAACATACTGATAAAATGTGACGTCAAAGCCGCTTCTAATAACTGTACTCAATGAGATTATTTAACTAAATATCGAATTATCTGAGGATCATAAATAACGATCATTTAATCAATTGCATCTAATAAAGATACTTACAGATTAGTGACAATGACAAAGTAAATCAACAAAATAACCTAACCCACTTAAAATTAAAAACAGAAAATCAGACCGCAATACCGGGAAACAGTAACAGGTACTCTATATTATATGACTACCACAACTGAGATGAACCTATTGACTTCTCATATGTTATAGCTTTAGAGCGTGGCGTGACGTACATACATACATACGGCCGAAAAACATAACCCTCCTTCGGCAGTCGGGCAATAATAAACTTACTTCATTGAAGCTTCAGCTTTGAGTTTTCACATTTCTCATCCATAAAAAACCGGCCAAGTGCGAGTCGGACTCGCGCACGAGGGTTCTGTAGAAAGATTTTAACGCTTTTCCCCAGTGTTTTAAGAAGTCCAGTGTTAGCAGAGCCCTGCTCCTAAGCAAAATGTACGCTGTGTGGGGTCAACTTATATTGGTCTGTGAAATCTACAGACAGACATAAAATTTTAAGATTTTGAGACTTTTCGGAGTGGTTGTGCTATAAGAACTACCTTCATACCAAATTTCAAGTTTCTAGGACAACTGAAAGACCCTTTAGGTTTTCGGCAATTTGTATGGAAATAGATTTTTTAATGACTGTATCTTTTGATTGCGTTGACTCAGAAGGTTGATTTTTTTCACGGCTTCAAGGGACCGCAGGCTTGAGTCTTTGATATTAATTTCAGCATGCTACCTCCACGCGTTTCAGAGAAAAGGGTCTTGACAGACTGACAGACGGACAACAAAGTGATCCTATAAGGGTTCCGTTTTTCTTTTTGAGGTACGGAACCCTAAAAATGGCACTTGATTATTGAAATTAAAATCGTAAGCCAATGCTTAGCTAGAATCTATTCGATCATGTCTATTGGTATTACTCATAACCATAAACTATTTCCTATATCTTTTGGTTCAATGTCGGTAGGCCTTACCGTAGAATTACTTTCAGAAAATCAATAATTTTCTGCAAACACCTATCTTATCGACGGCCTTCTAGAAATCACCAGCATCCAGCAGGTGCAACACGACAAACGTCACATAATCTCACAGTCAGATTGTGTCAATCGCCATTCAGCTAAATCAGCTAAGTTTATCAATACCCAGCTCCGCTTTCGTGACGTTTTAAGCGTGGTCGCCCTAGCTGAAGCGTTACAAGTCGCCGCCTAAGCCCAGATTTGTCATTGTTATCAGCAGAGTTCTGTCAAAGATAGGTTACGTCACTATCAGGGGTGATTATGTAACGGAGGTCACAGTTAGGTTTTGGGTGAAATCCTATTTGGTTTAATTTGGGCAAGCGGTTTGGGAGATTGAAACGTGCGTGCTAATTTTGAACCAGGTGGGACATCATAACATTGTGGAGATTTAAAATGGTCATTAGTTTAAGAGGCATTCATTTACACGTAGATATGTCATAATGTAATGTCATTGACCCCGGCGGTTGCGGGTCTATGGGCAGTGGTGATCACTTACCATCAGGTAACTCACTTGCTCGTTTGCCTTCCTTGTCGTATAAAAAAAATAAGTTGCAACATTACGTATGTAAACTTGAAGAATTTTATGACAACACGAATAAAAATCGTTACAATAGTTTTTGAAGATTTGCTATCTTGGATTGATCTAGGTGATCATAAGTAGGTAGGTAAATATAATTTTTTTCAACAGTTTTGGTTACGTGCGGTTTCCAATTCTTCAAAACATTAGGCCATATAGATAAACCAAATGGTTTTCATACACATACACGTACGAAAATAATAAATAAATGATTAAAATAATAAAATTCCGAATTTAATCTAAAGTGACCTTCAAAACGTAACTTTGATTAATCCGGTGAAGGATTACCAGCTCAAACAAATCCAGGGTGATTAAGCCCGAGGTTTGACGATAAACGTTATACGATTTTAAAGGCACCAGCGATTGTCAAAGCATGTGTTAAAAGTCAATGTTTTATGCCTTTAACCGTTGAAGAGTTCCGTCCTGTGGAGCCGATCCTGACCGCACCACCAAAATTTCACTACTAGATTATTGTGTTTGACATAATGAAAACGGGATATTGACCGCGATTACCTTATAGGTAATTAACCAAAGCAAAGCAACGCCTGATTCAATAAATTAATTATGTCTAATGCAGTTAACCGCGAATCATTTAAAACTGTTAGATTATTGTGATCAAACTTACATAAGTATGCAAAATTTCAGCTAAATCGAACATCGGGAAGTGGGTCAAATTTAACTTGCAAGATTCCACCCGAACTAACAGTTAAATACTTACATACATACAAATATGTCTGGTAACTACCGTGCACACCTTGTTGCAATATAGCAACAAGGAACTTTTTTCATAGAAAATAAAAGATTTGGCCAAAGGGTATTTGACGCGCTTCGTATCTTGAAGCAAAGATTGCGTCTTAATGCTTTCGCCTGCGGTAAACCGGACACAATAGACTTTCTATTGCTATAACGGCTATAGCCGCTTACCGCCGGCGAACGTGATAATGATAATTGAATAATGAAAGGAGGAGTGTTGTGGCGGCTTGCCGCGAAGTTTTATAGCAGGACTCTTTAGTGCGCCCTAGAATGCTGGCAGGTTAGATTTTGACTTACGTCAGTATGATTTACTGTCAGAGGTTCTTGTTTAGTTCTGTATTTTTGTTCGGTTGCAAATTACAAGTACTTAAGTCCGACTATCACAAACACAAAATGATCACGTCGGGGTCACCACTTGTGGGCTAAGTAAATAAAACGTTCCTTAGTCCACTTAACAACTTATATATTTACAAGAAAAACTAAATACACATTAAAACATTTTAAATAACATAAAATGCAACCGAACAAAAATACAGAACTAAACAAGAACTTCTGACAGTAAATCATACTGACGTAAGTCAAAATCTAACCTGCCAGCATTCTAGGGCGCACTAAAGAGTCCTGCTATAAAACTTCGCGGCAAGCCGCCACAGTGTCAATAACGAGATATAGACAGTACAAAAACCTTTCCCACGTGCCAGGCAAAATCAATCTTATGACAATAGCATAAACATTTTGACAGGGGAAATATTTTCTCACTTTAACTATACGTATAGTTGCATATTTATTCAAATTTAAAATAAATATTCAATTCGAAATAAAATAATATCATTTCGATCGTTTTTCATCGCATTCAATCCAAGATTCGGGTACGTGTAATCCACTCGATAAAAACGGATTAACAAATATCTTTACGATTGACAAAAGACATTAAAGCGAATGATAACATTTGATTTATATATTTCGCTGGTTCACTGTGACAAGGTCTTAGGTTTAATTTCCAACCGTGTCCTTTAGGAGGAGGGTTCTAATTTCAATGGGCGTGATGGAATATAAACCCTTGCACATACCTGTTAGATAGAGGTTATTCACATTTTTTCGGTTGTGATGCCAATAAGTTGTTTATGTGACACATAAAATGCAATGAAAATAAATTGTCATTGATCGATCCAACGCGAAGTGCGAGCGATGCGATTCAGTTTCAGCTTGGACAAAAATGCTTTCTTAGGTAAGCATGTCCGTCCGACTGTTCTCTAGAAATCGCATTTATCAACCAATTCTCCTAAAAAAATGTGAACAGGTTTTTTAGCAGATTCAGTTTTGGAAATTAAAAAAACCGGCCAAGTGCGAGTCGGAGTCGCGCACGAGGGTTCCGTAGAAAGATTTTAACACTTTTCCCCGGTGCTTTAAGTTGTCCAGTGTTAGCAGAGCCCTGCTCCTAAGCAAAATGTCCGCAGTTTGGGGTCGACTTATATTGGTCTGCGAAATCTAGAGACAGGCATAAAAATTTTAGATTTTGAGACTTTTTGGAGTGGTTGTACTATAAGAGCTACCTTCATACCAAATTTCAAGTTTCTAGGACAACTGGAAGTACCCTTTAGGTTTTTTCAGAACAGCGATTTGTATGGAAATAGCCTTTTTAATTACTGTATCTTTTGATTGCGTTGACTTAGAAGATTGATTTTTTCACAGCTTCAAGGGACCGCAGGCTTGAGTATTTGGTATTAATTTTAGCATGCTACCTTCACGCATTCCAGAGAAAAAGGGTCTTGACAGACAGACAGACAGACAGACGGACAACAATGTGATCCTATAAGGGTTCCGTTTTTTCCTTTTAAAGTACGGAACCCTAAAAACGAATAATGTCGAAAAATGAGCTGGCGAGCCACTAATAAAATAGGTTATTAAACAGTCACAGATTTGTCAGCACCCACAGCTACTTTATTAAAATTTAGATCAATCAGACACGGTCCCCATATTATACAGGGTGCGTAATATTGGTTACTAATCCATATTAACGGCCGGCGCGTGACTTCGCAACTTTCGACACACCCCGTAGATTATAATTTTATTGAGTTCCCTTTGTAGTGTTTGAGTTTGGTTTCGAATGTAAGTTTTTTTATTGCAAATTTTTTATACCTTTTTATTTCTATTTTTTCTTTACGAATGAAAAGAGACCTTGTAAGATAAGTACATAATATAATTATAAATAATTATACTACTAGTCACCGCCCCCGGCTTCGCGCGATTTTCCCCACCTACTTATATGTAGGTACATTTAATTAGATACATAAAAAACCCCTCGAAAAAGATTATGACGATTGTGAAAAACGAATCAAAAACCGTTTAGCAGTTTTTTTTTTAGTTTATCGTAACGTAGAGAACCGAACACTGCGTTATATGGATTAGTTTGAAACATGTCGGGCTAAACTCGAGTAGCATACGTGAGTGATCCGTTTATTTCATCGCATACTAGTTTCATGCTGAAATTGAATTAAGTACCTACCTACTTAATAAAAAATTGTATATAGGTACGTGCCTTGTGCTTATAACTACCTATACAGGGTAAATATTGAAGCTTTAATAATATATTTTAAGACCTTAAAAACAACATTTTATTTATGCAATAAAGAGTGTGAGTTTAAGTTTATAGCTTATGAGTATATATATAGATATATAGACTTTCTCGTCTTTAGCTTTACTGAATCTATCGTAGAAGTTCGATCGAAAATTTAAATACCATTTTTGGGTACCCATACTTACCTACGTACTGATTTGAACCCGATTCACAGCGTAACTAATTTAGGCTATTGCACCCGGATTTGCGTATGGACATCACTATGCAAATTGTATGCAAATTCGGATGCACTACTGGACATTGAGCTACGCGTTGGGTAGGAATGTTGGCTAAAGTTTGCTTTTTTTTTCAAAAATCTGATGAAAGGCGAGATGCGTACAAGTCGAATTTGTAATTGCAGGTTCGCTACCGAAAAAAATGCTCGAGACTCTAAGCCGACGTTTGACCTGCCAGAAAAATCATGCAAGTTGCAATACATTGCGAGGCCGTAAAGCGAACGAGTTTGGAGTGGGCTATCGCACGCCGAAACGTATTGCAACTTCAACATACAATGACAATGCAAAGAAAAATCCGTTAAGCAGCTGGACTTGAACCAGCAACCTCGGTAATCCGTACCACGCTCCACCAATTAAGCTATACTTAACGTTGGTGTACCTAACGAATTTTTCAATGCCTTGTGTCATATTTTTATTTGGAAGATCTCTCCTTAGCGCCATCTATGAGTAGCTTAATCAAGCGGCTCACCCACTACGGAACTTCTACAGTTACGCATTAGTGGCAAGAGATGGAGCTATTTTCTGAATCAATGAAAATAATCGATTTATTGATTATTTTTGTTTTTATTTTTATGAAACATTCATAGAATGAAATTCAACATACAATGACAATGCAAAGAAAAATCCGTTAAGCAGCTGGACTTGAACCAGCAACCTCGGTAATCCGTACCACGCTCCACCAATTAAGCTATACTTAACGTTGGTGTACCTAACGAATTTTTCAATGCCTATATTATATGTATTGCAACTTGCACGATTTTTCTTGCAGATCTAAACCCGGCTTAGTCAAGAAAGCTAGGTACCTATACAACGTGTTACAAAATAACCCGTAAAACATCTAGGGTTAGGATTTGCATAATAGTATGAATAGTATTTTTATTTTGTTTCATACAGTGATTCAAGATACTGTAAATGGACTCTTTATAATGGACCGTTTAACCCCTTTTCGGCTTTACGAGTATTTTTGTAACACCCTATTTACCTTATACACACTTGGCAAATCCTACCACCTTCAAGTGGCAAATCCTACCACCTTCAAGTGGCAAATCCTACCACCTTCAAGTGGCAAATCCTACCACCTTCAAGTGGCAAATCCTACCACCTTCAAGTGGCAAATCCTACCACCTTCAAGTGGCAAATCCTACCACCTTCAAGTGGCAAATCCTACCACCTTCAAGTGGCAAATCCTACCACCTTCAAGTGGCAAATCCTACCACCTTCAAGTGGCAAATCCTACCACCTTCAAGTGGCAAATCCTACCATCTTCAAGTGGCAAATCCTACCACCTTCAAGTGGCAAATCCTACCACCTTCAAGTGGCAAATCCTACCACCTTCAAGTGGCAAATCCTACCACCTTCAAGTGGCAGATCCTAGCACCGCATACTAAATGAAACCGTGAGATGGTTTCCGCCACTCAAAGGTTTTACTTGATCCGACTCTCACTGATCATGATTAGACATTAACCCAGGGTTAAAGTAACGTCAAACGATGTAAACACTTCAAGTTAAACCCGATTTTAACTTAAAGTGCAGGAACCTAGGCCGGTGCAGTTAGCTTTAATTGAGTAACTTTCAGCTTTCAGCGCCCTTAAAGTCAATTAAGAAAGTGTTAAGTACAACAATTTTTAGCTACTCTATTTTTTTTTGTCGTAAAACTAAAAATGTGTTTTAATGTTAATGACTGGCATTCAACTTCCAAGACCACGCTCTACAATGATCCTTTAACTCACTTAACAGTTTTAAATGGTTCGCGGTTAGTAACATTAGGCATAATCAGAACAGGATATTGACCGAGATTTACCTTATACGTTTGGTGAGCTCCGATATTTCGACGCAGTTACATGCATCATGATCACGGGTAAACTACTACCTACTACGTTACTTTTGATCATGATGCATGTAACTGCGTCGAAATATCGGGAGCTCACCAAACCTATAAGGTAATCGCGGTCAATATCCCGTTCTCATTCAGAATTCAATATTCAAATCCAAAATTCAAAATTTTATTCAGCTAATAGGCACTATTTTACGCGCCATTTCTTGGAGTCTACCATCGCTTTCAGAAAAATCATGATTGTCAAGAAGAATGCGCCTCAAGAAACTTGGCACAAAGTATTTTTTCTAAAAGCAAGTTACAATAGTTCTTACGATGCATAACCACAGATGAATACAAAAAAAAAACTCTAGAAAATAAAGAAAAAAGACGGTACCGATTTTACAAACAAGCATAAAGAATAACGAATAGAACAGCGGAACCAGAACACCTTACTTTACTGGCACTATTTAATTGACCAGAAGATGTATAAAGCCTTATGTATAAGAATTAGACATTATGTCTAACTTTAACTCACCATCAAATCTCTTTCGAAGTACAAAAAAAAGCGCAATGCAACTGCAGCCCCCATATGATTACACACACTCCGCCGTATTTCTAATTTGTTAAAAGCCTCGGAAAAATAACAATCACAATGCATATAGCAATTTGCGGCGCTCCTCTTATAATTAAAATTGCATTAGCGCACTGGACATGCTAATGCAGGCTTGCATAGAAAAATGCAGACACTTTGTAATCTAATTAAGGTTTTATACGATATTGTGTGGTGCTCAGATCGGTTTGATTTTCATGGATGAGCTGTATTTACTACCTACCAATGATAGATCCGTTGGGAGTGGTTTTTCAACGTTTTACGGTAAAGTTAACAGACTTTAGATTTAGGTCGACGATTGTCTTCGTATTTATAGCTTGTACTCTCACTGTTGTTGTCTATGATTGACCTTATTTGATTGTTAATGTGTTTTGCTCCATCATTCGCTCCCATAAATCATATCCCAAAATTAAAGTCATCTAATTACAAAACGGCACAATGCGCCAAATAACTGTCTTTACGTTCCTCTCCGTTATCCCATTCAATATTTTGCAAACCCATAAATTCGAGCATACTGTCGGGGCGGAACAATGAATCCAAATAACCATTAATATGTAATAAATACTATGGGGGTAATAAAGCCGTGAAGGGGACAAACAAACAAGTGTACAGAGGCAACCCTTAAACGATGGCTATTGTTCGGGCAGGCCCGGGCGTGAAAGCGAAGGGTCGCCGGAAAAAGTCGAGCGTAGCCGAGTATTCCCGATCGGTTCCGCTCCAGATGACGACAGCTGCTGCGTTTCGGATATAGGGGTGGCTCTTCATTAGTGCAACTTGTCTGCTTGAGATGGATGTTTGTTTTTGGATGTGGATGTTGATGACGTACGATTTTTTTTTGTCGATTGAAGTCTAAATTGAATTTCCATTGAGTCTTCTCTCAAAAGTGTCAATGATGTCCAGTCCATTATGTTTTCTGTCAAAACTGTTTATCCCACTATTTTCATCTCATTGCGTATTTTTGCTGTGTTATCGAACCTAAAGGTATAAAATGATATCATACTTGTCGTAGCATCGTATGCACTATATCATTTTGTATACTTACCTAATATTAACATAAAAATGCAAATTTAACATCTAACAAAAGAATCTTGACATTGACCGAAATGCAACAAAAAAAGACAGCCGAAAGCTTACCCAGACGCATTATTCAAAGCAAAACATCGCACCGAACTAAACAACGCATAGTTCCACCCGAGAGATTAGTAAATTGTAAAAAAGGGCCCAGACCCGATGTGTTAATTACGGGGGTTGGCCGGAGGGCCCCAATGAAAGTCAATTTGGTACTACGACATGATATGGCCCATTTCGCCGACGACAAGTGAGGCACCTGCGCTTTTTCACTGGGCCCAGGGGCGTTTGTACCCTTTGTACCCGATTGGGAAGCGAACGATCCCATGTTTTGGCAAATTACTGTTTGATGTCCCTTTACTGTTATTTGCTGTGCATTCGTTAGGGAAGTGTATCGGGATGGCGATCGGTGGATTGGTGCGTTCGAGTTATTGCACGTGGTTAGGAAACTTTGTATTGCCCCATTATTTTATACTGCTTCAAAGCTAAACGCACCTCTGAAGGTAGTTCAGCCAGTTTGTGTCTGTTCGTCTCGCTTCCCCTACAAGTGACTGACTTCACCCCATACACGTACCAATTTGGCGCGAACTGTACCTAACTCTACATCACTTGCAGCAGCTTTTGCTATTGTAGCAGCTTTTTGAAACCATTTTAAATCGTCTTTTTTTGTTTCAGAGGAAATCAAATTCGGCATCAACCGCTTAGTCAGCGAGAAGACGGACGAAGAAGAAGACGAACCTAACCACAATGACGTGACGCGACCAGAGGGCATTTCCCCCACTTCTCGCTGCGGAAGCCCTTGTTGGGCACCCTCCCCCCAATCCCCTCGATCAGTCCGCTCCAGCTCTCCAGAGCTCGAAGTGGATTCCCCCCCTTCCTCACCAAGAAGACCTCCGGATTCTTCCCCACCTCCAAGAAGATCAGAATCTTTCTCCGTCAGTGCCCTTTTAAGACCTGACGCGCCTCGAGTACAACCTCAGCGGCCATTTTTATACCCTCATCTACCGTTCGCGGAGCTTTTACGAGACGCTGGAGGTCTTGGGATACCCTGGGGAGGATACAGCAACTTGTATCTTCACGCGGTGCAAGCAGCAGGTCCCGAGTTCCTTCGTCTTCGAGCAGCTGTATTAGGTGCGCCTAGCCCTCTCTCAAGACCATTGCCCATTGGAGATGTATACTCTTGTGTCAAGTGTGAGAAGATGTTCAGTACTCCTCATGGCTTGGAAGTACATGCGAGGCGATCTCATAACGGGAAGAGGCCGTTCGCTTGCGAACTGTGCAGCAAAACGTTTGGGCATGAAATCAGTCTTAGTCAACATAGGTGAGTTCTTACGGAAACTTCTAAAGACCATAAAATATTATTTCTCTGGTAGAGTTCTGTGATTCCATATTCTAACGAAAAAGTTCCAATACCGATTAATCCGCCAATAACTCTATCGCCAACTCCGAAGTGCATAAATTTTAGATATTATTATAATAGTCTTTTTATTACCTTTGCCGGTAGCATTACAAGCATTCATAGCGAACATAAAGTAGCTATATCTTTAGTACCCGCATTGGTTAGAAACGCATGTGTTATGCAAAGAAAATTAAAAGAACAGTTTTAAATAATTCGCAGTGAATTACATTAGACATATTAACGACTGGATATTGGCCGCGATTACCTTACTAAGTACAGAAGAGCTCTCGATATTTCAACGCAGTTACATGCATCATGATCACGGGTAGACTGACGAAACGCGGGTGGATGGTAACACCACCCACCACCCACCATGTTGCATGTAACTGCATTGAAACATCGTGAGCTCTTTTAAATCTAATAAGGAAAGCGAAGTCAATATCCCGTAGTCAATGTCTAAAATTAAAACAACCTGCTAAGCCTTTACCTACGGGGCCTTGAACGCCACCGTCACCCCTCAATACGGGCATGTTTTGGCGGTTGGCCACTATACAATATGGCCGTTATTACCAAGGTACAAGGACTACTATAGTTGACACCCGTATCGCAGCGGTGTTGTCTTAGTGGCAACTCTGGTTGAGACCCGTAGGCAAAGGGAGGGCAGTTGTTTCCAAGGACTAGGCCCCTTGGAAACAACTGCCCTCCACGAACACTTAACACTCCCCCCTCTTTCCAGGGCTGTCCACAGTGTGGAGAAGGTTTTCGAGTGCAAGCAATGTGGTAAGACCTTCAAGCGGTCCAGCACGTTGTCCACTCATCTCCTGATACATTCGGACACCAGGCCATATCCCTGCCAGTATTGTGGCAAGCGGTTCCACCAGAAGTCTGATATGAAGAAGCATACTTACATCCATACTGGTGAGTGCTTATTAATAGTCCTCATTCAACACGCGTTCTTCAAAAGGAGTTTAACAATTAGATGTTACGAGTGTACAGAGTTCGTTTTAATGAACAGTCGAGAATTCAGCCAGGATTTGAGTAACTCTAAGTGAGTGTGCACCTGTGAAGTTCTTTTTTGAATAATCTCGCTCGAAATCATGACCTGCTAGTTCTGCCAAACCGAGCACTGGATCTTAATATTTCATAATCAGGAACTTCCCATAAACATAGACGATTTAAAGCAAACTCTAAGTCCATTTACTTACCGCCGTAACTCAGGGCTGTCACAACAGCCCGCCACATAATTAATGCACATTAACGCCTAAGATGAGCTGGGTGGGTGTTTTATAATAATTGCGAGCTCGAGACGTTTGCGGTGGATTACAGGGGTGGATTGGGTTACGGCGAGGGACAGACGGGCTGGAAGGATGAAGAGCTGAGCCTCTAGCTTACAATACAAATATTCTTTATTGAAAACCACAAAACAGTACAAGGAGATTACAGAAAAACAGGCATAGTAGACAATGGCATGCTCGCTTGAAAGCGATCTCTTACAGACAACCAATTGATTTTTTCACAGCTTCAAGGGACTCCAGGTATTTGATATACATTTCAGCATGCTACCTCCATGGGTTCCAAAGAAAAAGGGTCGTAACAGACAGACGGACAACAAAATGATCCTATAAGGGTTCCGTTTTTCCTTTTGAGGTGCGGAACCCTAAAAAGTAGCGTGCCACTACGTGCCAGAGCCGCAGCTCACTGATATTCTATATGTATACGTTTATAACTTCCTATAAATCATGGAAAAGCTAACACGAAATTTAAAGATGGTTCAAATGTAAGGTCCTATGTATTAACTACATTGATACACGAATTTAAATTATTTAATCAATATAACGTTTTCGTAAATAACCTAACCTAACCAACTTAGAAAAGTTGAAAACCCCCAACATCGTCATTTCAAAGTTCAACATTTCAAAAACGGGTGAACGTATTTTAATGAAACTTAGCTAGGAACCATCTCGATTAAACTAGCTTTCGATTAAAAACCCGCATTGAAACCGGTCCATCCATTTGGGAGCTGTGATGCCACAGACAGGTACACAGATAAACTTATAACACCCCTTTTTTTCGTCGGGGGTTAACAAAACAGTAACATTTTCGCTCGATAAACTCGCCACTCCTGAGTGTAAATCCTTAGGCCCTTCATGAATTTAAGATGCTGCGGTCTTCGGTGTTGTGTCGGTAACACTTAAGCTGCTGGTAAGATTCGTCGGCCGTATACTGCTTAACCCTAAAGTGCTATCATGATTTTACTCCCATGTTTTGGTTAAGTTCTGTACGGTGATGATTTTTAGAGTGCTTCTTGTCGTATGTTTAGGATTTAGAATCGATTGGTACTTGGTACTTTTTAATTAACCCCTTCATTTACTTAGTTCATATACTTATTTAACTTCTTACTTCGTTGACACAAATGTTTATGTAGATATGTAAAATCGTAGTATAAAGTGGTAGGTATTCAAAATCGCGTTGGTTTTTCACGACAAGTGTTATTATCAGTTGTTCAACTGCAAAATAAGCGTCAATAGCCCACGTTATTTCACGAAATTAAAACCTCTCAACAGATTATCAACTCTTAACTACAGCGTCCAAACTTCTTCGCACCTCCGTATTGATAAAGCATGTAAATTTTATTCATCACCTCTACCTATAGCTAGTGCACCCAACCCTTCGGTCACCGTCTCTCTCCCACTAATTGGGAAACGGGTGATTTCTGTCGCCCTCTCCCTCGCACCCGGTGCCGAGGCAATGAAAACCGAATCACGGAAGATGGAGCAAGTCCCACCCTTCTTAAATGAACTGGGGTGCCGTAGGTATTTGATGGCAATGCTCAGCAGTTCAGAGCTCCCGACTGTTGGAGACGCATAAAATCTTTGGTTTGTAATGAAAATTATATGGCGGCTAGACAGTTGGGCGTAGATATGTAACGAGGCCGTCATAGCTCTTACAAAGCTTTCTTTTTATGCGTTACTTTTTTAAAGCAAATTGCCTTCTCATTTCTAAATTTCTAATTCAAAATTCATTACTTGTTTCTCGTCGTTTAGCTTTTTCCTACCTACCTGTTTTGTGATTATATTTGTGAATTATTTTACTTGCCTATCTTTAAAATGGCATTTTTGTCTTAATACTAAATACCGATTACCCCATCAAACCGCAGTTGCTCCCGATACCGATTCCTACTCGCAATGTGACAGATACAGAATAAATATAAGTTTAGAGACTTCAAAATCAGAGTGTCATGAAGTTGGGTAGTGTAGATTGTAGAGGCGACTTTCGAGCGAAGAATAGTATAGGTATAGACCTATCTTTAATGGAAAGCGATAAAAGTTTTGTACGTATTAGTACTTAACAATTATGTATTATATAACACACCGTATTGTATATGTTAGCTCGCTCGTCTATCATTATTTCACTTTTGGCCTAAAGTAAAATAACTTACAAAATTACTGGGAAATTTACTAATAGGCAGATGAAGCATTACGCAATAAAGCATAATATGCAATAATCACTTTCCCTTATCAGGCATTGTCACGATTAAAAGGACAAGGGTATAATCCTGAATAATTTATACGGAAGCCCCTTACACAATTTGTCCAACAAATTGTTCTATCAACGCCGTAAGTGCGATCATTAATATCAATTGTTGGAGGCAAAATATGATGGAAAGATTAAAACAATCATAAATTAAATGTAATAATTATTTTAAGGAACGAGGATAAAAACATTGAGGTTAAAGCTCTTGTCGATCAACAGGTTAGGATAGATCCATTTGAGGATAACCCAGAAGAGGACAATGCATGAAATTTCAGATGCGCTTGGCACAAACATGTTGCTAACGTAACTGTTTATCCTTACTGCGACGGAAAATATGATTTCGCTAGTCGTGTGCCCTGATTAAATTTCCTCCTTGTTTTTACGGCTCAAATACACTTAACACCTCGCTCGCAGATGTTCTGTCAGGTCACACCGCACCTGATCCCCTCCCGTAAATTATTAACATCAACTCGGCGAATAGTTCCTGAACGGCGTTTTAATCAGTGTCCCAAGTTGTTGATTAATGTACCCTAGACAATTTATCGTCGAAATTTTATTTATAATTACGCCTGCGAAATTAAATGGCTGGTGATTACTCAACGTCAAGATGTACGACCACGACCTGCGATTTGTCACCTCGCCGAAGGTTTAATTCAACGCTAATTGAGCGCGGAAGTTTGTAACCCCTGAACTTGTACCTGTTAGAATGGCAATTTACAAGTTAGTAGGTAGTTAGTAGTAGTTGCGAACAGTTCTAGTCGTTAATATTAATTCAGTTGCCGCTGCTCTTTGGTTCTATAATCACCGAGTACGGCTTTATAGATTTGAATTCGCTAGGAATTGGAGCTGAACTTATCGATATCCGATATTACTAAATTAATGAACGAAGCGCTGCTTTACGAAGTTAAATAGATAATAGCTACTCGTAGAGCTGATTGTATTGGTTCTAGCTCATCCTGCATTATTGTTATACTACATTTTAAACAGTGGACTCAAGAGCGAGCCTTGCGGCACGCCACGTGTCATTTTAAAAAACGCAATGATTTAACATTTTTAAAAACTGGAAACCACTTTAAACTCCTGAAACAATTAACCGTGAAAGTTAAACGATCATCCAGACGTTGCGGCTCCCATCTCATGAATGTTTGATTTTAAAACGCTCCCGTTAAAGCATTTTAAAAAACCCCTTCCTCTTAATTAGGCGTGGAATAAACAAGGCGCATTAGCTCTCGGAATAATTACAACGGACGCGTTTCCTCTTTTTTTCTTGCATTACTTCCCCGCGGTCTGCAATGAAGAATTTAAAAAGCATTTGCGAAATTGGTTTGCACTGTCCTAGTGAAAAAAACGCAATCATGGTAATTAGTTATCTATCTAAGTAAGATTCCTGCCTATTTGATGGTCTTTTTAGGTACTTTGAATCTTCTGATACTCTGGAGTTTATAGTACTTATAACAGCTTTAAATGGCATTTACATTTAATGATGTAATTAAACCCTCGTATTTTTGAGCGTGTCAACTGATTCATCTTCTAATGTCAAAATCATTATCTTCATCAAATTTACCCGGCCAATCTTCAAAACTCTCGAACAATTAAAGCAAAAACGTCCGTAAAACGATTTTTCCGGCAAAAGATTGCCAAGAACAAAATTAAAAGTATAAAACACCTCACAATTGCCGGTCTTGGGCCAAATGTTCTTAACTTCCTGTTCACAGCCCCTTTGATTACTTTTAAAGCCTTCTGCTTAAAAATAAAATTGCAAAAAGCAACTCCAAAGTTCTTAAAAGTGAATTGCAATCGTGTAATTGGAAACAAGCGCAATTTTCGAGAGGGGAGATAGGCAGCGTAGAACACGATGGTAGTACAGTTGATATCTATGTTGAAACCGTTTTGAATGCAGGCAGACGCATCAATTAAAAATGTCCGTTAGGTTTTCTTTGAAAATCTTCCCCCTGTTTTCTGACTTGTAGTTTACATTAATTTTACCAACTTGTTTGTCTACCAAATACCCATTTATGGTCCGCTCTAAAACCATCTCGCAATTTTATCTAGCTTTACAATACATACGCAAAACAGTGCAATCTCTTCTATACTAAATTCTTCGTACAAGCTTCAAGTATTCTGTCCACACAAGCTAGGGGGGAAATCTAAGCGGTCCATAAGGAAGGGGGGAGTCCGCAAGAAGTGTCCCACCCGGAGGGGTTGAATCAAGGAGTGGTACGTGCCTTGAGTTTAATTAAGGTTTCCAGAGTCCTTAGATGCTTCGATTTTAGTAGCATTTTTTTTAATTCGTTAAAGTCGCGAGCTTCATGATGTTGTATGTGGAAATTGTTTTGTTTGCCGATAGAGTTGAACACGTTGTCTTAAAGTTTTACATTTTAAGTCATATTCATTAATAGAATAAGTGGGTTCCTACACGTTCAAGAACTCAAGTTTTATTCATTTTGTAATTTTTGATGTATTAAGGTAAAGGAACGAGTGCCCGACACCATCCTAATAGTTGACACCTTCAATCTTTATTCATAGCAACAAAGATGACAAGCATAGTGTCAAATATTGGAATTAAGGTGTCAACAATTGGGATGTTTACCTTGCTTTTTGACGTGTTCGAGATTATAAGATTAAGATAGACATTTAGAATTCACTATCTGTGTCAATGAACTTGATTATGCGTTTAATCTACGCTACAAACAACATGAAGCTCTAGGGTTTCCCACTTCAAAAGGAAAAACGGAACCCTTATAGGATCACTTTGTTGTCCGTCTGTCAAGGCCCTTTTTCTCTGGAACTCGTGGAGGTAGCAAGCTGAAATTCATATCAAATACTCAAACCTGCAGTCCCTTGAAGCTGTGAAAAAATCAAACTTCTATGTCAACTCAATCAAAAGATACAGTCATTAAAAAGATTGTATCCATAAAAATTTCCGTACTGCGACCCTCGGTATGCGAGCCCGAACAATACAATACAATACAATACAAATATTCTTTATTGAAAACCACAAAATAGTACAAACCTAACCTGACCTGGCCTTTTTTTTAGTTTTAAGCTATTTATGGTATTAAAACTAAAAGAATTGCCAGTGTTGCCAATATCGCGTTCCTTTAAAATATTAAACTTGCTGTTACTAGTTTCAATTAATTTCCTATGACACTAGATCTCTGCTTATCACAATAGCCATCTTTGGACTCAAAGATAAAACAAATTTAGATGACCCTATTGTGTTAAGCACAAGTCATATTATATTATACATAATATGTATGTGGCCTCCAATAAGGTGGAGCGACGACCTAGTAAAGATTGAGGGACCGCGGTGGATGCGGAAAGCACAAGACCGGTCTGAGTGGAGAGCCTTGGGGGAGGCCTATGTCCAGCAGTGGACGTCTTTCGGCTGACATGATGATGATGATGAATATGTATAATGAACGGTTTTATCCATGTACCTCTAGATTTTGTCGTCCTTGGTTACATACAAGTAATAATTAAGTCAAGATGAAATATGTATCATATAATTAATTAGTATGCGGAATAATGATAAATAAGCTAATTAATTTGAAACTCCACGAGTTCATTCGTTGATTAACTAAAAAAAGTGTGAAATTTCCATAACTAGGTAACATAATAGTACATATTAAAACGTAACTGTGTAAACTTAAAATTCAAATAATAATTAAAATAACTACTTAATACCTAATGATGTATTTAGGGAAGTATCTATGATTAGCACTGAATCACAGGAAACTGGGTTTTTACGGTTCGGAATGACCTACTAAAATAAACTTGAAATTTATACCAACGGTTACGGTAAAATCTATCGTGACGTGAAGAATTTCCAACAAGAAATCTAGCCGTAGCAAAAGCGTACCTACAGCATTAATATCCTCCAACCTTTTCGAGATTTCCACACCCGATATCCACATAGAATAATATCTTTTCTAAATCCCTTAGTGAGATACACGGTATATCCAGATTTCCTCGCACTGTCAGCCCTTCTCTATAAAGCCCTGCAGACGCGCCTCCGACAGTCTTGTCAGCAGTTATAAACATATATATAACATACATGTACGTCTGAGATATATGGTTCTGGAGATACCTATAGAGAAACTGTGGGATGAGTTGGCGTTTGCGAAAGAAATTCCATTGTGGACTTTCGGTTGAGATAGAAAGAAAGATTATGTTGCCTTGGTCAGTAGCTAAATTACGTATTGGTGAAATTGTTTCGATTGGCTTTTGTTAATTTAATTCAAGGTGAGGTTAGAGTGACTATTGCAATCAATAAGAACGGTTCGAAATGATTATTTACGAGAGATCTCTTAAGAAACAGTCCTCTAATTAAATATTTACATGACTACTCTTTAACTTTTCATTGAAGCATCTATGTTAGTGTAGGTACATAATTATTCATCAGTAAACCTGGAGAAATCTAATAAGTAGCACAAAACGGTTGGACATCGTTTTGACTTTTTCGTGCAGACAGGTACATCTTGACTTGCCTGACTATGCTATCTTATCTTATCTTAATTCTGGGGGTCCTTGCGGATACACTTCGACCCAGTGGGATCTTTTGTGCATTTACCCCTCCTTTGCACTATTCTATCGCTTTACACACTACTTCCATGTAGTGGATGATTTGGCGCAGCGGTAGTGCCTTAAAGTCTCCTGGTTCGGGGTAGCCGTTGCCGAACAGATTCATTCTTGATCTGGCGAGGGCCTCACATTCACACAACACGTGTTCCATTGTTTCGACCTCTTCGCCACACATTCTACATCTTGACTTGCCTGACTATGCTAAGCGTGCTATAAAGAAAAAAAAATAACCCAATCAAAGTCTAAAGGAGAAAAGCAGAAAAGTCGCAAACAATTCCAAATTTCAACGTCAGCGTTGCGTCAAGAAAAATATCAACAGATTTTATTTCCACGATACACGTAACGCGATCTCGCTAGGGATGCTCGGGAAATCAGTTTTGAGATTTTTTTTTCTCACGCGAAAAAATGACACTCACATTTGTATGCCGGGTCTGCCTCGCTCCCGTATAATATTAGACTGTCCCGAGAGAGACGGGTAATTAAATTAATGTCCTCGCCCTCTCTGGCCCCGGTTCGTAACCCGACACCTGCAGTGTATTCTGTGGAATCTGTTGTCTATTGTTGCCTTAGTTTTTGGTGTTTTGTTTACTCTTGCTACTGTGTAAGGTGCAGAAGCACCAACAGAATAGAAATTCGTGGTACAGTCGGTGCCCTAACATAAGTATCCATTTTTATGTACAGTTAGTATGGAAAAGTGGATACTGTATATTAGGGAACCGACCCTACATGATTTTCGTTTCTATTATTTTGTAGTTGGTACTATACCTATATCTGTAGGTACCTACAGTTGCTAAAATGAGATATTTTTTTATTAATTGCGAGGTCATTTTTAAATAACGTGATTGTAGTAATATAGTTATGTACACAGAGCGATTTGACAATGAATCATCAACTGTATATTCGAACACCTACCGGTAACAGATTAATTATGTGCATAAAAATAGCAAACCCCACTTTTCAGCTAACTAAATACAATAACACATGCCTACGAATGAATAGCTCAAAACGCGTTTATTCCGTACTATTACGCCTTTCTACCGCCTTCAAAGAATTTGTTCATTTTTTTAAGAGTTCTGTGAACTTTTTTCAAGGCCGATAACCTAAAAATCAGCCATCGATCTTCCCTAACAAGTGATACCACTTAACTGCAAGTAACCAGAGCTGCCGCGTGCGTCGCACGCGCCTCTAATTTAATAAGCACATTATCACGATTAGCTCGCACCCCCCGAGGTGATCCGAGCACCTACGATGTTACCCGAGCAGCCCCGAGCGGCCCCGAAGCGGAATTGGTCGAGCGATTCTGTGATATTTAATCATTGATTGAGCATTATGCCTTTATTTTACTTAACTATGGTAAAAGTTGGAAGCCCCCCGATGTTTTTTTAAAGGTCAATGTCACAAAAGTTACTGAACCTATTTTTTCATAAAGTTTTACTTACAAAAAAAGTTTTAGCGATTACATTACGAATCGGTAAATCTTTGCCTATTTTTAAAACCATTCTTTAGGATCACTATCCGACACAATGTAAATAAGTAATATGGCAGGCTTCTTGTAGTATGGTAATAATTTATATTTATAATAATGTGTTTTCATGACTTATTTATTTTCTAATTGGCACCATGTGCTTTGTTTTGGTTGGTTGCCTGGTAGAGTTCTAAGGCCGCATATTATTGCCAATAATTTTCTTTATATCTTCTGTTTTGTTCGTCATGTGGTTTTCTATAAAGAGTTTTGTATTGTAAATCCTTTTAGGAGGTACACTGTAGTACAACTGCAACATAATAGCCAGATAAACAGATACACTCGTTAAATCACACTTCTGATTTTCGTCCGGGGGTTAAAAATTGCTCAGCTGATAGCCGAATACCCCCGACTGCTCCCGAGTGGCCCCGAGTGGCCCCGAGTGGCCCCGAGTGGCCGATGGCGAGTTTGCAGGGTAATGGTGTAGGGTCAGCGTGATTAAACTTTGAGATTTACATACGCATTACATAAGTGCTTTTGAATATCAAAACTGGTACTTACCAGATTCAGACAGAACTAGCCGAACACTTGAATACTTTGTCATAATAACCAACTGTTATGTACCTACTATGAAACTATCGTGAGACTCAACCATAGTCAAACACTCAGGTTTATAAGCAGCAGCGGTGCATTAGCGCATAGTGTCCGTTTCTCTGCCGCTAAGTCGTGCGGTCGATGGACCAGGAATTATTCGGAAACATGTTTGTGATCCGTTTAGTTCACTGCTATGTACTATGAAATTTGAAATGGGTCACATTAGTCAAAGTGGAAAGATAAAAAATGCTGCAAATGAAGTCTCATATTAATAATAATATATACTAATTATGTAGAATATATATTATAAAGATAGCCTTAAAATAAATACGTCACGATCCTGTGTCATTCGCGGGGTTAAGACAAGAAGAGGAACTTTTTTTTATAATTTTCTCATAATTTGTTTGTTGATGTTACTCTGTGTCTGTCATAAAAATAATTAACGGGTTCATTTACCGGGAACTCGATAAAAAGAAGATTCATTCACAAAACATAGTTGCAATCGCTTCTCCGTAAATCGATTACAACATTGTATTTTATCGAGTAATACAGAAATGTATCATCCCAATACTTATTTCCTTATAAACGGCACGCGTCTACCAACTGTTCAGTTACTCTATAAAAAACTCATTTATTAAATTTGGTACAGCCCTATGCATAATCCTGCCAATTTTGGTCTACCCCTACAAAAACCCCTAAAGGACTCTAACTCAAACCACTAGAGTTCGAATTGCCATGACGTCGGTACGCAATAGGTTCAGGCTAGACTGGTGAAAGTTGACCCCTGGTTTTTTATAGAGTGAACTAAATCGGAGGTCTTAAAACGTTGGTGGTTGAGCACGTGGCGACTCGTATGCCCGCTACAGAATGTGATTATTTAAACAATAAATTTAATTGTAATTCGGTTGGTGCGTGCGACTGAATGTAGTGCACTGGTTTTTTATAGTACAGTATTTTGATGAGGGGTTACTAAAAAGTGATTAATTTGATGCGTTTTGGTTATGACAGCTTTATAAATATCCGTAAATTAGTTAAAAACAAAAAACCCGACTGCAAAAACAATTAACTGAAAAGTGAAAAACTAGCACATTATAAGTACCTACCTACTTTATAGACAGGTACCTAACTTGAATATTATAAGGAGTGCAGATGGGGCAAACAAAAATGACAAAACAGCTGTAACATGCGATGGATATTGGTGGTTGAATTCACAAAAATAAATTAAAGTTTGCATAAATCCGCAATATCTAAGCCATGTTTAAATGAATTACATTGTTTTATAAACTCACTGAAACATGAATACCTACACAGAAAAAAACCAGAAAAATGCCAACCCCGGGAATCGAACCCGGATTATCGACACTCCGGGTCGTGTGCTTTTCCCCTACACCACGATTGACATAGAGGAAAAGGCCGAATTTTTTTCCATATATTCAAATCTTAGCTCGTTTTTTTATCACTTTTGCAGTGACTAAATGATTTTAATTT
Organism: Clepsis dumicolana; assembly: GCA_963691665.1. Taxonomy (NCBI): domain Eukaryota; kingdom Metazoa; phylum Arthropoda; class Insecta; order Lepidoptera; family Tortricidae; genus Clepsis; species Clepsis dumicolana. The sequence goes on along the minus strand of OY829507.1, from coordinate 16,193,814 downwards.
AATTAAACGTGGGCATCTATTTTAGAAAAAAGTTTAAATCGCACTCTTTTAACGTGAACTCACTTTAACGACCACGCAATGGCTACCAGACCACGGCACACGACAAAAGCGTGCGAGCGAATACAACTGTCATTATGGAATTTACAATCAATGTTTTTTGTGCTCTCAACTATTAAGGGATTATACACCAGTTAGCCAATTCAATAGAGTCGAGGATGCGTTCGAGTAGTTTGAATTGTACCTATTTACAACTCACTGTATACTTACCTTTATTAAAATTCATTTTGTACGTATTAACACGTAGCTTTAAAATAAAACTTTTTAATTTTGAGTTTCAGCCAAAAAGGCTTTTCGTTTTTTAAAAGGCGTACTGGCCAGTCACAATCCCCGGTCCTTTTTAAAAACCAGAACACACATCGCTAATTCGCAGCCCGCGTTCCATAATCAAATTACTCGGCTATTTTGATTGGCCGCCGACAGGTTGCCAAGTGTTTTGATTTGTCGGTACGACAATACCAGTTGGCTAAGTGTTTTTGCACTCCCGTCACAAACAAAAGTCATCCCTTCATCTCACAGAATAAGGTTGAAATTCGATCGGGGAACAGCTCAGATGTGAACCGGTGCATTCAAGTGTTAGGATAACAGTGGCAAATGTAAGTGCATTTGTTAGAATCACACTAAATCGTGTTGGATTTTTAGGTTAGTAAAAATTGTGGGAAATGTTGTTTTTAATTATAAGTTCTTCTTTAGAAGCACCTCTTTCGTGCTGCTTTTCATGGAAGAGCATACAGCTAGTTATTTGGAAAAAATATCTATAAAGTAATATATTATTATCTAACATCCTTCCACTTTTGGATAAAGAAAAAAATGCCTCTCTATTTTATTACCCTTAGCCCACACTTACACCAAACTAAAAGTTGACTGTTTTGATTTCAGATTCAACTGTACATAATTATATTCCATTTACTTATTTTATAAGTACCATGCTAAGCCGTGAGCAACATTTTAAACAGTATTTAAAACCCTTTAGCGCCTTTCATATCACGCGCCACTTGTTGTCATTTGTAATTTATGACAATATTAATAACTTGGCATGCGAACAACCCTACGATACGGTTACGACACGACATGACGGGACTCAGAGGAATTTTAGAAAAATAAACACTTTATTTGTAATACCTGGGGGTCGAGCACGACTTTACAAATGCTGCGTAACGTTACGGTTATCGTATCGAGATCGAGAAACCTCATGCTAAATTTTAGTTCCAAATACGCTCACGGGCGGGCGCTGTTCCAAACGTCGTACAAACTCGACAACGCTTACTATTCGATTTTACGTGACGCAGGTTTCGTAAAGTCGTGCTCGACCCTCTGCTTCATTTGATGCATTCTTTAGTTTAGGTAATAGGTACATTTACAAGATCGATTTATCTGGGTGCTCGTAAATATAAATCACCCATTAAAAATAGCGCCATCTATGAACTGAAACAAAAAACTAATTTAGATGACGCTATTGTGTTAGCCAGAGGTCTAAATGTCATACCAAATGACTGGTACAGAGATCCCTATGTAGTCAAACTAGCTACAGCAGGCTTATTTCAAAGGAACGCGACATCGTATAGACACTGGCAGTCCTCTTGGTTTTATGGTCCTTGACCTACACAAAGTTAGATAATTTTGGATAAATTGAAGCTCAGTATTTGACTTGGCAAGTGACTAGACGTCAGTCTAAATGGGCGCCAAGTTGTATTCAAGAGGCTTTACATCTTAGCCAAGCAACTTGGCTGGTTTTTATAGTCAAACTAGCTGTTGCCCGCGACTTCATCCGCGTAGATTTCGGTTATCGCTATTCCGCAGGATTTACACAACTTTTTCGAATAAAAAGTAGCCTATGTTAATCCTCAATGTTCAAACTATCTTCTTACCAAATTTCATCCAGATTGGTGCAGCGGTTTTCCCGTGAAGAGGTAACAAACAGACAGACAGAGAGACAGAGAGACAGAGTTATTTTCGCATTTATAATATTAGTTAGGATATTCGCACATCTTTTTCAGTACATTGTCATTGTAGGCTTGTATATATGTACACGAGTAATACATAATTTTATTTACATTGAGCATTACTGCGTTATGTTATGATGCTACAGCTACGCAGCGAATCGTAGACGATCTACGCGTTTTTCGTAGAGATGGTTTCGTTTAAAGTATTGTAACATGAAAATGATCTGCGCCTAACAAAGTCATGGATATTTCTTCTTCTTTTATATTTACCCGAAAGCCGAAGGAGGGTTAAGTTTTTGGAACTAATATTATATATGTCTGATTCTTTGGCACGCTCTACGGTCCAAACCGTTTGACAGATTTCAAAATTGAGGTGTCATTATATTCGTCTCAGTTGTAGGGCATATTGTCAATTGTTTTTGCAGTCGGGTTTTTCGTTTAAAATAATTAGCCGAATTTTCTTTATGTAGTTAATTGTTTTGATTAATCCAATTAAATGTTTCTATACACAATAAAAGCAATTTACGATAACATTAAATCCTAGCTAAAACTAATGAAACTAAAATTTTAATCTAAATTAAATCTATGTTTTATGTTGCGTAAATAAATTATGTCAGTTAAATCTAAATAAATATAACAAATAAATAAAATAAAATAAAATAAATAACGTTGTGCCCAAAAGGCTGGCAGCGTTGCCTCGCTGAATAGCGATGCTGATTCTTTGAGAGAGAAAACTGCCAGCCCTTTGGTCACAAGTTGCATCGACCAAGTGCTTTTGCAACTCTGAAATAAATTGATAATTGCTTTTGTTCTACTTCTTATTTGAACTCTTATCTTTTCCGATTCAATAAACTAATTTCTTTCAAACTGTTCACGACACGAACTCATAAATCGTGCACTATAAAATTTCATCTATTATTTTGTCATAGCTCAACCCTTTGGTTTCAAATACGGTTCCCCTAATTGTTAATGGAGTGGCAATTTATTGTCTGCGGTATTACATATATTGAGACCGACATAATACCCCAGTCTGATGGATTAGTGGGATACGTTATGATTTGCATTTGAAATTGTCGTAATCACATACTGTATTTTCGATTACTTTTTACACTTGATAAAATTTACATCGTGTAATGAGCGAGCGTAGTAACAGAATACTGAAAGCAAAACTTTCCTGTCCACTTCAATTATTATATAATTGATCGAGCCTCCGCTACTCTCACTGACTGAACGAAACTCAACAGGGGTGCTGTTGCTTCACGCCGGTATTCTGCGAGAGGGTGGTACTTCCCCAGTTTAAGAAACCCTGATCTGTTGCAAAGACCGACCTGGCAGCTATTTCACGAACTTTACAAATGTCAGTTTTCAATCGGTGTCAATTGCTGACTTAAAGAGCTTTTGTTTCAAGGTGCTTCAAATCGGCAAAGAAATGTAGTTCGAATTGTCATTGTAAACTGACAATTGTAAAGTTGGTGAAATGGGCACCAGATGTCCGAGCCTATATTTTACTCCAGCCTCCCAGATTTTCGCTGGCCGTCTATCGCCGCTGCAATAAACCGGGTGACTGTAGCATTCCTTTGCCCCGTCGATGTTGGAATAACGGAGAGGGCACCTGTACTAGAACAGGTTCAAGAAACTGGTAAACAATACAATAACTCTTTATGGAACACCATTATATAGAGCAAAATAAGACAAAAACCCCCTCAATTCAAAATCTACTCGTAATATCTCAAAAACCGTGACTCGAGCACTGTTTCCAGTAATAAAGTCATCTATATACCTATATATGAAGACAAGTCCTGACTAACTGACTGACCAACGCATAGCCCAAACCCCTGGACCTGGAAAGCTAAAATTCGGCATAAAGGTTTCTAAAGTAGTTTCATAAAGATTTCAGAAATTCTCGCGGGATAGAGAGTTCTGCCACGGGAGAGAAGCCGCGGGCGAAAGCTAGTACGTCATAATTTTGACCATAGACCATCATGACAGATCACAATTTGGCACCGTTTTTCCCAAGTCACATCCAGCTCTTATTTTTCCCACTCTTAATGACAGAGACAATCGTTTAACGACAATAGCAGTGAGTGCCACTGTCCACAATATAGCTGCGAGCTCCCCAAAATCCCGAATTCCTGGCACTCTGGAAGGGCGGGGCGGCTGTGACAGAGGGGAGGTTAGGAATTAGAATCAGCCTTTGTGAAGGACGCTGGGGCGTTACAGAAAAAAAGTGGTTGAAGTAGTTAGATAATTCAATTTGCAGTTTCCCGTGTTAGAATAAGTTTTTGACAAAATTGTAATTTCTAATACACTCTTTTTTGCTGATGTTGCTTAAATTTAAATCTTCATTGCACGTGAACTCACCCTACCCTAAAAAGGGATCGATTCCTTTTGTTGTTCTCTTTTCTTCGTCTTATTTAAAAAGAGATATAGTAATGGCAGTGGGTCGAGATACCTAAATCTGTCAAGTTTCAGCTAAATCCGACCACTACACCACACCCAATGGGTTTTTGTAATACGTTACATTGCACAATTAAAAGTTCTATGTAGGTCATGTTAGGACTGTGTATTAGAATAACCTAACCAACTTAGAAAAGATGAAAAACCCCCGGCATTTTCATTTCAAATTTCAATATCTCAAAAACTTCTCGATTAAACTAGCTCTCAATTAAAGCCGCGTCTAGATCCGTTAATCCGCTTATTAGCTGCAATGACACAGACAGGTACACTCATACACATACACAGGTCAAGTTATAACACCCCTCTTTTTGCGTCGGGATTCAAAAACGCTCTCCGCGCCGCCGCTGGCCGCTCCAGCCTTACCGGCGACGCTTTTCTCGCTCACACTGCCACCCCGCCCAACTCGCAAATATATCGCAATAAGTGAAGTGACTCGAACATTCCCGAATAGTTGCGAGCAATCCCGACGGGGGCGGCAATCTTGCTGCATTCCTTGACCGGTGACAGCACGTTAGAATAGACACGGCGTTGTGCTGGAAAACGCTCGAGAAGAGAGGGCTTTTATGTTTTAGATAAAAGCGGAGTACAAACAGTTTCTAGGAGACAGGTCGATAGCGTGAAGGTTTTTACACACTCGCAGCCTTATTGTCTAACTCGCTCGGGGTTACAATCGGCTTGACGGGCGTCAGTCATTACGAAAAAAATCCACGGTGAGCGGGCTGGGGAAATGCGTCGTGATCGGTTCATAGCTTGTGATCTCGCTTGTCATCTGGTCGAAAATGGGCCGCGATTCGTGGCTAAAGAGATTTATAGGTGCAAATGAGCATATGCGTTTCGGAAACATTCGCCCTGACATTTGGTGTCTAGAGGGTGGTTGGTCTGTGCTTTCATGTAACGAAATGATTCTGATTACGAGTACCATCAGCATCATCAAACTCATGTCAAACTATTTTAATTCAATTTATTTCAAACATAAGAGGAGAGTCCTCTTTTATTAGGATAACGTTTTAAAACAAGTGCTCCCGCTGATACTCGTAGTAATCCATACCTTGTCAACTGAGTCGCAAACGTAACGTGATGGTGGCCGAAACACGTCGCCAAATGGGAAGCTTTTGCGACATCCTAACAGGGTTAGAATTAACAACGGTACGAAAACATGCTGCAAAGTGCTTATTGGCTTTGGCTTAAAGTCAGTTGTTGCCTGATTCTTGGGTAGTAATCTTAAGTTTTGGTCACGGATTACTTTAATTACAACAAAAGACGTTAGCAACTTCTCAATATTTTTTTATCTAGCTGGTAATTTTTCGAATGTTCCATATCTTTGTGAAATTTACATAAACTGAACACCAACTAAGTATACTGAGAACTGGTATCACATACAAGACAACAACGGCCTCAGGATGCTGTTGGGGCTGCCCCCGTTTCTGCAGTGCATCAGGCATGTTTGCTCTAGCTCGCACTGATGACTTAATAAATAAATATCATGGGACAATTTGACACCAATTGACCTAGTCCCAAACTAGGCAAAGCCTGTACTATGGGTACTAGACAACGGATAAACATATTTATATAGATAAATACATACTTATATACATATTAAACATCCAAGACCCGAGAACAAACATTCATATTCATCATACAAACATCTGCCCCGACCGGGATTCGAACCCGGGACCTCAAGCTTCATAGTCAGGGTCTCTAACCATCCAGTCCAGGCTATCCAGTCGTCCGGCCGACTTCTACGCCATAATGCGAAAAAGAATCGTCTCGTTGCTCAGCAGAGTGCGGGCTAGCCCCAACTCCATCCTGAGTACTGTAGCCGCCAGGTACGACTCCCCTGTCATGCGGCAGTATGAGCTGGTGATGACCGCCAGGCGAAAGATTGTGTGTTTTATTTTGTGTAAATTACTAACATAGTCAATAAGGGTTTATATGTTTCTAACAAATCTGGACCAATTATGTAGTCTGATAAATAAATCATTATCATTATCATTATCATTATTATTATTATTATTGAACGGTGATTTTGGTGTTTTGAAAGTGGGCATCAGAGTAACAGAGTATAGTAGTGGTGATAGAGTGATATTTGAGTCTGTGCGAGATGTGTTGATTCGTGTAGGTAGCTTAAATCTTACACGTGTGGCCGTGGGTGAGCACTTAATTGTATTTATTTCATGGATATGGATCTAAACAAAGTAACGCCTGGTCTGATTCAATAAATAAATATGTACTTATCAGTACAGAGTACTTAAAATACATTTCCGCTTACAGTCAAGTGTGTTTCTTCCTCTCCAATTTTAACCTTGGGCGAATCAAATTTATCGTGTGTTATCCTGAGGGTCGAGCACGACTTTACGAATGCTGCGTAACGTAAAGTCGAATAGTAAACGTTGTAGAGTTTGTATGACGTTTGGAACAGCGCCCGCCCGTGAGCGTATTTGGAACTAAAATTTAGTATGAGGTTTCTCGATCTCGATACGATAACCGTAACGTTACGTAACATTCGTAAAGTCGTGCTCGACCCTCTGGAATCAAAAATTAAGAGAGGTTTGTTAACCTTTTCATGGACGTAATAAAAAGAGTTACTTAAGTTACAGATTTAGATTTATTCGCAACCTATCGGGGTTTGAAATATAAAAATTGTTTTTCAGACTGCTTCACAAGTATTTCTTAATTTACCTGATGAAGGAGGTTCCTAAATCACACCGATTTAAACACCAAAAACTCAACTAAGGAACCAATTCGTTCGCCCCGCCAAAAAATCGTCTTAAGTCAAAAATTGGAAATTTTCACCCAAATTTTCTTTATATTTCCGCGTCGTCATCGTGACTTAGGCTATTTCAGTTTTGGGGTTGGAAATACAAATGTCTGCCCTCCCGTCGAGGGCGCAGAATTAACGAATTTGTCAAGCTGTCAAAGCTTTATTCGTTTTTCTGGCCTCCGATGATTTTCGGTGTCTTCATTTTGGGAAACAAACGCGAGGAATCGTCTGGAAATTGTTAGTTGGGGCTGTGATTAAGCTGTTTTAATAATTTGGTATTATTGCGGAGATGAATAGAACAACAAAGTTGTACAAGCTTAAAACACAAAAATAAATGAAGAAACCTGACAATCAAAAAGCATACTTACCTCAGTTTTTAGCATCGGTTACATTGGTGACTTATCAAAATCGTCATCTGTGTCATCAAAAACTGGCATTAGCCCAAGCCATTATAAACTTAACAGTTCAAATAGCATGACGTGTTAAATATTGCGTCAAAAAATTACAGTCTAAGTTTTAAACACTGGTTAACTCCCATAAGTATCACTTTTATTATCGAAACCGCTCATCGTTAATTTTCATCACTTCCACTCCCCCAACCGTCAGAACAATCGGACATTTCTTATTTCAAAATCCGAGCCCAACTTTTTCTTAAAAACAAAACACAAACGCAAAACACGTCTCGCTAGCCTGTACTATAAATCTTCCACCTAAGTGGCATTTACACACAACACATATCTTCTGTAAGGAGTGAATCGTAAACGTCCTGTGATACTCAGCAGCATATTTGAACAAATAGTGGGATTGTTTTTCTTTTTTTTATACAACGAGGAAGGCAAGCGAGCAAGTGGGTCACCTGATGGTAAGTGATCACCACTGCCCATAGACAACCGCAATTCCGGAGGGTTTGCAGATGCGTTGCCAGCCTAGAGGGCTAAGATGAAATGCCTCTTGTGCCCGTGTAGGGTTTCGGGGGGTTGAAATATGTTGTAAGAACAAAGGTACAGTTTTTGAAGATGCTTTTTGTAACTGTGAGCGTTTTATCTGTGTAGAGTACCTATCTTAATCGCTTTAGTTTTTTTGGCATGTACATAAATGTTTCGTAAAAAATCGCGTCTGCGAATAATACGTTTTAAATCTTAAACTTGCGCAAATTAAGGCTTGCACAAGTATTATAAAGAAACAATACGTCTGAACTTTATTATTACGTGTACCTCGTGTATCTTTACTAAACGGCTTCAAATTAGTCACCAGATACAGATATGATTAATCCACGGTTTAAATTATACGTAAGCATATTTTATTTTGCAAACATTTCGACCTTTTCATCCAATCCCTACCTATGACATATTATCGCAATAGTCTTGAGAAATCAATTCAGCTCGTAGCTACAAAATAATCCCTCGAATCTGTACTTACGTCATTCTCCCACCAAACCTCTAGCAATCCAATAACCGTCAAACGTAAAATTTTGATTGAACCAAACCAACAAAGCAGCGTTTGAGTAAACGTTGCGACAATGATTGAATCTCTCTCCGTCAACACTCTGGTCCCGGTTCTAATGGGAACGCAATCTTATAGCGCGCTCCGTAAACACCCGCCATCTTGTTACGAAAACAAAATGGCGGCGCTATCACAGCTGTGAATCTTGAATTTAGTTTTGTGCGTAGGTCGTGATACGAGGTAGTGGCTAATGAGTAACTGCCATTATATACCTCAGGTTTAAAATATCTTTAGACAGCGCTGTCAATGTTTGCAATACCTGCATTTTGTTTAGACATCTCAATATCTGATTTTGAATAAGTCTGTATTTATTCAAAATGCCAATGCCAATTATGAAAGCAGGTTACCCTGTGTTAATTCTGCAATAGTTACTATCACACTCATCTACGTAGACCTACTCCGTTTTGTGAGTTGTTATACTTACTCTATTATGAAGACAGGTTTTCTTACGCTACGCATAATGATACCGGACTACCTCCAAACCAGGCAGAAATCAAAACCACATTCTCAACCCTTTACAAATCCTAAAACCGTTCGTCGGCAACCTTTTCTCCCCAAAATCACAATTACAGGCAGGCATCAACAACATTTTTCCCAAACCAAATCACACGGGCAGGGATCGATAACATTTTTTCCAAGTCTACTAAATCCTATATCCGTGGTCATCCCCCCCAGGGTGGGAGGCAGGATCGTAAACCGGGATTCTCGGGAAAATCCGCACTTCACTAGAGCGTGGTAATCACGACGTCTAGAGTGTGGATTTGTAGGTATAAACGAGCCACGGCTCCTTTTAGCTGACTGCGGAAAAGATGGGTTTCGTGTTTATTTTTTTGTTTTGTTTTATTTGACGTTAAATGTATAAGGCATATTACAAAACGTTTAATTTGCACACATGCTTGGTATTAAGCAAATAGATGAGAATGATAGAAATCGGAGGTTAAATAATATGTTAAGGTAGAGACGATTTTTACCAAAGCATTCATATGTTTTACGATATCCCAGATTTCATTTATTTTCCAACGAAACTTACTTTTTACATCAATATTCACTAGACAATGGGTAATCGTAAAGAAGGGTACTGCACTTACGATTTCAAAGCTTCAAACATTAAGATACAGTTAGACGTGAACCGCTTTGTAACAACGTGGACTCGATCCAATTTAAAAACCTTTTTTTAGAAACCTACTCTGTCACTTCCCAGACAATCCCGTGATCTTCAGCTAGTGTTGCACTCTATGTAGACGATGTCTTACGAAGCAGCTCACGTTGCAACGCTCCACTCTTAATCCAGCTCCCAGCTAAGTGCAGCCTCAATTCATCTGAGTACAGAGTTTACTTACTGGTAAAGTCAGCCACACAAGTTGGATACTTTAGTACTTTGTCGTAGTGATCCAAAGTACTAAGAAGCCTTGAAACTTGTTAAGTTAGGAAAAGTAAGAAGCCTCTGAGTCCAGGTACTATGAATTAGTATGAATAGTCATACTGTGCAATAGGATTCGTGGGACTAAGCTTATTTGGAACTCGTTTTCCTTGTAACTTTAATGGAAAACGAAATCTCTTTGTGTATAAATTGCCAATTAATTTCACACAGATTAAACAAAGACATCATGCATTTCTAAAATGAAATTTTCAGTATCTGCAATTAATAACAAGTTTATTGTTCTAATTTAGTTCGAAAAGGTTTTTTACCCCTGCCAAAATCCCCAGCGTTCTAATTTTAAAATTCACGTACCTACGTTGCATACGTCATTCTTTTTCATTTCGTTCCAAAGACCATCTGTATTCAAAATTCAAAACGGCCATGCCCAAGACAGTGTTGCCACACCGCGTTCAAAAGCTCCCTGAATTATCTATGAGCATGTAAATGTTACCTGAATTCACAGCGTCTCTCCCCAATTTACTTCGCCATTTTTTCTCTAAGTCCATAAATAATTAAGTCTGGCAAGACCGCGACTAAATTATTATTATGGCTTGCGGTTTTTTAAGCTGAGTTAAGCGTTCTCTATGGTTTGGAGACTTGTTTTAGAACACGTCTTGCTTTTCTTTTGTTTTTGTCATGATGCTGTGCTGTAAGCAGTTATCGGTTTATGTTTAAAAAAAGACAAAAAGAAGAAGTAAAATTAAGTTACATTTTAATGTTTGTCATTCACTTGTTTAATTTATTCTTAAGTTGCACGTCAACACAAGTAACACCTCTTTATTGAGGACGCGCCAACTTTATCCAATTTCCCGAGCTGCTTTGTATTTCAACAAACTTAAAAATAAACAGGTGCAAACAAACTACTTTCTCGCAGTCGGTTTAAAATCCCCATGCATCCTCGCGGCCATATTTCGTGAAATCTTGCCACCGAAGCACTTTAAGTTGGAGCCATCATATATTTAATTCACGACCGCCCAAAGTACGTCCCCATAAAAATCCAGGGCTGTGATACTGTGCAGATGAGCCACCCAGGGCCGGATTCGGTAATCAGATTATAATTATCCCTATTATAATGATAAATCGTAATCTTTCTAAGTGAGTAACTGATAAATCGGCAAAGTCTTTTGGATCGGAACTTTTGCGCTCCGTGTCAGTTTTGCTTCTTTCGTTAAATTTGTGTTTTAATTCAAGATTTTTCAAGTCACTCATTAAACATTTGGAAATGTTAAATTCCTTAACTGGAAATTTTCGTTAAATAATCCAGTGGTATTTTTTTGGATATATACCAGCTCATGTCTTAACCAACGCATAATATCAACCAAATTAATATTCAGAAGTTTGCCTTGCCTGAAACTTGACAAACAGTTAAAACAATACCATCACACATAGTTTCCCAATTCTAATATGATACTCGGCTCCCTCAAATAATTATAACGGTAAATAATAATTATCACTAAACCCTAACTTACTAGGCCACAGGGGCCCAGTAATCGAGTTAATGCGTTTTTACTGCGAATCTCGTTTACGGCCTGATAACGGAGATGATTTCCGGATAATGTCCGGGGCTGTGATTATTTGATGGGTTATAAAGATATTTAAGAATAATGACGTTAAGATTGACCCATTGGCCTGTATAATCTAACTCACTGTATAATCACGAATCTAATGGACTTTCCGAAGATACCCTACGGTACTTACACGGTATGACCATGAATCTAGTGGACTTTCCGAAGCGACCGTAAAAAAAATTATCTACACACATATCATAAGTCCTCTATAATGGGTTCAGAAACCGTAGAAAATGACCAGCATTGCAGCACGACGACGCCTCCCCCGCCAACCACCACCACCAGCAGGTCCTGCAGTAAAGTAATAGTCCGTAATGACTTTTCGATATCGAATTCGATGTATCGAATTTGACCACCAACGTAATTTACAATCATTTTGAAATAAAACGGATCACTCACGTATATAAGTCGAGTTCAGTCCGACATGCATAATTAATAATGTGATGTTTTTTTTTTACAAAAAAAAAAAACAGTTTATTAAACGTCAGCTCGGTATGTTTGTCTATGATTTTATAAAAACAGTCTAATTCGTGACAGGTATGGGTATGATATATGCCTTCGGCTTCTGAACCTATCTTAGAGTACTTATAATATGCGTGTAGATAAAGTAATGTATGCAACTCCACATAATTAGGCCTTAAAACACTCATTATGTAGCAATTGCATAAACTACTATTTTAGATACAAAGTTACTTAAAGAAGTTGATTGTCTATTGCCACCGTTGTTTCGTCCCCAAATAGGTACTACAGCTCTCAGTGCATAGATGTTAGGCAGCGCGTATAGTCCGTGAGGGTTAAGAATAGGATTCGGACTCAGAATAAGTAATAGTACTAATACCATTGCACGCCAATATAATAAACATACTCGTATAAGTATTTATAAATGAATAAACTAGACAATTTATTCTTTCAGTCAATAGTTACTAGAACTATTACGTGATATCTCAACTATCCTAAACAATCGCATCAAAACCTGCAAATCTCCTAAAATCACTCGAATACCCGGGTCCGTGCCTGTTGCCCAGGTCGTCCGGGATACCTACCGGAATCCCGGGATTTACGGTTATCGCTTGCCCGGATGCGTTCAATCACAACCGGCCCGATATTAACGTTACTGCACACGTTTACGTTTTGGCGTTCAGTTTTAATGTCGCCGTGAAAACTTCGAGCTCTGGTTTTTATGGAGTATGAAATTTTGCTGATTTCATCAGTGTTTGTCAGTTAGTGTTAGTAAAACTACAGCATAGGAAGAGGAGAACCAAGATATAAGGAATGGTGCTTTTGATCCTCTGTCGATATTTTGTATCCGTGTATTTTTAGAACTTACAAACTGTAGACTAAGCCCTCTCGCTCTGAAAGGTTGTCTGTGCCCAACAGTGGGACTGTGGGCCGTAAATAGGCTGGAGTCAATGTATTTTTAGTATAAAGACTGTGAAACGCTCTAATGTGGCTCGCAAGACCAAACTTGTTTCTGAAGATGTGGTTATATGATCCGCAATGGTTGCCCAGCTGAGTTGTAAGTGTACCTATACGTGTGGGAGGGCTTGGGGCAGGGCTTACGAATAAGCAGCTTAGCATCCAGGTCTTCGAGACGCTCTTGTACAAACTGATCCACTTTTTGTGAAGCAGTAGAGCGATAACCCGATCTTCGCAGTGCAATTTCCTTGCACCATGGACGGACGACCATAAGAGGGTTGCTTGCGGCGGATGGATGCGAGGGGCCGAAGACAGAGTGTTGTGGCGCGCCATGGAAGAGGCCTATGTCCAGCTGTGGACTGCTGTGGACTGATGATGGTGATTACAATTTCCTGCCAACTGTCAGTTGGTATATACTTTTTTTTTTAATTATGGTATTCACCCTTGCTACTATGGCAAGGAGTATTTTGCCAATGTCAGCGTTAGTTGGCATACTTACCACAAGCTATGAGGTGGCAGGTGGCACCTTTCAACGTGCTGTCGGAACTAGAATGTTCCAGATTTCTAGCACCACTCCCAACGTACACTAGCTCTAAAGAAGTGCAAATCTGAACGGCAGCCATAATTTTCTTTATTCGGTCGTTGGCGCGACGCGTCGGAATGGCGGCTGCCGTAACGAAGTACGGCGAGATAACGATAATGGCTGTACAGTCGAGTAGATAATATAATAATTTTGTACGATAAGGAAGGTAAACAGCTTGTGGGTCATCTGATGGTGAAAGTGATCACCACTGCCCATAGATACCCGCAACCCCGGAGGGATTGTAGATGCGTTGGCAACCGAGGGCTAATATGAAATGTGTCTTGTGCTCGTGAAGGAAGGAGGTATTGACTAGAGCATAATGGCCTTATTAATAAACGTCACTCAAGCCTCCATTAGGTAATATAGGTTTTGTCTTCTTCTTACTAACGGAAATGTCAATGTGACAAAAAAGGACTCTTTAGTTAATATAGGTTTATGAATAACAGGGTTAGTGTTTGAAAATGTATTATGGAGGTGGTTGTAATAAGATGCTGCTTCTGGAAAAAAGAGGGGTGTTATAAGTTTGACCGCTATTGTGTGTCTGTGTATCTGTCTGTGGCACCGTAGCTCTTAAACGTTTGAACCGATTTGATTCGATTTTAGCGATGATTCCTAGATATGTTTTATCAAAATCGGTTCAGCCGTTTTTGAGATATTACTTTTTTTACCTGCTTTTGGTGGTGACGTAATGAAATAAACCATGAAAAATACTGTCACGACGAAATCCGTAGAGTTGCTCCCGTAAAAAGTACATACATACACACTCTCACCCACATATAGCACTTTTACGTAACAGTCAAAACTTTAATCCAGTCCGTATCTACCTACAAAGGTCACCAACTTCTCAGCCGCCAATCTCCCGGACAGTGAATCGTCTAGTATATCGATTCGTGATACAGGCAAGTTCTCATTCGGTTCCCCTCGAAACAATTAAGAGCACCCTTTTCTCCCTGGCGTAATATCGCCGTAATTACGGAGTTAGGCGACCGCGTCTTACGCCGGCGGCCATACAAACTTTAAGAAATATTTTTACATGGATGTAGTGTTTTTTTATAAGATAATAAAACAATCAGGCCATAATGTCGGTTGACTTGACCAAATTTTATAATTTTTTTTCATTCAAATTATTTTAAATAATTTATTGAATCAGGCGTTACTTTGCGGAGGTCCATATTTATGAACTAAAAACAATTACTTTGCTCACCCGCGACCACTAAACGCAAAGCCGCAAAGTGGTCGCGGGTGAGCAAAGTAATTGTTTTTAGTTCAAATTATTTCATTAGAAAAATTTTGTTTGACCGTATTTATTATATAATTATAAAATTTTACAATTATTTATTCATAATATTAAGTCATATAAATAGCATTTAATCACGAAGAGGAAAATTTAAATCATTTATTTAATTTGGGTACACGAGACTAAATCTAAATATTAGACGATAATATTGGTTATTACAAAAACATCCAATAGGATGTAATATTTTATCCTCTAATTTATTGTCGTTAAGTATTGTCCGTATTGCTAAATTATTATTAAAATGTTAATTTTATTAACGTATAATACTGGATTTACAGCTATTTTCGAATTCGGGGAACCATTCGGTGTAATGCTGAAATCATCCTTCGTATTTTTACCAACAATATACGATATTAGTTATTAAATTTACTTGAACCACCATTTTGTTATGCGTTTTCGTCAAATAACGTAAAACTAATGTCTGATTCAATTTATAAAATGGTTAAGTAGGTACTTAAACTTAAACAGGATGAAATAAATTATATGAATTCGCTTACGTAGTGTTGGTTTCTTTTTAACCGACTTCAAAAAAAAGGAGGAGGTTCTCAATTAATCGTTTTTTTTTTGTATTTTCACGGAAACATTTTGATTAGTTACTGCGTGGGTACTGCATTATTGGACATTCATATAATAAACAAGTACGCCATTTACCATAACTGCATGAATACTTTGAGCGTTGTTTGTATCAAACTTCAAGATTTTTACAAGCAACCAAGCTCCGAATAATATTTCAACGATTTGTATCAGCAAGCGGCTTCTAACAGCTAAGTCTAAGCTCCGTCAAGATTTTACGCCAGCATAAGGATAAGGAATTACGCTTTACGCCGCGTAACGAGGAGGCGTAAATGTGGCGCTCGACTGAGAGTTGGAATGTTTTGAACTGTTATTTTGGTTGTCAACATGTTAGTTAACGGATAAGTGTTGGATTATGCTTAAAGCGGGTGGTGGGGCCGTGTACGCTACCACCATCTTACTCGCTAATCCTGCCGCTAAGCAGCAGTGCTTGCACTGTTGTGTTCCAGTGTGAAGATAGACAGCCGGTGTAATTACGGGCACAAGTGGCATTTCGTTTTAGCTCTCTCCGGGGTGTCTATAGTCCATCAGATGATCAAACTTGCTCGTTTACTTTCCTTGTTGCATACAAAAAAAATTGTTAAGGATTTAAGAGTTGTTTTAATATCTTCTTCTCTGGGACTTACGCAGTAAACCATTTTTTAGTAAAATTATTTGACATAGTATTACTATGATTACCTACTATGTTGAGATTGTTAATAAAAATTCAGATTGTTTTTCTGTAATCTCCTTGTACCGTTTTGTGGTTTTCAATAAAGTTATGTGTATTGTATTGTTGGTATTAGTGTTACGTACCTAACTAATAAACTTACATTTGTACCCAAGTTCGGTTGGTATGTGTGCGTCACTAGGTACATAGCGTTTGTGCGTCAGTACATAGGAAAACCATAATCGACCCTTTTGATTTCCTCTATTTAACTCGATGACAAATATTGTTTTTCGTGTTTTCGTGAACAACTTTTCGTATTATTTTGCTACGGCTAGTTGAACCTCACGCGCTTTAAAAATAGAATAAATACCTCAATGGTTTACTTATTTTTGTTGTAAATACTTACTTAACATAAAGTTTTAAGAATTTATTGAATCAGGTGTTACTTTGCGGAAATCGATATTTAAGCGGTAATTAAACACATTAGGTGCAATAATCTGTATCATAATGTCAATTCCTTCCTATAAGATAGTAAGATTTATTATTTCTTTAATTTAATTCATATTCAGTATAACAATTAGTATTAGTTTGTTGCTCTTATTTCAAGAATTTTTCGAGATTTTCCTAGGTACCTATCTGTTTGTTTCCGTCAGAGATCGCTTTAAAGCGACGAGATCGCCGTAGTTCCCCCTGATTATTTTCTTCTAATCTCACTGTCCTGATTATTGACGTATTGCACCGTTAACCGACTTCCAAATTCAAACCGTAACTCACCAATCAAAACCGGCATGTAAAGCTTCACATCGTAAAAATCTGTAGACGTATTGCACCAAACGACCGCCGACCCTGATTTCCGATTCAAAGGAAAATTGCGATCCATAAGTGGGGGTACCCCCCACGGTTGCTAAGCGACGCGGGGAGGAGTCCCGCCAAAATCACGGCCAATGGTACGACGGTTATAAATTGCTCTGGTATCGCGACACTGTGGAGAGGGAGAGGGGTAGAGCGGGTGCAGCTGGCTCGCTCTAGCCGTAATCAACTGGGTAGTCGCCATGCTACCCCTGATTGACGGCCTTTCGGTCGATAGACGACTCTGATTTGTAAAGGTAATTACCTACTGTGGGGAGGGGGTATGTGCTAAGTAGGTATATAAGGTTTTGTTTTGAGTGGAGTTAAGTCGGTTCGGTGTTTTTCGTTGACGTAGGTGTTTAAGTAACTGGCTGGTTGGTTTTTATGTTTTGTCGTTTAATTTCGTTGTAGGAAAGTAAATTAGTGAAGAAAAGGTGTTGCCGATATTTTTCATACGGACACTTGCTTATGAAATAACGTAATATGTAAGCAGATAAGTTATGTACCGACTTATTTTGTAGAAAGTTACAACACGAAATACGAGTGCCTAGTTTATAAATGACAAAAAATCTTGTGTGATTATCGTACCTGATAACAAAAGCGAAGATCTGGTCATTTTTGAATGTTTTTTTTTTCTTTAAAAAAATTTCCCGAAAAGGAAGTGACACTTTTTTTAAGTATAATTAGCGGACCTGCTCACAAAATTTCACGACAGTCGGTGAGAAATGCTACTTCTTAGATGAGAACAACAGGACAGCCGGACAACCGGACAACCGGACAGCTGGACAGCAGGACAGACGGCGGACAAACGGCGGACATACGAAAGAAATTTTGTCCAAACTGAAACTGAGAACGCTTCGCCTTGTTCGCTCAGTCAATCACGCAAAATTTTAATTAAAGCTCACAGCTTCTACTAACAAAATCATCCACAAACAGTTAAACAAAGCGACTCACACAATGAAACGAGATATTAAATTCCTATCCGCACTTGAATCACGATACACATAAAGTTTTAATACGTTCGTACCAAACGTAAACAAAACCATTCAATTCCCACCCATATGTCAACGCTGCAAAGTCTACAGTTGGTACAGCACAGTCCAGTCAGATCAGCTATAAATTTCATAAGTCCGATGCGCGGGTCGAATCTGAAATGTGAACTGGACTTCGCAGAGATTCCGTGTATTAATAGTATTCGCAAGTATTTGCGGAGTATCGGAGTATTCGCCCAGTATTCGCGGAGTATTCGGATGACCACGTGGGATCGATACGGGGGAGTATTTGCGGAATCGAGGTTATAATAGACAGGGTTATTTATGCGGACGTGCTGGGCTGGGCCGTTGGTTTGAACTTTAGGTAAATCGGGTGTTTTGGCAGAAAGGATTGCTATTATCAGACCTCGGAACACGGCAAAATTAAATACATCTTACATCGACAAACTCAATTATCGATGCTTTTGCTGTACTAGTATCGTCCCAAGCGTTATTTGTAAGTGTGTATTTTTTTTACTTATTACCGTTTTGCTACGGAATCATCTGGTTTTTTCTTTTAATTTTTTGTGTTACGTGTACTAGTTGTGAGAAAACTATAATAAAAAAACCGGACAAGTGCGAGTCGGACTCGCGCACGAAGGTTCCATAGAAAGATTTTAACGCTTTGTTTTAAGTTGTCCAGTGTTAGCAGAGCGCTGCTCCTAAGCAAAAAGTACGCAATGTCGGGTGATCTCATATTGGTCTGTGAAATCTACAGACAAACATAAAAAATACTATTTTGAGAATTTCCTGAGTGGTTGTGCTATAAGAGCTACCTTCATAGCAAATTTCAAGTTTCTAGGACAACAAGAAATACCCTTTAGGTTTTCGGGGTACGGCAATTTTTACGGAAACAACCATTTTAATAACTGTATCTTTTGATTACGTTGACTTAGAAGTTCGATCTTAATGATCATAATGACCATACCATGATCATACCTGTTTTCTGTAATCTCTTTGTACTATTTTGTGGTTTTCAATAAAGAATATTTGTATTGTATTGTATTGTAATGAATAATGATGGAATAATTGGTTGATGTCGCATGTGACTCTATTATTTGGGATAACTTTGTATAATTCCAAGAACATTTTGCGTTACTTGGTCAACCGCGTTTACTTACCAAACCTATGTCATTGTCAACAGGCGAAAAACCCCACAAATGCCAAGTCTGCGGCAAGGCCTTCAGCCAGAGCTCCAACCTGATCACCCACTCCCGCAAACACACGGGGTTCAAGCCCTTCGCCTGTGACCTGTGCGGACGGGCCTTCCAGCGGAAGGTGGACCTTCGGAGGCATCGGGAGACGCAGCATGCGGACCTGAGGGCACAGCATGTGCCACCGCACACTGATGTGCACGCTATGCATGCAGACATGCATGTGGCGGATCATAGGATAGGTGAGTTGTATGCTTACCCGTGGCGTGTGCTCCCAGAGGAAGGACTACGGATTAGTCCGAAACATGTCGAGCTATACTCGACTGACATACGTGAGTGATCCGTTTATTTCACTATGATTGAGTCTCACGGTAGTTTTATGTTAACAGTTGTATGCTTCTTCAAAATAATCCATCATCACCATGATCAGCCTCTTCCCCTTCCAGTCCTCTCACTGCTGGGCCTCTCTCAGAATCAGGCATGGGCTATAGTTCCCACGTGGGTCAAGTACAGATTGGGTAACACATATACCATTGAATTGCTTCGTAGGAGTGTGCCAAATGCCATTTCGCACGTAAATTCTGAAAAACACTGAGTGCTAGCCGGGGCTCCAACCGACGATCCTCTGCTTGAGAGGCCATAGGTCAAACCACTAGGCTATCATTACTTTTAATTATCATCATCATTGCTTCCAAATACTTTCACTAAGAACGGTCATAAATGCTCTGCGTCCACTGGTGATCATATTTGTCACTTGACTAACTCTCGCATCAGTGGATATAACTTTAACTTTCTCAAGTCAACACTACACGATTTGATCTATCTATTGTAAGGGACTACACATAAATCTTATAAGTCTTTTGTTCGTAGCAGAACTGCACCAGCCGCATCCAGAGATGCGTCCCCAGCACCCAGACTTCAGGGCTGCACACATCGCCTCTGCGCCGCTCCAGCCTCTTGCCTCTTGAACGTCAACTGCCTTCGCGCCTGCCAGTTGGCGCTAAGGCAGAAGACAAGACGGCCTCGGAAATAGCAGCGGTCAGAAGCTTGAGGACATAAAGACGCTGCAGCGTTATTCTTTAAGCAGCCTCGCTTGAAGCTCCGAGCTCTGTTCACTTTACGGCACTAAGCGACAACTGATTTGACATTTCAACAACTGTGAACGTGCCATCTTAGAAAATAACTAGATACGCTGTTGATACTTTTCTATCATCCCGTTCAAGTGATAAAGAAGTGTATCCAAAGATTCCCTAAGTACAATGTGATTTTGATTAAGGATGCTAGTGATTCGATACCTACAAAGCTACTGAATTCCAAAGATTATTTCATGAATTGCGCTAAAGGGCCCGTTGTACAAATTCTCAATTTTAAAATCGGGCGCAGGTATACCTAGTTTTTTTTTATAGCTAACGTATGATTATTTTCCTTTTGTTTTCCTTTTATGAAAAAAAAAATCAGAAACAAGTTTTTTTTTTCAAATATTCACAACGAAGTTTCAGGAGAAAGTGTTTCTTGGAAAAATGCTGTTCCTTGTTACTGTCAAGCTGTTTTATATGGCTGATTATAGGATAAATTGTATGTAAAGGCTTCGTGAATGTGAGTTTTTGATCTCCTATTAATGATAAATGTATATGCTTATGAACTTTTTAGACTGATAACATCATTCCAAATGTAAGCAAATGTAATTCGAAAGTTTTGATTATAATCAAGTTTTAATTCGTAGTTAAATTCCATATAAATCATTCCAGTTTAATTGTTGACCAGCTTTTTGTACTAAAATTACACCAAATTTTTCTCGTTTACGGGTATAACTGCATCTCTTTCCAATCTACAAGTGTACCGTAATACATTAAAACTAGACTGCAAGATTTTTATGTAAATTATTAGTACCTAATCTTTATTTCAATAGAATTTGAAAGGTTCTTTATTGCCTAATTTAATTGAAACATTATGTATTAATCAAAAACATTATTGAAGACACAATTGATAGTGAATTAGCTGTCCTATAAAATTTAGGTTCGGTGTCGAAAAAATTTAAGTCACAAAAAAAACTTTTTTTTAAATTTCTGTCATTGTGTTAACGGTGAACTTTAAGAAAAATACTGTATAGCATTTAATATGTATCTGTGTGAATAACATGTCAGTGATGAAGTTTTAGCTTAATTTTATTTAAACAAATACTCACATATCACTATCTTTGATATAGGTAGTTTAGTTTGGCCATAAGAATAATAATTAATACTAAGATATTGAAACGACCTTCATTTTCAAAAGAAACATACCTATATTATCTTAATTGCGAAGGACTTATTGCCAATTTTCTAGAATTATAAATACCTATCACCGGTGTTGAATTAATCAAAAAGTGAATAAGTATTTTCAGTGAAGTGTCAAGTCTGTAAGTATTAATATGTTATTCTTTTGGTTATTATAATTATAAAAAGTTATTTGTTGCAGCACTGTAAATATTTCCGTTAATTGTTAAGCTAAGACAATCCAATGTACAAAATGTTGTCTATTTTTATAGCTTTAGCCGCAATTAAATAATAATATTAGGTTTAAAGTTCATTAGTTTTCAATATATTTACACACAGATATGCAGAAAATCACATTAGAATTTTTAGATGTTAATTAATAATGCAAAAATACAAATTCAGTGAAATCCGAAATGCCAAAGACATAGAAATACGAGTATGTACATTACTTTTAGTAATTTGTTTAAAACTCATAGAACCCTTTTTGGTTGTATTTTATTTGTGCCATATATAACTTATTTTTACGTGCAACTTGAACATAAAATTTTAGCATATTCACTGTGTAATACAACGCCTACATGTCAGACACAAACACACATCAAACTTAAACGTCATGCTCTTGTCGGTGGAGTGTCTTCCAATCATCTCTCGTATAAGCCAGCTCCTTGACTTCCTGATACGACACGACACCGGCCTTCTCCTTTATAAGAGGGTCGAGCACGAGTTTTCGAATCCTACGTAACGTTACGGTTATCGTATCGAGATCGAGAAATCTCGTACTAAATTTTAGTTCCAAATACGCTAACATGCGGGCGCTGTTCCAAACGTCATACAAACTCGATAACGTTTACTATTCGATTTTACGTGACGCAGGTTTCGAATATTCGTACTCGGGCCTCTGGCCCATGAAGCTTCACCTAGGTCGGCCTCTTCCTCTCTTTTCTTCAGTGTTTCTTTTAAAATGGTCAAAGAACTTGTCTGGTCGTATCAAATGTCCAATAATTTTCCAGCGTCTATTCTCTATAGGTAGTATTCATGATCGTTATTTTCTCGTTAACCATAGTCAGTAGCATTCATTGTAAATACCTCTATGTATCACCCAAAGAATAAAGATTTACTTTCTTTGATACCAAGTAAAGTACATTTTTGATGAAAAGAAAAATTACAACGAAATTCAAATTGTAATCAAAAAAGTACTTTACTTACTTTCATTACCATAAAAAAAAATTGAGCTAATTTTTATTTACTGATTTAAAAAGAAACAGTTTAATAATATTCGTAACGGGTAAGATATAATAGAATTGCGTAAAAATTCATTTCAATAATAAATGTCGAGTTTCACGTAATTATTAAATGTTAATATTAATTGTATATATTGTATCATATAGTTAAGTGCATATAAACGAATCCAAAGACAATCGTGCAATCCTATGTCGTAAACCAAAACTATGTTATAGACAAATCACTTCAATAAATGATGATGTTTAAAAATATGGTGTTTTTGTCCAAAATATACTAGTTTTCTATGATTCCCCTCGTGTTGCAGTCATGGGCAGCGGTAATTGCTTTACATCAGGCGATCCGCCTGCGCGTTTTCCCCCTCTTATAATATATATATATATAGAAAAAAAGTTAACCCTATTACTCAAACCCTATTGCATTCAAGACAAAAATTCTGATAGGAGGCCTGTGCCCAGCAGTGGGACGTAAATAGGCTGATGATGATGATGATGATGAAGACAAACAAATATTAATTGGCAAGTCAGTATTCGCTAAGTAATTTGAAATTAAAGTGAAGCCTGAATTTAAAGGAGTTTTTGGCGTGTACCACTGATTGCTCCGATAGTGTAATTGATTGGCGCGTCACCACGGTTTGGTGTAGGACTGGGTTCGAATCCCAGTTCGAGAGTTTATTTTTCTGGTCTTTCTGTATACCTATTTACGTTTCAGTTTGGATTTAAAAAAAAACTTACAGATCTACAAGTTTCTTTTTAATTGTTTCTTTATAATGTTAGAAAGTATCAAAATGTGACAAATCTGCCGAGTTTAATTCAACCCTCTTTCTCTGGTCGTATTGACTTATAATTGAAATACCTTTGTATTTTATTGTATACAATTTTTGGACAAGTAGAGTCAGCAAAAATTAAAGTCAGCAAAAAACTTGCGTTTTAAACAATTTCTTCTATACGCAACGACAATCGCATTATGCAAGAAAAATCATGCAAGTTGCAATACAATGCGAGTCCGTAAAGCGAACGAGTTTGGAGGGGGCGATCGGTATTGCAACTTGCACGATTTTTGCAGATCTAAACTCTGCTTAAGAGTGAAAAGGTTAAGTTGAGAATTACTATACGCAATGGCGGCATAGTAGGTTTAGATTTGAGAATAGAGGAACAAAACTAGGTAGTATCATTCTATGGAACTTGCTAACTATGTAAACAAACCGCCGTACGGCCGTAGTAAATTCATCATTCAGAGACAATTTCAATATGACGGCTTGCTTACTTAATTAGCAAGTTCCATAGAATCCTAACTAATATTATAAATGCGAAAGTAGCTCTGTCTTTCTGTCTGTTTGTTACCTCTTCACGGGAAAAGCGCTGCACCAATCTAGATGAAATTCTGTAAGAAGATAGTTTGAATATTGATGAATAACATATAGGCTACTTTTTATTCGGGAAAATGATAAGTATAGGTAGTTCCCGCGGGATAGCGATAACCGAAATCTACGCGGACGAAGCCGCGGGCAACAGCTAGTGATACTATATAGGTTTATGGCCGCAAACGAAATGCAGGTAGGACCTTGTACGAGGTAAATCCGGATCGCTACACCGTCTTAGTCGCTGATCCTGCCGCTAAGCAGCTAGCACTGTTGTGTTCCGGTGTGGAAAATAAGAAAGCCGAGGAAATTATGAGCACCAACGGCCATCAGTTCTACGAGCAATATATCCTGCCCACTGCTACTTAAGGTGTGCATAATTCATCTTGTCTCTTTTGCGGGTGGTAGAACCTTGTGCGAGGTCCGTCCGGATCACTACCACCATCTTACTCACTGATCCTGCCGCTAAGCAGCAGTGCTTGCATTGTTGTATTCCAGTGTGGAGAGTAAGACTGCCGGAGTAATTACGGGCAGAAGAGGCATTTCATCTTAAAGCTCTCTAGGTTGCCAGCTCATCTGCATACCCTCCGGGGTTGCGGGTGTCTATGGGCAGTGGTAATCACTTACCATCAGGTGACCCACTTGCTCGTTTGCCTTCCTTGTCGTATAAAAAAAAACCGTTTAACCGCTCGGCTTGCGGTCGAGACGACTGGCTGTTGGGGCTCTGAGCCAAAACTTTTTTTCCTAGATTTGGGGAGATGTCTTCGCGAGAGAGGTCTTGGCCCTCGCTCCGGGATTTCTGGTGCAGAGGTTGTCCATCGCGGTTCAGCGTGGTAATGCGGCAAGTGTGTTGGGCACTTTTCCGAGCGTATTGTTTGACTGATTGTGTAATTTTTGAATTGTATTGTATGCTTGTGCTTACTTGAAACCACTTAAATAAAATTGAGTGAAGAAATAAGATACATTCCTGGCGACATTCAGCACGCCTAAGAAAACAGCAGCCGGCAGCCTTTCATTAGACTCGCATGGGGAAAGTCTTATCTCGTTACGGTCAAATTTCATTTCGTAAGAGCTGTCAAGTCAGAATTATGCAAATAAGAGCGACGATCGTAACTTCGTTTCGCCATTAACGCGAAGACGAGAAATATGATTTGCGATCCTCAGAGCGTCTTCTGTTACGGTGACACAATTATGTATGTACATTTAGTTACCTATGTGACGAAATGGAAGTTGTGAGAGTGGGGAGTCTTGGATGTACCTTATGTACGAGTATTTTGTGAGTGGTAAGTAATGTTGACGCGTTTATTAGTAAAATTTGTACGGAATTGACACTTAGTGTTGTACGTATTGAGACAGATTCTATACCAACATTGATCACGCCCTTTCTTAGATTCAGATTACATCAAGTACGACATGAAGTACGTTTCAGTCATTACAGCAACTTGCAATAGAAATCTTTATAAGCAGATTCTAAAGACAACCATAAAACTGATTTTTTTGTTTAGTTTTTTTTTAAACAAGTTTTTGTTGCCGACTTTACTTTTGTCATCTGACCTACACAACCATACCAAATTTCAAATCAATTTGACCATTGGAAGTAGGTAGCTAATCAGCTGCTATTAGCTGCCAACTTCACTAAGCATACAAACTAAACCTTACGAGTACAGTACCTACATAAGGTATAGATACCTATATGAATCCTGGCCCACATTTGATCATCTTTACAATTGTCAGTTTTATATGACAATTCGAACTATATTTCTTTGACAATATGAAGCGCGGTAAAACAAAAACCCTTCAAGTCAGCAGTTGACACCGAATTGTCATTGAAAACTGACAATTGTAAAGTTGGTGGTATAGGAGCCTGGTTAAAAAAAATGTATGACAATTATGTCAAGAGCTCGACATGTTTTCAACACATCCCAAATCAGCCAACGCAATTAAATGATTTAATCGAAACTAATCAAACCCAATATGATTAGGGGCTGATTGAAAACAAACTAATGATACTGTTTGTCCATCTCTCTGAGTGCTCCGTGTTTGCGCTGTTATGATCGATGGATCATTAAGTTAATGGCTTATCTGTAAAGTGATTGCGAAGCGGTTAAAGTATAGCAAGTTTTTTCTTAACATAGTATTCACAAAATATTGACAGTAGACAAAAAATACATAGGCTTAACTAGTGAAATTGATAAACACAAAGGAGTAACGTTTTCATTATGTGTAATGCAGTTAACCGCGAATCATTTAAACTGTTAAAGGAGTAACGTTTCGCTTTTCATTTGTTTTTTTAATCGTTATTTTCCGATGTTAAAATTGACTTCATATGAACGTTCGTACTTCAACCCGTATTTCACCATCTTTACTATGGTCAGTTTTATAAGACAATTCGAACTACATTTCTTTGAAAATATGAAGCGCGCTAAAACAAAAGCTCTTCAAGTCAACAGTTGACTGGACCTAGAGACTTGAAATGGCAAACCTTGAGTATCCTAAAAGTGCACTAAGAAGGGTTTTTTTCGAAATTCCCGCGGGATAGGGAACTAGCCTATTTTGAAATATTTCACGGGAACAAAGCCGTGGGACATAAGCTAGTATGCATATAAGTATGTATTTATCTATACAAGTATGTTTATCTGTCATCTAGTACCCATAGTACAGGCTCTGCCTAGTTTGGGACTAGGTCAATTGGGGTCAATTTGTCCCATGATATTTATTTATTTATTTATTTAACACCCTTTACGCGTCGGGAGTAATGTTGTAACCTCCCTCGTGTCCAGTCGGTGTAGACAAAGCAAAAATAAAACAGTAAAACCTTGTCGTATTTGATGATCTGAAGGTCTTGGGATTTGTCCCGGACGCGCTAAACGCCTCTTAGCACGCACTCCCACTGCGACACAGGAGTGGACTTGAAGGGTCTTTACAATTTTACTATACTTACATTGTAATAAGACATGAAAAAAAAACCTAAACACGTTTTTTTTTTATTTTAAAACAAGCTTTTCTGTCGACTGTACTTTTTGTCGTCTATACGTGTATTGTCATCCCACTTACATAACCATAGCAAATTTCAAGTCGATGCCATTAACCGCTGAAGAGTTCCTTCCTGTTCCTACGATCCTGGCAGCACCACTAGAATTTCACTACCACATTATTGCATTGTCACCGACCCTATATTAGTATGCAAAATTTCAGCTAAATCCAACATCGGGGAAGTGGGTCTTTAACTTGCAAGGTTTTAACTGAACATACATACTTGTTTACTATTATAGATGGACAACTTAATAGCGAAATTTCCCTTTCCCCCTAGGTCGTTATTTATCTTCTGTTAAAGGTATGTACTACTATTAATGGAACTATTAGTAAATAAAGAAGTTAAATGTTTTAATGAAACAATGGAAAATAATAATTGATGACCATTGTTTTAATTTTATTGACGTCAGTTTTTGCTGAGACTCAGGGGTCAATCAGTGAGTAACACCTGTACAAATAATCAAAATATGAATATTTTTACTATTTATTATTTATAATTACACAAGTTTGGACGGTTTTTTCAACGGTGCCATGGTGTAATGGTTAGCACTCTGGACTTTGAATCCAGCGATCCGAGTTCAAATCTCGGTGGGACCTGAACTTTTTGTACATGCTTGATGACTGATGCAATAAGATTCAGAAACTCTTTTATACACTTTGTAATAATAATAAAAAATCGATTTAACCAGCAAGAAATGGTCAAGTTTTGTGTTTATCAAGCCATTCTTAATATTTATGACATAAAACGCCCCAACCCAAGGTTTGTTTTTCGACGGAGTTGGAGAGAATACTCATGTACCTACACTGCCGTGCCCGACTAGTCTGGGAATTTCTCCCAGACGCCGACACCTTCATTTCAATGATTGACACATTTCCCGTTACCTTTACACCAATTGAAGGTGTCAAGGTTGGGGTAGCGTCAGGCACTTATTTAATAAAACAAAAAACCATTCTGCATAGAGAAACAATGCCCTTAAATACAGCCCTGTCCTCAGAATCGCCGCGCATATATAATTCAGGACACACACGTGCGTGGACGCAATCAGTAGGCTGCATTATAGATGAGAGGCGAGCGCGAGATTGTCCAAGAATCAGCAGGATCTCGCGTTGAACTTTGATGTTCTTTGTTTGGGGTATTTGACGTTTTGCTTGGGGGTCGAACGACCTCGACGAATTTGTTGTAGATTGGAATGTAACTAGATTTTGCTTGAGCAAGGCCAGTTTTTTCATTTATGCTACTTATAGTGCAATCAGCACAAGATACCATGTGTTATACAATTTAATTGGACTATTTCTACAAGCGGTTAGGTTAACTGAAACGACCATATACTGAAAAGTATTTAAGTGAAATAGGTTTAGACATAATAATCAGCTGCTTTTCAAAGGGATAGTGCGGCGTAATTCATTGTAACTTCTGTGAGTAATATTGTTTTAATTAAATGTACCAGTAGACCGACAAATCCGCAAAATGTAGAGCAGTTAAAAAAATATATGGAATAATGATGAAGCTATGTTATCGATGCGAGAATATACACACGCGTCTGCAATTACCGTTAAGGTAACTTAAGTAGGCCATTCAGCTATTACCTAGACCTTTCACTCGAGCATCTGCCTTTGACCTCGTGACTTTATGCGTGACGTCATAGAGAGAGGTTGGATCAGATGAGCATATTGGGTACCTATCACAAGCGGTTCCATGGTGTAATGGTTAGCACTCTGGACTTTGAATCCAGCGATCCGAGTTCAAATCTCGGTGGAACCTGACCTTTTAATTTGTTATTTGGTTTGATTAGCTAATTGAATTAAGATGTTATACGATCAGAAGCACATAATTATACTGACTAGTGACTGCACCACTTTAAAAATGCAGCGTTTGAGGACCAAAAATAGATAACAGTACAAAAAAATATTCCGACGAAGTGCTCCTTTTTTTAAAGTTAGTTAAAAACCAATTGCACGTATTTAAAGGTTTTTAAACTATTTTACCCCTAATAACGTATCATGACGTACTTAGTTGCTACCTAGTGAGTCACTGTCAAGAAATATTTGAAATGTCGTCAAACAAAAAATATTTTGCTACCAGGATGTTACTTCTGTTCTTCGTGCATACCTTCTCTGAAGATAGGTACTTTCTAAAAACCCAATCAATATTATTATTATCACAGAAATAGGATTGACCAAAAAGTTCAGGTCCCACCGAGATTTGAACACGGATCGCTGGATTCAAAGTCCAGAGTGCTAACCATTACACCATGGCATCGGTTGATAAAGCTGTTAAATAAATCATCATTAAATTTAATCACAATACTTACAGTGAATCGTACTTAATTTTACAGATGGTTAAACACTTGATTAAATAGAGAAACGATTACGTAGGTTTACGTAGTTTTTAATAAAGTTCGAATTCCATGGTGGTGAGCACTCTGGACAAATATTTTCAAACCTCGACGGGACCTCACTTTTAGGGATTAAAAAGGTTTACAATAACTAACTAGTAAGTTTAATGTATTCTTCAGACAATTTTAATACTTATCTGTGATCTAACCAGCATGTCAATAATCATTTTCTTTTAAAATTTATATTCATCAAAATATATATATATTTTTTTTTTTTTTGGTATCATGCTATAAGGGTTACAATATGTATGTCCGGTCCCTCCTGGTAAGTATGACAAATACTTGTGTTAGGAGGTTCCAAAGTGGTTCCAAATATTGGTGACAAAGAAATGAAAACTATGATTACAATGACATTAAATCTAAGCTTAAACTAAATAAACTACAACTTAAAACTAAATTAAATCTAAATAAGGCCCCCGTGGCATAGTGCCCAAAAGGCTGGCAGCGTTGCCTCGCTGAATAGCGATGCTGATTCTTTGATTACATATATTTTTCATTCTTTGTTAAAGGTCAAAATGAGTATGATAGAGCCCGTTGCTTCATTGCAATACTTGCTAAAAATTACACATTATCGCCTTATAGATACCTTTTCATTGCATTAGTATTCTTAACAAGTACTTAACAATGCCGTGGGCGTATTAGAGGTCGTCCACACTATAATTGTATTTAAGAGAATTTTAAATATAAAATTCTATTTTCGTAGTTTTTAAGCTAATTAACATATATTTAACTCTAAAAGTTCAGGTCCCACCGAGATTTGAACTCGGATCGCTGGATTCAAAGTCCAGAGTGCTAACCATTACACCATGGCACCGTCTCTAAGAACCGCCAATGTCGCCATCTGTAGCGAAGCTTAGTAAATGCTCGAGCGAAAACAATAAGAGCACACCTAAACAAATAAAATACACAGCAGACCTTTGTTAAGTAATAAGTCATTGAAAATAATAATGAGGTGGTAATATTGTAATGAGCTATTAACCGGTTCCATGGTGTAATGGTGAGCACTCTGGACTCTGAATCCAGCGATCCGAGTTCAAATCTCGGTGGGACCTGAACTTTTTTTATTAATTTACCAGTGTGGCATTTCTACCTAAAAACATAGTATAGAAGATTATACATGCAACGCGTTCAAAAAATTCGTTCATGTTCGAGCTTTTATACGTATAATTATGATTATTCATAACACTATAGCACAAAACGAACCCACAGAGAACGCAAATGAAGCCGAATAAAACTTCCACTTTTTTTCTTTAAAAAAAATTGGATGGCCAGGATTAAACAACCCAACCGTCGGACAAAATTTCATCAAGGCGGTATCACTTTCCGATATCGTCTCCCGTCCCGGCCAAAATGGGTGCCGCCACGATCAAATGTATTCAAATTGTACCGTGTCGCCACCGCACTTCCTTCGCACCTGCTTTACAAGGCCACCCTACAAAAACGAACCGTAACTACCCTCAAAATAAGCTTGAAAATGTTACAGGGATAACGGCTCTCAATTCGATATACGATTATGGATAGAAATTCTTATTCCACTCAAAATAACATCCGTTTCCTCTTAGCAGAGGTTCGCTTGGCTCTTAGAACTGAAGGCATTGTAAAGTCAACTTTACAGGTTGGTCAGAGCGGTGGTTTGGCTCTGAAGTATATAAAGTGAAGTAAATGGGTACGGGGTCTGCTAGTCGGTTACAGACAGCCTTTGTTGCGTTTCTTGAAGACGTGTCTATGAAGATTGTATGGGGTGGTACGAAACGTATTGGAGGATTGGTTATGAATGCTAAACTTTAAGAATGCGACAGAGTACATTTAAAAGATAAAGTAGTCTGACATTCGTGTAAGCCATGCAAAAAGAGCATAGATTGCAGGAAATAACATTAAAATGTTGTTGATAATAAAGAACAGTAAACTAACACCAAATCACATCTAAAAAATTTCTAAGTACAGTACAAATCCGTGGTACAGTAGTCATAAGGATGAAAACTACTAAAATAGGATTCAGGTTAATAGCGTCCTTCATCTCGTGTCTTTTCTCTCATCTACCGGATGGCCTAGTGGTTAGCGACCCTGACTATGAAGCTTGAGGTCCCGGGTTCGAATCTCGGTCGGGGCAGATGTTTGTATGAGGAATACGAATGTTTGTTCTCGGGTCTTGGATGTTTAATATGTATTTATCTATCTGTATTTTTATCCGTTGTCTTGTACCCATAGTACAGGCTTTGCCTAGTTTGGGACTAGGTCAATTGGTGTCAATTTGTCCCATGATATTTATTACTTATTTATTTATTATTTATCTCCCCAAAAATTGCATCTTGGAAAAACTTTTTTAACAAATGACTGCTTCCATTTTCACGCATGCCTTCCCGATAACGTGGCGTATCCTACAAATCAACTTACAACACAACCGCGTTAAAAAACGCGTCACGACAAGACATAATCAAACATGTCTTCGCGATCACCAACTTGTATTTACCGCTCCACACGTACTCGTTCTCATACTGTGTTGTATGTTTACGTACGCAGCGATAACGTTGTCGAATTTACATAAAGATGGCCGGTGAGAGTTGAGATGTCTCGGAATCGAGTTAGGAAGGCTGGGGGGATACTTTAAAACTGTCGCTTAGTTGAGATGTCGAATCCGTTTACGGAGTTTCTCTGAGTTTACGGAACCCCTAGTGATGTCTGGTCGTCGACAAATTCCACGCAACTAGCTCGAGATTTGGTTTTGAGATAGCGATCGGCCATTAATCACGTAAGGGTCGAAAAAATTACGAAATATCGTAAGCGGGGAGGGGGGGGTTTGTGAGATATAACTTGTATTTATTAAAAGACGAAAGAAAGAAAGAAAAACATTTATTTGACACATAGCACAATAACAGTACAAAGTAAGTAAGTATTACACCTTTATTTTTATGACAGTCACGAACAACCAACAACCTTAATGTGTCTGGACATTTTTTATCACGGTCCTTAATTATTCACAATTCAATTCAATTATTTAAAGACAATGTTCCATTTTTTTATAATATACTTTGCACCATCTCACGGGGATTTTTAAATTTTTTGCATCCAAATTAGAATTAGTGGCGCTGCCATGACGAGACGTCTCACGTGAAGGATTAAAAATCTAACAGTAAATCTATCGACATGTCACCTCTCAAAACTTATCGACACTTTTCACATCCCTTTACCCACCGGGGGCGTCCAACTTGCGTATTGAGTTACGCGCCCCAACGCCGTCCCGATCGCATCACGCCCATTATAATATCCATTGTGATGCTGGTAATCCTGGTATTTACATAATAGCACTCCACGAGTGGACAATGCGCAGAGTAGGGCTCGGGTAAGGGTGTGTGTATCGATATCGATAAAGTGGCAAGGGACGGGCTTAGCTTTGGTGTAAGGAGTGTCGTGTACATTTAAAATAAAATATAATCTAAATTGTACAGGGTTTTTTAATAGTGAAATAAACGGATCACTCACGTATGTCAGTCGAGAATAGCCCGACATGTTCCCGCATGTTCTGACATGTGCCCGGGTCACTATAATTGAGTCTCACGGGAGTTTCATATTAAAAGGGTTTTATATGTTGTATTAGTCGTGAACATAATTTTCATGATCCAAGTAAAAGAACTGTTGCCTAAATCGTGAGAATTGAACTATTTCACTAGATACAATCTCAATAGAGTATGTTATTGTATTTATTCTCCATTTTTTCATTTTCACGGTTCAAATCACAAAAAGAATATTAAGCGGTTACTTGAATGCATGGGAAATGTTCGACTTAAATATCTTTAAAATTTGTATTTTCCAGAAATTATCTTACATATTATGATTTGTAAAGTCGAGCCAAAGGCTTGCAAAAGATGCACAAAGTCTCTTAGAAGCCGTAAATGCATATCTGCATCACCACAGAACTGATCAAAGAGGACACAAGTGTGACATGGTGGCGTGACCTTGTGGCCCAGCTTGTGACGTGTGCACCACAAGTGCACGAATTGTGACTCAGATTGCTCAAAAGGTCGGCGTGACACATGTGTCCAAAAGTGGTGCAATAATAATAATAACAACTGGTATCACCTTCCTGCTCTATAAGTCCGGTAGTACCACGGAAGCGAAAAACTACAGACCCATCACGTGTTTACCCACACTGTATAAACTCCTTACATCCATTTTGAGAGCAAAAATTAACGCGCACATCGTTGCAAACAACATCTTGGCCCCCGCTCAAAATGGATGCAGGGTTGGGTCCCGTGGTACTAAAGAGCTCCTCCTCATAGACATGACCATTTGCCAACGAGTCTGGCAGAATAGAGGGACCCTCTCCGCTGCCTGGATTGACTACAAGAAAGCCTATGATTCGGTGCCTCACTCATGGCTGAGGAGGATCTTAAAGCTGTATAAAGTTGATGCAACTTTAAGAACCTTCTTAAGCACGTGCATGGGGCAGTGGATCACAGTCCTTTGTCAACCGGGAGGTAGCGATGGCCCCTCTGGTCCGCAGGACTTTATGAGGATTGAACGAGGGATCTTCCAGGGTGACAGTCTAAGTCCATTATGGTTCTGCCTAGCACTGAATCCGCTCAGTACTCTGCTGACGGATTTAGGACTAGGTTGTCGGCTCCGGTGAGGGGGTGAGGTCATTTCTCATCTGCTTTATATGGATGACCTTAAGCTATTTGCACCAAACAACCAGAACTTGTTGGAGTTACTGAAAACAACAGAAGTCATCAGTAATGCCATCAAAATGGAGTTTGGTGTAGACAAGTGTGCAGTCATACATGTACAGCGGGGAAAAGTTGTAAATTCACCGAATTTACAACTTTCTGAGACAATGTCCCTCAGATCTATCTCCGAAACTGAAACCTATAAATATCTTGGTATGTCACAGTCCTTGGGTAGGGATATCAAACAGACGGTGAGGGAGCGATTCTTTGGCCGCCTGGCAAAAGTACTCAATAGTCTTTTGTCGGGAGGCAACAAGGTGCGCGCCTTCAACGCCTGGGTGATGCCCCTGCTCATATACTCCTTTGGCATACTAAGGTGGAATCAAACTGAGCTGAATGCCCTGGATCGAAGGGTTCGTTCATTGCTCACTGCGCATCGCATGCTACATCCGCGCTCGTCTGTTATGAGACTGTACATTCCACGGAAATGTGGGGGTCGTGGCTTTTTAAATGCCCAGGACCTCCACAACCTCGAGGTGTGCAGTCTTAGGGACTTTTTCCTGAACAACGAGTGCGGGATGCATCGTGATGTGGTGGCGGTGGACAAATCCTTCACTACTCTTGCCTTGGCAAAAGAGAACTGGCGCAGACCTAAGGTATGGAGCACCGAGGACCGCAAAACTGAATGGGAGAGTAAGGAGCTACACGGGCGGTTCTATAAGGCCCTCATGGGGCCCGATGTAGACCTGCTCGCGTCGGTGAACTGGCTACGCTTCGGGGACCTCTTCGGGGAAACCGAAGGTTTTGCCTGTGCAATTGCGGACGAAGTTATCATGACTAATAACTACCGGAGGTATATACTGAAGGATGGTACGGTTGACATCTGTCGGGCATGCCGCCGTCCCGGGGAGTCACTCAGGCATATTATCTCTGGTTGTTCTAGTCTTGCTAACGGCGAATACTTGCACAGACATAACTTTGTAGCCCGGATTATTCACCAGCAACTTGCTCTTTTATACGGTCTTGTGGACTTCGAAGTGCCGTACTACACGTACACACCTGCACCAGTTCTTGAAAATGGTCGTGTCAGGCTCTACTGGGATCGATCTATCATCACGGACAGGACTATTGTCGCCAATAAACTTGATATCGTGCTGATAGATCGATCGAAGCGCCAGGCAGTGCTCGTCGACATCACGATCCCCCATGACGTGAACCTCGTGAAGGCCGAGAAGGACAAAGTCAGCAAGTACCTTGACTTGGCTCACGAGGTCACCGCCATGTGGCCTGTTGATTCGACGATCACTGTCCCGAAAGTCGTTTCGGCGAACGGTCTAATAGCGAAGAGCCTTGACCATCACCTTAAAAGGCTCTCGCTAGGTGGTTGGGTCAAGGGTCAGATACAGAAGGCGGGACTCCTGGACACGGCTCGGATAGTCAGGAGGTTCCTCTCTCTGTCGCCCTGACCACCGGTAGCTTAGGCCCCGCCTCGCTACCGGCGGCACTCTAGGTTAGGTTTTTATAATGTTTTTATATTTTGTATTAATATTGTTTTATTACTTTTTATATGAATATTGTAAAAACCTACCCTTAGACGTTAAAATAAATATACAGCATAATAATAATAATAATTTATTTTCAGACAATATAAAAGGTCCATCAGTTGTTAGTATTGCTTACACCTTAATATACTTAATGACTAACACAGATTTTGTTCTCTGGATCAGTTTCCACATCAGAGGACAATCAGACCTATCAGCAATGGCCTTCAGGATTTCGTTGCCGCTCCCGCGCAATCTGTTCAGCAAGGAAGCATGCATGCATGGAAGGGGCTATGCATTTGGAAACTCATCCTCAGTGTGTAATTACACTAGTAATTGTGTGCGTGACAACGTAGTGCTCTAAAGTGTGTGCATAGCGAGTGGAGGGGGAAAAGCGGCGACTTTGGTTCTGGAAGGAAATACGAACGATATCATTTTTTTTATTGAAAGAGAGAGGAAAACGAGCAAGCGGGTCACCTGATGGTAAGCGATCACCGCCATCCATGAGAACCAGCAACCCCAAGAGAGTCACTAGTCCGTCGCCGGCCTTTAAGGAGAAAAAGGGATAGAGGAGAGGGGGGGGGGGGGGTCGGGCCTCACTGACCAAACGAAACGCAACAGGGGTGCTGTTGCTTCACTCCGATTTTCTGCAAGAGTGTGGTACTTCCCTCGATGAGCCGGCCCATTCGTAAGGCAGCAAATAGCTACAGTATGGCTCTCCCACTACAAATTTATTAGTAGTGTGTGCAAAACGCACAAGCGCACTGGTTGGGCTGAGGAAATGTCTCGCTATCATATTTGTACCATGGTACAGCCGTCAGCAGAAGTAGCTAAGCAACCGAAGCGGTCACAATCGGCTCTATTGTTATAGACATAAGAGCTTGTGCAGATCATTGTGACCGCTTCGGTTGCTTAGCTACTTTTGCTGCGGACGGTACCAGATAAAAGGCACATGAGCGTTGGCGGGGTGTCAACCACACGTTATGTAAAGGCAGGCCAAAAACACGAAAGCACACGTTCGGTACAGTATTGGCTCGCATTCTATCACACGCGCATTCTTCAATAACATTTCTATCTGAGGTAGGGTGGCCACATGATACTTAGATTGAAAAATGCTAGTGGGTTTTTCTTACTTTTTTTGGCACGGGTAAAGAAAAGAGAATTTGCCAAATGATAAGTCGTTATTGTTTGTAATTAAGACACACATCCCATCTTACTAATTAAATTATAATGGCGAAAGTTTGTGAGGATATTTGGATGTTTGTTACTCTTTCTGAAATGTCATCGTAATGTAGCTTACACTTCAGATTAACATACTACTTTTCATCCAGGAAAATGTCATAATTCCCGCGGGATAGCGATAACCGAATTATAAGCAGACAAAGTCACTGACGACAGCTAGTACAAGAATTAATGTGTATTGCACGTCAGTTTGTAAAGTACAATTGAAATGTTTTTTCGAAGCGAAATAAAAGTTGTATTTTTCCAAAGACAACTTTTTATTTACTTTACTAAAATACGTACATTTCAGCTGTCACATTTTACAACAAGACACACTGCTATCAGTTATTTCAATTTAACAGATTAGCTTATTGTAAAGATGGTAGGAATACATATAGACATCAACCAAATCAACAATAAACAAATTATTTCGAAAATACTTATTTCAAGCTTTGTAAATCATCAGACTCATCAGTCTATCAGTGCCACAACACCAAACGTCTTGAAAAAAAAAGTGGTATCCTTTTAACCAACTTAGTTCCTGGCCACCCCACCAGAGGGCGTTATTTGAATGTTCCACAGCCTCCCGGTAATTGATTCGTGGGCGCGCCGAGTGAATTTCAATAGCCGATTAAATTGATATAACAGTACGTGACGGCTTTAATCCACTGCAGACGTCTCTTTCTATGTAATAAAGATGTGTTTTTAACCTGTTGCATGTTGAACGTTCAGGGTGCTTAGGCTGGTGGCATTGTGGGTCGTTTTTAGGGTTCCTTACCTCAAAAGGAAAACCGAACCCTTACAGGATCACTTCGTTGTCCATCTGTCTGTCTGGAACTCGTGGAAGTAGCAAGCTAAAGTTGTGAAAAATTTAAACTTCTAAGTCGACGCAGTCAAGAGATATATTTAAATTGCCGTGGAATCAAAATCTATAGGGTACTTTGAGTTGTCCTAGAAACTAAATCTTCCGGAAAGGTCTATGTCCAGCAGTGGACGTCTTACTGCTGATATGATGATGAACTCAACAAGGCCTACTAACTCTCCTATCTCTAAGTACTCAGCTACAGTCAAACTCATCTCATCAACCTCGAGAAAAACCCAACCGATACTAAAAGCTATATCCAAAAGCCCTCTGTGACGCACGCACGACATAAACTTTATCTCCCTATCACTTATATCACTTAATATCAAATAGCTATCGTAAATACGGGCTTGTCGTATTTACTGCGGCATAAAAATATGTTTCGCTTTACTGCAGTAATCACTTTCATAGGGAAATTAATATTGCGTTATTGGTTTTGTGTTTTCTTATATTCATAACGAGAGATTACGTTGGCAAAATTTTATTCAACATTTATTGTTAGCTTGACTCATTTGAAAATTATTTAATTAAAAAGCCATGAAAACAGTAAAAAAAAAAGTTTTTTTGTAAGTTGTTCTGCAATCATCAAGAGAATATTGAGACAAGACACGGCACAGCAATTAACACAGTAAAACTAAAAGGATACCTACAATTTGACACAAAACCCCGATATTTTCATTTCAATGTTCAATATCTCAAAAAACCTGCTATCAAATAAAAAAAGCCGCATCCAAATCGGTTCATCCATTTAAGAGCTACAGCCACAGAAAGACACACACATACCAGTCAAATTTATTATATCTAACACCCCTCTTTTGCATCGGAGGTTAAAAATACCTCGGCGTATAATTTCAGGCGTAGCGCGCGGCGAAACCAAAAAATATCCCGGCACAATTTCCAAAAGTATCCAAGAAACCAGTCGGACACTAAAGGGTTCCCTTATGACGCGACATCAATATTTTATGTGACATCTCACTCGCTATATAGAATCAATCATTCTTTGCTTACTTTATATTCAGTGGAGTTTTTTTTCGGTATATTTTCCTTATGCAAAATTCAGGATGGTCCGTGATAGCTA
Source organism: Clepsis dumicolana (assembly GCA_963691665.1). Taxonomy (NCBI): domain Eukaryota; kingdom Metazoa; phylum Arthropoda; class Insecta; order Lepidoptera; family Tortricidae; genus Clepsis; species Clepsis dumicolana. The sequence continues at coordinate 16,154,904 of OY829507.1, read as the reverse complement.
TTGGTTGGTTGATACGATGAAACGCTACGGAAAGGGATGAGGCTATGCTTGAGTAGCTATAAGTATGTACAGTCAGCTTTTATTGAGATATACGGCGCTTTAGTTGTACAAAATATGTACAGCGAAATCAAAATTAGAACGGCTACCAAAAATATTTCATTTAAAAATGGTTGCCAAGACTGATCAATTTAGTGATTCGGATGTTATAAAAGTTCTGAGGTCTCTGTCTTTAGTAGACCCAAGCACCAAAAGCTACATCTTGGCCAGAAAGAATGTCTTGGCCGTTAGCACAAACTACTTTTTTTTTAACTTTATGAACTGGTTACAAGACTTTAAGCCATTTATTTTTAGATTGTCACATCACACACTCACACAATGATTTCTGTTTTTGTAATGTCAAGTCAATGTCAAACTTCTTTAACACAAACTACTTATGACATGCAAAATGTTGCCAGCTTTATCTTGAGTAGCAATAAAAAATTAACCTTTATAGGGTGCAAATTGATACACATGGCAACAATTATTCGTTACGGTGGGAATTAATTGTAGCGGGGGTTTCCCGGGGGATCGGCGCTCATGTCTGCTCGTGTGATTTAGTTTGGGGGATCGTAGTTGGGGATCCGGGTTGTTAGTATACTTAGTTAAGTTTAGTAGTTTGGGACTAAATGGCCGAAATGTTGTGAATTGTTGATTAAAGAGAAAATATTCTGATATTGTTTTTTTAATAACCTAACCAACTTAGTAAAGTTGAAAAACCCCGATATTTTCATTTCAAAGTTCAATATCTCAAAAACCGCATCCAAATCGATTCACCCGTTTAAGAGCTACGGCGGCATAGACAGACACACACACACACACATAGTGGTCAATCTTATAACGCCCCTCTTTTTCGTCGGAGGTTAAAAATGGGGTTGAAAATAATTCAAAATGCATTGGTAGGCGTTTATATAGTGTCTGTGGTAGGTACGAAAAGTAATGTATTATGGTAGATGGTAGAGTTTGGTAAAGTCAATGTTATGCTATGCTAAGATGATTACTGTAAACGAATGCAGTTTAATATTATTTTGTAAGTATAGTCTGTGTAGTTATAAAACTGATATACGTTTTGGAATTAAGATGAGTAGGTAAATCCTTGTGTAAAGATAAAAAGCATCGGAAGACATTTTTGCTCGATCCGTTTATAAGGCGTCACCAACTTATCAGATAAAAGCAAGCACCAACGGTGCGATTGCTCTTAACATTTAAGCAGGCTTCTGACGATAATTTGATACCCGATTTAACTATTTTAATTATGATGAATACTACATCATTGTCATGTCAGCCGAAAGGCTTCCAATGCTGGACATTGGCCGCAAGGCTCTCCACTCAGACCAGTCTTGTGCTTTCCGCATCCACCGCGGTCCCGCGATCTTTACCAGGTCGTCGCTCCATCTTGTTGGAGGCCTACCGACAGGTCGATCGTCGTCGTTGTCTTCGTAAGTATTAATGTGATAATTTTGCTGGCAATTCAGTTTTAGGACAATGCAAGTACTTACCTATCTAGGTAATAAAAAAACTATGATTTTCACACTCAAGTCAATGGGAGCAATTCCTATTAAACTGTCTTTGACCTTTCACGGGATGCACAGGCTTACCTCAACTAAAAAGTATGACTTTCAATTTGATCTCAAAGTCGAAGTGAAACGTAACTCAGTTCCTCCAACAACACATTTCCCCCTAATTGATGGACTCATCGCGTGCCGCGCGCCATCTAGCGAGCTAAGCAAGATTTACCGCGGGAGATTCTTTGCTGCCATGCCACATTGATTTGTTGCTGGCAACTTTTATTGCCAATTAAAAAGCGGTTACGTTCAAATAATTGGAGTTCGATGGGCGTTCAATTGTTTTGGTTCGACACGCGAGATGCTCTTGTGTTTATTTGAACTATGTGCACCTACTTAATGTACTTTGTTAACCGACGTTTAAAAAAGGAGAGGTTCTCAATAAATTCGTCGGAATATTTTTTTAGTTTAGAAAGGTAACTTTTACGGAGTAGCTATAGGGTAAGTATTAAGGTGCCCGGGGGTAATAAAGCGTAGCTAAGGAATATTTGCGATAATATGGAAATTGTCGACAAGTTTAAACACTAATCATTATTTAAGTTCATTTTCGCCATTTTTACCTTGTCGTCTCGAATACCAAAGATGTGGGTAAACTAATACTTAGTTTAACTATTTTATTATGTGAAAGCCGTTGCTTTAATTGCCCTGCTTTAGTAAAATCTGACAAGGTTTTTAAAAATGTCTAATTATGTTTTTGTTTATAGTAAAAGTAAGCATTTATATTTTTTTATTCCATTAAAGGAATGCACTTGAATATTGAGTAACGTTATAATCTAACTAACCAACTTAGAAAAGTTGAAAAACCCCTGAAATTTTCATTTCAGAGTTCAATATCTCAAAAACGGCTGAACCGATTTTTATGAAACTTAGCTAATAATCATCTAGATTAAACTAGCTTTCGACTAAAAAACCGGCCAAGTGCGAGTCGGACTCGCGCACGAGGGTTCCGTAGAAAGATTTTAAAGCTTTTCCTCAGTGTTTTAAAAAGTCCAGTATTAGCAGAGCCCTGCTCTTAAGCAAAATGTACACAGTGTGGGGTCAGCTTATATTGGTCTGCGAAATCTACAGAAAGACAAAAATTTAAGATTTTGACTTTTCGGAGTGGTTGTGCTATAAGAGCTACCTTCGCACCAAATTTCAAGTTTCTAGGACATCTGGAAGTGCCCTTTAGGTTTTTGGAAATCGGCAATTTGTATGGAAATAGCCTTTTTAATTTCTGTATCTTTTGATTGCGTTGACTTAGAAGGTTGATTTTTTCACAACTTCAAGAGACCGCAGGCTTGAGTATTTGATATTAATTTCAGCATGCTACCTCAACGCATTCCGGAGAACAAGGGTCTTGATAGACAGACAGACAGACAGACAAACAGACAGACGGACGGACGGACGGACGGACGGACGGACGGACGGACGGACGGACGGACGGACGGACAGACAGACAGACAGAAAGACAAACGGACATAAGGGTTCCGTTTTTTCCTTTTGAGGTACGGAACCCTAAAAAACGGGGTCTGAAAAAATCCCTAAACTTCCTTATCGAGTCTGTCAGGATATATGGTCTTGGATATAAAAGTGGACTGTAGATTTTAGCTGGTTTAATTAGGAATAAATTGTAAGAACGTTACAGTCATGAATCTCGGTGAATCGATACAATGACAAAGAGAATGACGAACAGAATTTTGACAGGTAATGTTGCTATACAATAAAATATAACAAAAAAGGAACTCTGTTTGACGCAGTTAAACCAATGATTGTACATGATTTATAATTATAAATTGACATTATTTAACGGCTATTCTTTAAATAGCTCTTGTAAATATTGATTTCTTGAATATAAATTTTATAAAATTACAATTAAGGATTAAAATTAGAATAATTTCAAACGACTCTGTACAGGGTCCAAATCCGTTTATCTGTCTAGAAGCTAGGATGCAACAGACAACACAGATACACAGATACTCCCATCGCAGTAGCATAGGCGGCGGGGGTTAAAAAACAAGTTGATTAAACTGAATATTTTCGATTTACAAATATCCCTTTTATTGATTATTTTGTGATGTAATTATAAATAACAGTTATGAATTATACAAGAATGAAAATGTAATGATAAGTAATAATAATGAATCATGATTTGATGCTGTAAATTCGCTTGACGCTTGCGTTAGATATTGTTATTAGTTATAAGTTGAGTATTTGTACACCTTCGAGGCAGATCACAGAGCACTCATATTTTATTTTATTTTAGATCCCTTGTAATTTACCTGTATATATATAACAAGTAAATGGCCCGCTTATTTTCATTTATTAATTGATTAAGTCATGTGCATTTATATAAAGATGTTACATCGGTATTAGTCAGTCCATGACGCTCTGTAAGGGCACACAATAATAATAATAATAATTAAAAGTTAATTTAACATTTCTCGAGGTTGAAATTATAAATAATAAATATGAAATTATGTTAAATTATCGCATGCGAATTATTGTTATTGTTGTTAAAATTTCTGTTATTATTCTGTTATGGAGCTATCAAAATGTGATGTCTTAAATAGTAATATGATAATAATATAAAATGTCAAAATAAATTTGTGAATTTCTAATTATTAATTAAGTACCTATTTGTCAAATGTAAGTATGTCTAAGAATATTTACCCTATTAATATTAATTTACAATTTTTACAATTTTTTTTTATATATATTAATATTTAACTTAATATTTTTTACAATTTACAAACTTTACAATTTCATCATTTAAGAACTCAACAGAATAATAACATTTGTCGATTAAAAATGTCTTAAGATAAAAATTTCTGTCTAGAAAAAATAAACTAATTTTTTTACTTACCTTGTTAAAGGTAGTTTATTCTTTGTTTGTCACATTGACATAGCATCTCCGTTAGTAAGAAGAAGACAAAACCTATTTTAGTTTAGCTAATGGAGGCTTGAGTGACGTTTATGAATAAGGAAGGCCCTTAATTTCAAGGCCTTATTACCCGCAGGTACCTTACTGCGCCCCCTGAAGGGGCAGTCATAGGCAGTAACTATCGCTGCAGTCTGCAAGTGGACGGCATTATGCAAACCGACGCGGGTTATGGGTCGTTACCTTTACGAGGAGCCTACTGGAGGTTGTAACTAAGTGGGACGTAGGATAAAGATGTTATTTAATAACCTAAACAACTTAGAAAAGTTGAAAACCCCCGACATTGTCATTTCAAAGTTCAATATTTCAAAAACGGGTGAACCGATTTTAATGAAACTTAACTAAGAACCATCTCGATCAAACTAGCTTTCGATTGAAAAAAACCGCATTGAAATCGGTCCTCCCGTTTGGGAGCTATGATGGCACAGACAGATACACAGATACACAGGCACAGATACACAGACACACATGTCAAACTTATTTTTATAACACCCCTAATTTTCGTCGGGGGTTAAAAAGATATTATGGAGGTTTGTTGATTCGATTCGAGTTGACCTAGAGAGTTGTTATCTCGCGGCCTTTGACAGGAGAATGTTAAGGATATCATGGACGGATCGAGTAAGAAATTACATGGTACTACGGAGAATGAATGAAGGCTTGGAAGTGGTGCGTATTATAAAGCATAGGAAGCTGTTGTATTTGGGTCATATATTCGCAATGACAAGTATGGTCTGCGTAAGCTTATTATCCAGGGAAAGATTCAAGGCCGTAGACGTACCCCCGGTTAAGAAACCTTAGAGAATGGTTCGGGATGAGTACCAGATCCCTCTTTCGGGCGGCAGTCTCAAAAGTAAAGATAGCCCTAATAATAGCCGAGGAGAGGACACTAGAAGAAGAAGACGGTCTTTGACCAGTTCAACGTCGCTCATTTCGTTTTTGTGTCCTTATTTTGTATTTTTTTTATTCTCTCTACTGTTTCTATGGAAATGGCATGTTTATCAGTGATCAAAGCCTTTAAATGAAAAAAAGTTCAAATAGCATTTCATTGCGGTACTCAGTCGTTAACATATAAAAATCTCATTAGCTCCATGGTCCTAACGCATGCAGCATAAACTTTTTTTACATACAAGCCAGTAAGTACATAGAATATTTACTCAGTTTCAATTTGCTGTCAGTTCAGCCAGCAACATTCAAATCGAACCCACCTCCGCCTCCATTCAATTTGGCCAGTACCATTCGAAATAGGGATCGCCACAGAATCGCCCCCACCCTCAAAGTATCTATAACCGTTCGACAATTATCGCCGGCTTGACGACACCCGCGGGCGCCGTACCACGGCACGGCACGCCGTCGCACGGCACCGTTAAACGGGATGTAAATTTATTTTTATTTGTCGTGCCGCGTAAACGTGGTCGGCCATTACGGGAATTGCTTTCGATTTGGTAGGCCTGAGTTTAGAGCATTTTTATGGCATCCGTATATCAAAACACGTTTAAAAGCGGAGTCTTTACATTGGAGTTTTGGGTTAGTTAATTGGCGATACGAAATAAAATTGAATAGGTACGGCTTAATGAATGAATGGCTAAAGCGGAACACCGTGAAACTATAGGAACCTATCAATGAATGTTTCGATAGTCAATATCCTCTTGCAGCAAAAAATTTAACCCAGTTTCCAGTTTAGTTGTCAAAATGTTGAGAACTGTCAGGCTTAAACCTGGTTTTAAGACTTCATAAAAAAATTACTATCTACAAGTGGCCCTAAGTAACTAATTAATATAAATTGAGAACTATGTAGGTACGCAGTAATGCACTCATTATGACTACTTTTAATGATTTATTCACGACATTTCAAAGGAAATAATGGCTCAGCAAGAACAAAATGTTGTTACAAGACAAAAGAACAAGTGGAATCGAAGCAGTCGGCAACACTGTTTTGCCAGCCTGAATACAAATAAATACAAAATTCCAAAAGACAATTGCGTTTTCCACAATATTTCAAAACATGTTGTGTACACACAAAACTAATAAGGCGTTCAATAATACACTATTAAGTACAATACGTAACATACTTTACACCCATTCAAGCCCCAAGTTCAAATTTACCGTTTCATTTAGCAGAAAACGTCAATATTTGAATAACGCGCCCCAAAAAGTACAACTATAATAATCTCGTTACTAACGGCACAATGAACTTTTATAAATAAAAATGCAATCAAGAGGTCCTAGGCTCAACCCATTGTGTCACAAATGCCAAAAAAACCATCAGCCCCACACCAAAATGAACTCAGAACTATGAGCTATAAAGTCCTTTTCCGTTAGGCAAAAGAAATTGAGATTTTTGAAGGGGACCGCTACACTATCGTCATCTAGAAAGCCTAATAACATCGAAAATTCCACCTAACCTTTTCGTTGTAAAGGTTGATGTTCGAATGCTTTAGTGCTACTAGGGGTGTGCAAAGCCGTAGGCCTATTTGTGTCGGTTTCACACTTCCAACAATAGTGTCATGATTCGTGATCCAGGATTATGCGGGACAATCCCAGGATTAGGTCGCGTTGCGGGAAACAAATGGTTGGACTAACAAGTGTGCATCGCTAATGGGGGCTCCAGTTTCGCAGTTTTATTGTTGTAATGTTGCGGTTTTCGTGTCAATTCGTAGTGATACCGAAACCTTTATTTCTTTGGAACGCGTAGAGGTAGCAAGCTGACATTAAATATAAATAAAATGCTCAAGCCTGCAAGCCCTTGAAGCTGTGAAAAAATCAAACTTCTAAGTCAACACAATCAAAAGATAGTTATTATACAAATAGGTTTTTTCTATTATTCAAACTGTGCCCTAAGCACGACTTGTCGAATCCTGCGTTACGTATACGATATAATGATGATGATGATGATAAGCAATTTTAATGATCTCTGTCATCATTATAGTAAGCGCAGATGAGATGCCAAATGCGAAAATCATTCAGATCAGATCAGATTCAGTCAAGTCCATTCTCAGTAATTTACCAAACAAATTAATCCAAAAACCCCGAAGACGACATGTACACACCTGTATATACTATACATCTGGATTAAACGAGTACTCATTACATTGTGTATACCCTGAACCTCAACATAGACTTTATCTCGTAGCTGTAAGATATATTTTAGTTTGTAATAGCGTCCAATTAATCAGGCTAAGCGGGTGACAATGGGATTAAAAGCCATTGTATCTGCTTTAAAGCGATCTTGGTTCGTTAATGGGAGGTTGTATGGGAGGCTTTATGTTTGTACGTAAGTAGATTTTGTTTTATATAAAGGGTGTGAAATGGTCACACGTGACACAACATTGAAATGAAATAGTAGGAACACAAAAGTATTTTTTTTTTAACTTACTTGAAAAAAGAGGAGGTTAAATACGACTGTGATGTTTGTTACTCGAGTACTCCGCTAATTAGGGATCGATTTTGATGACTCCTTTTTTGTTTCAAACGGTATAGGTACTTCAGAGGTGGTCCCATACAAATTCTGTAAAATCGGTTAAGTGTTTTTTTTAACTGAGAGAAGCTGAACCTCGTGGATGAGACTGTTTTTCTCGGGCTTACCTTAGATCTGCAATGGAGCCCACACCTATCTGGTCTTGCTGGTAGATTGAGCTCTGCCGCTTATGCTGTACGAAGAATCCGGCAATTCACCAATGTAGAAACGGCGCGGTTAGTTTACTTCAGTTATTTTCACAGCATTATGTCTTATGGCATCCTAATTTGGGGCAAGGCGGCCGACATAGAGATAATCTTTATCCTGCAGAAGAGGGCGGTCCGGTCTATTTACAATCTTGGCTCCCGAGATTCACTTAGAGAACGCTTTAAAGAAATCGACATCCTTACAGTAGCTTCTCAGTATATATATGAAAGTGTCGGATGTGCATGGTTTCAACACTCGGAATAAGCATAAACTTGCCGTCCCTAAATTTCGTCTACGAAAAGTCAGTAAGTCTTTTTTGGGAAATTGCGTAAGGTTCTACAATAAAGTGCCTGTAGATGCATGGGAATTGCCTCACAATTCATTTAAAATATACATAAAGACCGCTCTCTTGAAAAAAGCATACTACAAAGTGGATGAATACTTATGTGATGGCACCACCTGGCCAAGGCTGAAAACAGAAGATAATTAGGACATCAATGTGACTTGGCTGCGTCACGAAGATATTCGTGTATGGTGTCCGGCTCTGTTGCCGTTGTCCGCTGCGTACTAATTGTAATACAATTGACATAAATAATGTTTTATTTATTTGACATGATGACATGAAATGTATATTTCATCAATTTTTGTTATTTGACATTTGGAAACCATATACATCTCCAGTTTATGTATATGTATTATTATACTTATTATTTGAACGTGGAGGCGTTTTACACCTCTGCTGATTTTAAATTTAGTTTAAATTGACCATAGAGACTATACATCTCTAAGCCATTTAGATTAAGTATTATATTATAGTATTAATTCTGGGACCCTATTACATCCCTTTGTAATTTAAATTTTCACAGATATTTGACCTGGAGACCCTATACATCTCCTGCTCAATTAAAACGTGCCAGTAAAGTAAAGTGTTCTGGTTTTGCTGTTTTAATAATTACTTTTTACACTTGTTTCTAAAATGCGGTATTTTTTTTCTCTCTTAATCTTTTAACGACAGAGTGAGGTTTCTTTGTGTAGTTTGTCTGTGGTTGCGTATTGTAAGAGCTAATGTAACTTGTTTTTAGAAAAAATGACTTTGTGCCAAGTTTCTTGCGGCGCATTCTTCTTGGCAATCATGGTCTTTCCGAAAGCGCTGGTAGACTCAAAAAAAATGACGTGTAAAAGAGCATTCAACTGCCTATTTGCTGAATAAAATTTTGAGTTTTGAATTTGAATTTTGAATTTTAACATAAAATTGTAAAATAAAAAATATTTTCACAAAAAAGTGAAACCGCCGTCAAAAAAACATTAACTAATGGAATTGTAGCATTTTCTCGATGGCGTACTCGATACTAGGTGAAAACTCGTGCTCGAGTCACAGAGGGAATTCAAATGCGTCGCCAATCCAGAAAGCTAAGATAGTTATATAACGCAGAGCTTTATGCAGAGATATACACATATGATCACAGAATCAGCTGATTATCATCAAATGAACCGTAGGTACTATATTTGTATGTAAAAAACAATTTCCCAAACAATTTCTCCTTCCATCCCGCTTTCCAAAACATTGAAAAAAAAAACATTCTAAATTCAAGTTTCGCACCCCTACGGGTTATTTATGAACCTACGCTGCTATGTAATAATCTGAGCCAGGATTTAATTTGTCTGATTCTACACCCGTGCGAGAAAGACAGAACATACGAACACTAGCGGATTAGAAAGGGACGTGGATAGCATGACAGCCACTAATGAAATATTGGACGATACTTTTCTCTGAAACGCCATTTACACGCGAGTAATAACAGTGCACGCTTTACATTGCGGTATCGTACGGCTAACGTGTTACTTGTGGTCGACTGAACGCCGCCATGTAATGGCTACTTGAACGAGTTTTCGTTTAAATAAGGATTGTGGTGGGATTTGTTTAGCAACAGGACCTTTTTAAATTCGCTTAATTAAGGATGTTGCTAATGTCGGGGTTTGCGTTAGACTAAAGTTTGTCTTGGTTTGGGACCTGATTTGACTGTGTGGGGAAGCAATTAGCTGGTCAAAATCTGACCTTTCGGTAAGAAATATAAATAATTTATTTATGACTGCGCTTTGGAGGTAGCGGCTGTGACGGCCCAGCCGAGCACGCCCACCGAAGCCAGGGTAAAGCAGAGGGTCGAGCACGACTTTACGAATGCTGCGTAACGTTACGGTTATCGTATCGAGATCGAGAAAGCTCATACTAAATTTTAGTTCCAAATACGCTCACGGGCGGGCGCTGGTCCAAACGACATACAAACTCGACAACGTTTACTATTCGATTTTACGTGACGCAGGTTTCGAAAAGTCGTGCTCGACCCTCAGTAACGGTGGAAACACTAACAGAAGGAAAACGTCGCGAGGGACGCTGCGCACTCCTGCCAAGCTATTCAATGGTGTGTGTGAAGTTCAAAATCCGCAAGGGGCCCGCTCCAATAACCCAAGCCAATTTTATTCCGAGAGGTGTGTGCCCAGCAGTGGGACGTAGATAAGGCTGGTGATGATGATTATGATGATGATGAATAATGACTTGGCACTCTCACCCCTTTTCCATGTCCAGAACAATTTTATTCAGAGGCGCAGTTAAGTTAAATTTATTTTATTTTATTTATTAGTTATACTTTATTATAGATATTTAATCATATTCAAATTCAAAATAATTAATTGCTAATACATATAAAGTACATAACACATATACACATACATAATACATATAAAGCTGGATAACATAGAGTAGAGAAGAACCGCTATAATTTGCCTTTCAGGCGTACAACATTTAATAAACATTTCATAGTGAAAAAAACGGATCACTCACGTATGTCAGTCGAGTATAGCTCGACATGTTTCAGAATTATCGGTTGTCAGCTGCGCCGAGCAGCCGCGCGAGCAGAAACGCAGCGCGCAGTTTACGTCTCGGCGTGTGCTCCCAGAGGAAGGATTACGACTCCAAAACATGTCCTGCTTTACTCGACTGACATACGTGAGTAATCCGTTTATTTCACTATGAATGAATCTCACGGTAGTTTCATGGTAAAAGATGTTTAATCAATCATAGTTTTTTGTTATTGTCATATACTAACTTGTTTCTTCTAAACAAGTGGCGAGTAACAGTAACCCTAGTGTCCCCAAATTCAAATATGGCGGATTTTGGGCATGCCTGCGCGCGCGACGCTATAAATTATGCCCCTGATTTATGGCATTGAATTCTTGTCGGCAATTAGTGCGTGCCATGGGTCCGGTGGCGCGGGGAGTTTGGCGTTTAACTGATGGTTAAATACTACGTCGATGTACTATAAGTACTATTACGTGGGCATAAAGATAGATAGTAAACTTGTCTCAGTTTTGGAGAGATAGCGCAAACATTGTTTATGATTTTTTTCTGTTGTTCAGAAGTTTGTATGCGTAATGCGTTTTTATTTTAAACTGTTATCAATCAATCAACCAACCTAGCAGTATTTTTGTAATTTTATCTTACTAGGTAGGTACACATTTATAGTAGACATAAAATCGAAAGAATGTTGAAGTTTGGTTTTCTTTATTCTTTGTCATTATTTCTGTACAATAAAGCGTTTACGTACTTACTCGTAAATAACGGATTAAAAGAGTCAATTTTTACTGTAATTTTATTTCACTCACTAGCTCTACCAATTATAGTTATTCAGGAACCAAACGATAAAGCCAAAGAATACAGAGCCCCCAGCACGAAACTTCGAATACTATGTAACGTAATCGAATAGAGCCTTATCGAGAAAATTTGTGACATTTGGAACAATGGCATCCGTGAGCGTATTTGATACTAAAATTTAATAATGAAGTTTCACAATGGCGATTGGCGATACGACATCGAGAGGTCAGTGAGAGCGCCGGAGGCCCGACCCCCCCCCCCTCACCTTTCCTCCTTAAAGGCCGGCAATGGACTAGTGACTCTCTTGGGGTTGCTGGCTCTCATGGGTAGCGGTGATCACTAACCATCAGGTGACCCGCTGGCTTGTTGGCCTCCCTCTTTCAAAAAAACATAAATAAAAAAATTGGATTCGAAAATTCCTGCTTGGGGCTTATAAATATATTTAAAAAAAAAGAAAAGCCTCTGCCAAAGTCACTATTAGCTTTACAACACTTGGTCCTTTCTGTCCACAAACCATACTAGACGTAACAGCGCCACCTAGCAACATGCAATGGTACTAAACTAACTAACTATAACTCAAAGGTTAACCGTCCCACCGGGCCGCGGATTATCGGAGATTGGGTGCAATCGGGCCGCGCCCATTAATAACCGGCCGGTTAATTCAGCTCCTAGTTGCGCGATATTTCAATATAGCACTGAATGAGTTAACTTTAACTTATGTTTATTGAGTGCCGGGAACTACTTACATAAACCTGCGTACAGTAGGACGAGCGTGAAGTTTTCGAATCCTGCGTAACGTTACGTTATCGTATCGAAATCGAGAAACCTCATATAAAATTTTGGTTCCAAATACGCTCAAGGGGGGTTCTGAGAGGAGGCCTGTGCCCAACAGTGGGTCGTAAATAGGCTGATGATGATGACGCTCAAGGGCGGGCGCTGTTCCAAACGTCATACTAATTTCTCGATATCATTTACTACTCGATTACGTTACGCAGGTTTCGAATATTCGTACTCGGGCTTGTGTAAGGAGGTTATTGCTCTCTGCTTGTTGATGTTGGTGTTAATTCGACATTTGAATCAAAACCCTATCAACTTAAAAAAGTTGAAAAACCCCTGACATTGTAATTTCAAAGTTTTAATATTTCAAAAACGGGTGAGCCGATTTTAATGAAACTTAGCTGAGAACCATTTCGATTAAACTGGCTTTCGGTTGAAAAAACCGCATCGAAATCGGAATATGCGTTTGGGAGCTAAGATGCCACAGAGAGATACACAGATACACAGACACACATCTTATTCAGGTCAAACTTATAACACCCCTTTTTTTCGTCAGGGGTTAAAAAAAACAAAGCTTCAATGTCAGCTTCCTGCGGCAACATTCCCGGAGCGATACAACTTAGGAATCTTTAAAAAAAAAAGAGCCTACATATTCCTTAAAGGACTGGCAACACATCTATGATTCCCCTTGTTATGCAGGTGTCCATGGGTACTTGGGTAGCGGTGATTGCTTTGCATCAGGTGACCCACCTGCTCGTTTGATTCTTCTTATATGTATATATGAAATAAAAACAACCAGGGGGTCGATTTTTGAATTTCACCCGGTGACTAATATTCTCATGCCTATGATTTCAAATACGAGTGCCCCCTCCTACTCGTAAACGAGATCACTGAGTGACTTCTTGACCACTGGCAGTGACAGCTAACCTCAATCCACTATGTTGACTCGCTTGTCTACGACAGAAACGCAAATTAGCTACATGTTAGTAGACGGATATGACATTAAAAAATAAGGCTTTTGGCAAATAGTGATATCAATGTCATGGGTGAGAATTTAGTCACCAAGTGAGATTCAAAAATCGATCCCCAGTAAATAATTACCGTAATGACCTGAGTATTTACATTGTGTTATTGTCCTAAAATAGCTCCATGGGCGAAATAATTAGTTCAACTATTTCGGGAAATCCCCGAGATAAAGCAAAACAAAACTTAACTGTTTTGTTTCCGTCCGGTACAAAATTTGAGCTGTTTATGATTTAAACTAGTGGCTCTGTAATTTACGTTGTTTTTGTTTTCATTGTCATCATCTTCAGCCTATTTACGTCCCACTACTGGGCACAGGCCTCCTCTCAACAAGAGAGAGCTTGGATTATAATCTCCACGCGGGCCAGTGCGGATTGGGAACTTCACAGAAATTACAAATGTAGATTAGCACATACGTAAATCCTAAAAAGTCAGAGATGCGAGCTCAGGGCTCGAACCCTAGACCTTCTGATTGAAAAACCATAGTTCAAACCGCTATACTACCAGATTTTTAACCCCCCACCCAAAAAGAAGGGTGTTATAACTATAAGTTTGATATGTGTATCTGTGTATCAATCTGTGGCATCATAGCTCCCAAACGGATAGACCTATTTCGATGCAGTTTTTTTTTTTAATGAAAAGCTAATGTAATCGACATGGTTCTTAGCTAAGTTTCATTAATATCGGTTTACCCGTTTTTGAAATATTGAACTTTAAAATGACAATGTCGGGGGTTTTCCGACTTTTCTAAGTTGGTCAGGTTATTAAATACAATATTTATATAGGTACTACTTAAGTACATCGGCAACTTTAGTTCCTAAGCTTGCAAAATGGTATTCAGGCTGCTAAGCGATTCTGCAAGGGTGACCCTGTACTTTTAAAGTATCAGGGCCTAAAAAAGACATGTCGATGGCAAAAATCCTTTCGTCTACTCTATTAGACCGACGGCGCGCTGTGCCCTAAGCACGACTTGTCGAATCCTGCGTTACGTTACGGTTATCGTATCGAGATCGAGAAATCTCATACTAAATTTTAGTCCCAAATACGCTCACGGGCGGGCGCTGTTTCAAACGCCATACAAACTCGTTATAGTTTACTATTCGACTTTACGTAACGCAGGATTCGACAAGTCGTGCTTAGGGCACTGTAATGAGATTGCGCTCAGGTGCTGCTGAGTATATTGCTGGCTGGAGCGCTAAGATGGTCTCGTTGCCCGCGAATCTGAAAAAAAAAAGAAAAAAGAGCAGTTTTTTATTAGTGGTTCAAACTGTAATTTCTAATACCGTGGAATTCTGACAATTTCATTTCAAATTTCAGTGTATTTCAAAAACTGGTAAACCGTTTTTAATGAAACTTAGCTAAGAACTATCTCGATTAAACTAGCTTTCAATTAAAATAAACCGCATCGAAATCGGTCCACACGTTTGGGAGCTACGATGCCACGGAGAGATACACAGATACACAGACACACAGATACACAGGTCAAACTTATAACACCCCTCTTTTTTTTGTGGGGGGTAAAAATGGGAAAAACGCTTAGTTAATAAAAAATACCTCTCTGTTCATTTACAAGACGTTTTACTGACAGTACTTTTTGTATACTACGAGTACACTTACATTGACATAAGGTTTACATATCAATACAAAATTTCAAGTCAATATGAGCATGAAAGGCGGGTCAAATTTAACTTTCGAGGGTTAAGTTAAGCTAAGTAAACATGCAAGAAAACATTCCAAGTTAATAAAAAGTTTTAAAAAAATGCATGCGAAAGAATGATGCGTTGGAAGAAATGAAATTTTCGCTTTTCCGATCCCAGAAAAGCGCTCCCTCTTAGCACCCTGATCGTCACGGTATAAATCATTCGCTGTCGCCTCGTATTGGATTAAGATTTCCTCCATCGGAGGCTTCATCTCGGAGAGTGACAACCCTATTGGCACACCCCCAATTTCCCAAGAGCAACTGCAACTAAACTACAAACGACTCTCAACCACCCTGTATTGTGACAAAGGTTGAAAGTGTACAAGCGAACCGCGTATGTGGTAATGTTTGTATTACGGGAAGGGTTCGCAAGGGTTCTCCGTTTTCGATTGCTTTAGGGTTATCACATAAAGTGGCGATTGGATGAATGGGTGTTTAGGAAAAACCTAGAGTATTAAGATGCAATGTCTAAGAAAAATAACATTTATACATTGAAAGCCAAAATTATACAGAGAAACGTTTCCTACGTGTATTCCCTTAACTTTGCTCTAGTTTTGGCCTTGAAATACATATTGGGAAAATACATTTTTTTTAAAAACGTCAAATTTTATTAACAGACGTTTTACTAGGCCAGTAGTTAAATAACTTAACCAACTTAGAAAAGTTTTAAATTGTCATTTAAAAGTTTAATATTTATAAAACGTGTGAACCGATTTTAATGAAACTTAGCTACGAGCCATCTCGATTAAACTAGCTTTCAATTATAAAAACCGCATCGAAATTGGTCACACAGGTCAAACTTATATCATCCCTCTTTTTCGTCGGAGTTAAAAGTAGTATATTATTAATTTATTGAATCAGGCGTTACTTTGCGGAGGTCCATATTTATGAACTAAAAACAATTACTTTGCTCACCCGCGACCACTAATGACAAATAGTTATATCTGTGCGGCGAATGTATGTTTCCATGCAACACCTCTGCCTCCACTGCTACACGAATCAACACATGCCACACAAACCCAACTATCACCACCACCACTAAACTAAACGCTGACGCGTTTCGGCACTCTCCACGAGGCCATTTACGAAGCAGAACAACAACCGCTCAACATGCCACCACTTCCACTACACATATATACACATTTGCATATTATTAACTAACTTAGAAAAGTTGAAAAACCCCCAACATTGTTATTTCAAAATTCAATATTTCAATGAACCGATTTTAATGAAACTTTGGTAATAACCATTTTGATTAAATCAGCTTTCGATTATCCATCCGTTTGGGAGGTATAATGCCACAGACAGATACACAGGTACACAGACACACAGATACGCAGGTCGAACTTCTATCAACCCTCTTTTTGATTCGGGGTTAAAAACGAGACTAACACTCGAAAATTTGGAAACTGCGTTGAACTCAAATTACTTGCACTTTGCACTACGCAAATACAAAACTATGAATCCATAACTTGTCCAATACAAATGTTCCTAGCTGTGTTATTTCAAAAAGTCAGGTCCCACCGAGATTTGAACTCGGATCGCTGGATTCAAAGTCCAGAGTGCTAACCATTACACCATGGCACCACATTACGTGCCAACGATTTTCTTTATTTCTAGCAGTTGCATTTTCCAATAAAACTAAAACATCTGAACCAATAGTTTTATTACGTGGTACTCATTTTGATCACTGTATGATCTTTAGTTAATTTACTAAGTTTTAATGGGCTGTTAATATTGACTTTTTTTTATTTTAAAACGTTGCGTTTGTTAATAGATCAAATGAAAAATTTCACAAATTTTCACACGATCACTGCTCAAAATGGTGTCCTATCACTTTGTCGCCAGTCATTTAGTAAATTTTCGTTTCACAACCAACGATTGACAAATGCATAATTCCTAAAATTATCTTTACACAACTACTGATTTCGCAAATAATTTATTTTATCGAATAATAACTTCACAAAATTTAATTTCTTATCGTATGATTTGTCAAATAGGTTATTTTATAACGATATCAAATAGTCAACTAACGTATCACCTACCAACGTTGGTATATTACTTTGTCACTGGTTTTATTTTATTTAAATAAAATATACTAAATCGCCGTTACCTTTTAAAAGACTCAGCCCTTTTAAGGACGTTCGGGCGGACAGACAGACTTACTGACGGAGAGAATGAATAGGCTTACAATAGGTATAGGTTAGGTTAGACTTACGTCAAGGCGCGAAGCGCCTCAAGTACGCGGAATAGGAGCTCCGCGAAGCGGAGCTCCGTCGACACCGTTCAGAGATTTGGGTTGAGTATAATATTTTTCAATACATTTGCTCGAAAATTTTAGAAGTCCGGCTTAGAAGTCCAATTCAGAAATCAATAAGCAAGGAGCAATAAACTTACGGAGTTCGAGTATACATTTCATACCTAAAGCCCTGCATTTCATTACGCAGAAAGTAATTTCTACGGAACAATGTTTACCAATTCACGGTTTGCAAAAGAACCGATTTTAAAAACGATTTATTTGTGAAATTAACATTTTTAAAATAATGATTTGTCTTTCCATATGTTTGTCAAGTGTCAATGTTTCTAAATGTATAGTTGTCGAGTAATTATTTATAAAATGAGCATTATTTGCAACAACATGTTTGTGAAATGAATAGTATATATATGAAACGTTTGGTTGTGAAATGAACTTTTATGAACTAAAAAACAATTACTTTGCTCACACATAATATCTTACAACAAATAGTTATATCTGTGCGGCAAATGTATGTTTCCATGCAACACCTCCGCCTCCACTGCTACACGAATCAACACATGCCACACAGACCCAACTATCACCACCACCACTATACTAAACGCTGACGCGTTTCAGCACTCTCCACGAGGCCATTTACGAAACACAACAACAACCGCTCAACATGCCACCACTTCCACTACTGACATATGTAAACCATGTACTCAACTTAGTTAATAACAATACCAACGTACCCACTAATATTTTATAAATTCCAAACTACCCTTTTGTGTTGCATGGAAACATACATTTGCCGCACAGATATAACTATTTGTCATTAGTGGTCGCGGGTGAGCAAAGTAATTGTTTTTTAGTTCATAAATATGGACCTCCGCAAAGTAACGCCTGATTCAATAAATGAACTTTTGTTAAACAAGTTTCGACAAAACAAAGGTTGACCCGACACTGTCAAAATACATGGCACATTCATAGCAATAACAGTGTCAATTATTTGGATTTAAGGTAATTTACGTGTCAAACCGTGAGGAAACGTGCTCACTCCTGCGAATCAATTCAATTATGTGTATAAAGTTCCCAAACCGCACTTAGCCCAAGTGGGAACTATAGCCCAAGCCCTCTCATTCTGTGAGGAGGCCTGTGCCCGGAAGTGGGACGTAAAATGGCTGGTGATGACGTGTCAAACGTTAGGAGGATTACGTTACGTAATTATTAAAAGTATGTAACGATAATAAGGTAGGTTTCGTGCCTACTTATACTTAATGCCTAGCTTTACCAAGAAGAGTCGACGATCAATAAATTAGATGTGTATCTACTAGCAAAATGTTAAACCATTTCAAATTTAATTGTCTGTAATCCAAATTGATTCCTCCCACTTAATTCCGCTAAGATCGAGACACCCTCCGGTAAATATTTTATTAAAGGGCGCCTGCACCATCCGTCTCCCGCGCAATATCCCGTCGACGTTTGAACAAATCGTCGCGACAACTTCTGTAAGGGTTACGTCGGGGTTCTTTGGGAAAGTTGGGTTAAAAAGTTATTATTGTGCAAACTTAGCATCATTATCACAATTTAATCTGTCTTTGGATATAAGAAAGTCTTCAGCTCGTCGTGGTCTACGAGTATGATATTTGATACATACTGTTGTCTAGTTTCAGGGGCTTTATCAGGGAATCGATTTATGAATCTCACCCGGTGACTAAATACACTGATTTCTAAAAAGTTTGTATTTTTTAATCTCACTGGTGACTAAAATTCTCATGCCTATGATATCAAATACGAATGCCCCCACCCACTCGTGAACGAGATCACTGAGTGACTTCTTGACCACTGCAAGTGACAGGTAACCTCAATCTACTATCTTGACATGCTTATATATGACGGAAACGCAAAATATCTGCATATTAGTAGACAGGTATGACATTAAAAAAAAGGCTTTTGGCGAATAGTAATATCTATGTCATGGATGAAAATGTAGTCACCGAGTAAGCTTAAAAAATCGATCCCCAGGAAGATATTAATGTCGTTCTGACAGTTCACTTCAAAAGGATTCTACCCGACTGCCTTGGAACTACAAATCACTGTCAAAATTACTGGGTAGTGGAAAGTTTGTAGGTATACCTCGTTTCAGAACACTTGAGAATAAAGTACAATGATACCAGAAGCAAACAGATTAAGTTACAAATTAACCAATTATGAGCAAATAATATGTAACATGTTTAGTATGAGTACGTGCAAAAAACTTGCAAAAATTAAATTTAACTTCTATCAAAACGTCGCGAACTCTGGTCAGGCGATCGAGAGGTCAGTGTACGTTGTTGTGAGTAGTTGTTCTCAATGTACACTTTTAAACCCTTCGCTAAACTGCCTAATTCCGCTGACTGAATTTCAAATTTGCCACATTTTGTACTACTGAAGTCGCGTTGAACCTCTAAACCGCGGAACCCTGCACTCTGAGAAAGCGTGTAACAGCTAAAAAATGGAACTCGAAACAGGCATGGTCATGTCCCAGGGCCATTTGTCGTCCGTAGATTGCGTTCGAAATGAAAAGTGGTTAGTTTTTAAAACTTTTCCCATCCTGGCCGGTCGTAAATACCTGTCAGGCTGACGTGTCAACCCCGTGACTGATTTGCTTTCGCGGAATGCCGCTTCTGCCATTTTGCAGTCATTTGTTTTAGCAACTTACCTATGGGGCGCGTTTTTTTCCCACTTTATTGTTACGCACTTTTTGTCTGCAGTTTCTGGTCACACCGTTTGAGGATAGTGGGTCTGATTTGCGAGATCCTGGATTTTTCGTAGGGTGTTTTACAGTATCTTATGTAGTCATAGTAACTATTATTCGAGGTGTTAACTACCGTTTTACACTTCTTGATTTGACATTACAAAATTGAGAAGCCTGTAAATTTCCTTAATAAATTTCTATACCAACTACGTGATATAAGTGACACGGGGTATTTTGCATATAAATAACATGTAGCACAAGTTTCTTATATTGTACACTTGAGTAAATAAGACTACTGACGTATAATCAAACGCGGAATCGAACATGTTTCATGAATTATTCATCATTATCGTCGGTTCCATGGTGTAATGGTGAGCACTCTGGACTTTGAATCCAGCGATCCGAGTTCAAATCTCGGTGGAACCTGAACTTTTCGTGACGTTGTTGTAATAATTAGCCTAATATTAAATTATAATGAATACGATGTGTGGACTCGAGTCTTGGATGTTAATTAAAATATGTATTATCTAGAGTCTGGCAAACGAAAGTTGAACCTCGTAGTTATTTCATTGGCAACACTTAGTCTCTATGTGTGTCTATCTAAGGTGTCATGTCGTATGTCAAATTGAAATTTATCTAAGTAAATTGCGGCTGTGTGAGTGACAGTGTTACCCTGTCATGATTTTTTGAAATTGTCGCGTTTTTCCTGGTTCAGCTTTCGCTGGCCAGACTCTATATGTATAAGTATGTTTATCCGTTGTCTAGTACCCATAGTACAGGTTTTGCCTAGTTTGAGACAATTGGTGTGAATTGTCGCACGATATTTTTATTTATTTATTTATTTTATTGAATGCTAATGTTTTGAACATGTTAAATTTGAAAATTAAAATAAAAACCTAAGCCCTATTATACATAATTAGTAGGTACATTTTTGGGTAAGACGCAAACGTAGAAATACTGTTTCACAAGCCTTAAAAGTGCTCAACATCTGTTGAATACCTAGGTCATAGAATGTGGTGATGTAAATAAAAGTCCTTATCAAAAGATAGATAATTTTAATGTTTTGTTTACTGTTTCTTTTTAAATAATAGGTATTCACTTGTTGCAACTTCTCGGCCTCTCGGGTCTTCAACGCGCGTTTGATCTTATTTCGATTTAATATTTTCTTTTTCCTATTTAAAAAAAGCACTCGCTTACGTGTTGAATGTTGATGCTGTGTAGTAGCATTGCTTTTTTTTCACTCGATGTTAACGCTATCATCCAATGTTAGTTCTGTTATCATTATATTATCTACCTATTCATCATCATTATCTTCTTCATCATGTTACAGCCTACTGCTGGACATAGGTATCTCCCAAGACGTTCTGTGTCAGATCTACCAACGCTAGTCGTCACTTGTTTCGTGTATTCAGTCTGCTTATTTTCAGAGCTACGTTGATGACTTTAGTTTTGTGTCAGATTGGCCATTAGTAGTAGTAGCGTATGTTTAGGGTCGACCGTGTGATTTCTGGTGTTGCCAACGGTAAACGCTTAATATCAGGCGACCTGCATTTGCTACCGAAGTGGTATTAAAAAACCGGCCAAGTGCGAGTCGGACTCGCGCAGGAGGGTTCCGTAGAAAGATTTTAACGCTTTTCCCCAGTGTTTTAAGAAGTCCGTGTTAGCAGAGCCCTGCTCTTAAGCAAAATGTAGGCAGTGTGGGGTCAACTTATATTGGTCTGCGAAATCTACAGACCTACATAAAATTTTTAGATTTTGAGAATTTTCTGAGTGGTTGTGCTATAAGAGCTACCTTCATACCAAATTTCAAGTTTCTAGGACAACTGGAAGTACCCTTTAGGTTTTCGGTTTTCTGCAATTTGTATGGAAATAGCCTTTTTAATGACTGTATCTTTTTATTGCGTTGACTTACAGGGTTGATTTTTTCACAGCTTTAAGGGACCGCAGGTTTGAGTATTTGATATTAATTTCAGCATGCTACCTCTACGCGTTCCAGAGAAAAAGGGTCTTGACAGACAGACAGACAGGCGAACAAACAACAAAGTGATCCTAAAGGGTTCCGTTTTTTCCTTTTGAGGTACGGAACCCTAAAAAGGTCAAAAGTGACGGAAGGAATTTCGATTCGACCTCATATCTGCTTATATCGAGCACGATAAAGAGTTAAAATAAAACATCCTCAACATCAATCATGCGGACGGGCGTTTGTTTCATATTTCATATTGCCACGTACTGGGGTACTTACTGGTGTAGGCTAGGAGATAGTTGACATATTCTCAGCGTTGGACGCATAAGATAAACTTTTGCCTTGATTGTTCAATGCTGCGTTCACCGCGTAAAACAATGTTTTGGTAATTAGCAAACAAAATTTGTTACGTAATTATGGGATGAGTCACTAAATGAACACCCCTGTAAGGTTTATATTTGGAAAAATATATACTTATAAAAAATAAATACTTCTTCCATACATACTGTCGACCCGCAAATTCGGCAGTTAATTAAAACGCACCCTATATTTGCACATTTATGGCGTCACAAAAAATAGAATTCGACAGTATTCTATTTCTAAATGTGGCTTTTATTGCCATATTATAGTAGTCGAAATTGTTCTAAAATATGCATTAAACATAATATTTGGCGTCAAAATACTGAGGTAAATTTTGTGGCATTGAGTATTATATTAAGTATCTTCATTTCAACTGAAGCCTTAATAACAAATAATTTATTGAATCAGGCTTTAAGTACCTACTTTGCGGAGGTCCATATTTATGAACTAAAACAATTACTTTGCTCACGCGCAGCCACATGTGACAAAAAACTATTGCGTCTGTGCGGAAAATGCATGTTTACTTATGTGTGTGTACATTTTTAACCCCCGACGAAAAAGAGGGGTGTTATAAGTTTGACATGTGTATCTGTGTATCTATGTATCTGTGTTTCTGTCTGTGGCATCGTAGCTCGTAAACGGATGGATGGATTAGGACGCGGCTTTTATTAATCGAAAGCTAATTTAATCGAGATGGTTCTTAGCTAAGTTTTATAAAAAACTGTTCAGCCGTTTTTGAGATATTAAGCTTTTAAATTTCTCAAGTTCAAATCCCAGATGTGAGAGCCCGTTGATGTCTTCAGTATGGCTAAGTTCGGAAATTCGTAATCCGGGAGCTCGTTGATATCTTGGATTTTTTGTTGGTTTAAGTCAAATAATAAAACGTATATTGTGAAGTGAATTATAATGTAAAAATCGTGAAACGAAAAACTTGAATTTAAATTTAAAAAGCTCCCGACGAAAAAAAAAGCATCCAAAAAAAATTACAACTAAAAAAAGTAAAAAATGATGCCTAATGTATTTTGCTAGTATGGATTAGTATGGATGGAAGTATGGGTTGGCCCTTTCAGTTCAATATACCTAGCAAAATTTTTACCTAAGCGTCGTCGGTGTCGGGGGATCGCTAAAGTCAACAGCAAACTAAAGTATGTTGTTTTATAGAAAGAGTAACTGTGGTTGAGTTTAGCGATCCCCCGACACCGACGACGCTTATATAAAAATTTTGCTAGGTATATTGAACTGACAGGGCCAATCCATACTTCCATCCATACTAATCCATACTAGCAAAATATATTAGGCATTATTTTTTACTTTTTTTAGTTAAAATTTTTTTTGGATGCTTATTTTTTCGTTGGGGGTTTTTTTAATTTTTTTGTGCCTAAATAACAGTTGTTCATATCAAAATCATTATATTTTACAAAAGTGTCATATTAAGAAACAGGTGTTATTTTAAATCCGACGACACACACAAAACTTAAATAAATAGGCAACAAGTTAACAAAAGTTTTTACATAATCAAAAAAACACTTGTGCAATTACAAATACACGTATACGAAATACAAATAACTTTGAAATAAGCACATTGTATACTTAGGTAGAGTTTATTGAATTTAATAAGCAATTAAGCGGTGCCACGGTGTAATGAATAGCACTTTGGACTCTGAATCCAGCGATCCGAGTTCAAATCTCGGTGGGACCAAAGTGTTCGTCCCAAACCTCGACCCCGTCTTCACTCGGGCTTAGACACCTCGGGACTCGTGCAAAATGACATGCATTCCCCACTTGTATCAAAAAGTACAATTTTATAATAGAAACCTTATTTATTTTCAGCGACGTCTCCTAGACTACCCGGCTGAAGGTAGCTTCGTCCCTCGGTTGGGATATTGGTAAAAAACAATATTTTATACCGGTCGCTAAGCGCTCGCCGCAAATGTATGCCCGTGGACGCTACTGCTCTAAGCGACCGAGTGTGTGACGTAGTGGGGGATATGTCTTAAGATAAGAGTTGCTGAACGATATTTTTCCAGGTTTGCTGAGCAGCCCGTCTGGCTGCCCGCCCTCTCTCCGGTAATCAGTAAAGGCCACCTGAGACCGACTGCACACGTCCATTCCAAAAAAAAAAGAAAATATCAACGCTCGGGAATTCATTTGAGCTTTCGTAACTGGAGGCGGAGGCAATAGTGCCTTAGCCGACGTTTTTTAATTGAAAACTTATGAGTGCAATTCGATACTAAGCGGCGGCTTGAGACGGAAGATTATGTCCTTTGTTAGAATAAAATAATAAAGAAGGCGAAGTCAACAGGAGCTGAACAGTCGAGGAGTACGAAATAGTAGTTTATATAACTGCCACATAATAAGGACCCTCGTCCTTAAAATAAGAGTGTGTTTTTATGAAACGAGGCGAAGCTGAGTTTCATAATAGGATCACACGAGTGTTTTAAGGCCTAATTATGTGGAGTTGCATACATTACTTTATCTACACACATATTATAAGTACTCTAAGATGGGGTCAGAAGCCGAAGGCATATCATACCCATACCTGTCACGAATCTAACTAGTTAAAAGAGGGAGGCAATCGAGCAAGCGGGTCATCTGACGGTAAGCGATCACCACCAGAGCGCCACCCATGAGAAGCAGCAACCCCAAGAGAGTCACTAGTCCGTTGCCGGCCTTTAAGGAGAAAAAGGGACAGAGGAGAGGAGGGGAAATCGGGCCTTCGGCACTCTCACTGACCGAACGAAACACAACGGGGGTACTGTTGCTTCACGCCGATTTTCCGCGACAGGATGGTACTTCCCCGGACGAGCCGACACATTCGTACGGCCGCAAATAGCTACGGTATGGCTCCCGAACTACATTTTTAAGGGAAAGAAAAGGAATCCTTATGATGTGATTCAGTGTGTCTGTCTATAACAGATGGTTATCTCAGGAACTACTTACGTCGTCAACTTGGAATTAGGAGTAGTTATAGGTGATGCTTGCTAAACTATTTTGAAAATAAGAAAGAAATCTATATTTAAAGTTAGGCTAGGTTATGAAAGAGCGTTGTTTGCATATATTCGAACCTTAAGTCCTCACTTGTTGCGACTGAAGTAGTGCTACTAATGGTTTTATTTTATAATTTCAACACGCTTAGGTTATTTTTTTATTGTTCAATTTGTGCTTCATATAGTACATTCGTCAATTATTGTTCCTATTAATTTGTACTCACAAAAATACGCGGGAACTTATGAGGTTAATACATTTTTATTTTTAGGCCGCATGGTTATCGACTTTTGATGAAAAATGGAAAAGGTGTCTGTAATACCACAGATTAGGTAATAGATACTTTGCAAAAAACTGGCAAAACTCTTAAAATTTCGGCCAGCTATCTTCGAACCGGTCCCGCGCCCGAACCTCACCCAAACCATCGCCACCGGCATCACATTAAATATTGACAAAATAAAAATGTAGAATGTGAACGTTTCTGCGACGGCGGCAAGGAGCCGTTTTCGAATGTTGCCCGCCAATAAATAACTTATCGAGTTACAATAACCAGGGCGGCTGGGGAGCGTGTGTCTGACATGATATGACGTTCTCGTAATATCTGTGCATTTGGAATAACTTGGGACGTTGGGTACGTCCGAAGTTTATTGGTTGAATCTTCATGAGATTATTGTATGTTTAGTGGTTGTACTACGAATAATAATATCTATGGAAGCGTAAGCAAGACAAAAATGGCTCCACCACATAGGTACCGTGATAGGCGTGGAAAATATATGAACTTCGCCGTGCGTCAGACAGGTGTGACATTCGTGTTGTGTATGTATGTCGGATTGTGTATGTTTGTTGTGTTATGTTTTGCGCAATTTATGTGTTCTAAAGTGGTGTAGAAGCCATACGGATATGAAAAACACTAGAATTACCTTTCTTATACAGTGAATATACATTTTGAAAACTCATACTTGACAATCGCGCCTTCCTCGCTGCAGGATAGCTGGATGATTCGACCGAACATTATCGAGAAAGGCCGCGCACAGCCGACGTGTGTCGCCGCTCATTAGTGAGCTGCGGTTTTCGATGTGCAAGAAGTGTCATAATTTATGTATTTATTTTTATCAAACACAGTCTGATAAAGGCTATTTTAAGGAGCAGTCATTGTATGTTAATAATTGCCAATTAATGTAACGTTCAAAACTACCGAAACTATTTTAAAAGACGTTACGTACAGCGTGCTCAACGATTAGTAATTTTAAAAGACGTTACGTACAGCGTGCTCAACGATTAGTAATTTTAAAAGACGTTACGTACAGCGTGCTCAACGATTAGTAATTTTAAAAGACGTTACGTACAGCGTACTCAACGATTAGTAATTTTAAAAGACGTTACGTACAGCGTGCTCAACGATTAGTAATTTTAAAAGACGTTACGTACAGCGTGCTCAACGATTAGTAATTTTAAAAGACGTTACGTACAGCGTGCTCAACGATTAGTAATTTTAAAAGACGTTACGTACAGCGTGCTCAACGATTAGTAATTTTAAAAGACGTTACGTACAGCGTGCTCAACGATTAGTAATTTTAAAAGACGTTACGTACAGCGTGCTCAACGATTAGTAATTTTAAAAGACGTTACGTACAGCGTGCTCAACGATTAGTAATTTTCACACAGCTAAAAAACAACAGTGTTCTTTGTAAATTTTAAAGCAAATATTATTTTCGTTTGAAAGCTAACTAATTTCATCTTTCTTTGAAATCGTTACACTTGGAACAAACCCAATTTTCTCGTAAGCTTGATAAGACGCGAAATCTACATAATAATATAGTCAAGGGGAAGTCTTTACTTCTAAAACTATTTATTTGTGTAATCACGAGTTGAACGATTTTGTGGAGGTAGGTAGTTATTATTCTACCTATCACAATTTTTGAAGTTTTGGCGATAATAACATTTTAGTCATCTTCCGATTGTTTTTCTTAACGTAAAGCACAAGAATCATGTATTAGTACGTACTGTTATCTAGTTTGTATTTTCGAATTAATTTAATAGTCAGAGATAACAAAAGATCAGGTCCCACCGAGATTTGAACTCGGATCGCTGGATTCAGAGTCCAGAGTGCTAACCATTACACCATGGAACCGGCTGGCAGATGCCCCAGATCTCAGCATCTCTATCGACGCGTCTGAAAATACTTTCACCGCGACGTGTGTTGTAGGTATATGCCTATATAACTTTATATTTAGGTATATTGTCGTCTTGGCTTGTGCTCAATTCTAAGTGCGCTCTCATATTTAAAGACGTTATTGGCTACTGATTTATTAAACGAGGCCAACGTTAATAAAGGAAAGTATTGTACTTATATTATACAAATTTTTCTTGGAACAGTTTTCATTTATATTTAGTTGAATGAATTGAATTTCATTCTATGAATGTTTCATAAAAATAAAAACAAAAATAATCAATAAAACGATTATTTTCATTTTATATTTAGTTGTATTTATAACCTGCTGTTGTCTAGGTATTCGTCGGTTTGGTCATTTCCTCGCTACACATTATCCTTCCATTTCTAAGTTTTTAAGACAAAAAATATGAAGGTAACGCACCTTAATAATGTTTTCAAAGAAACGGATAATAATAATATGTTTTCTAAAAGTACCATATAATACACTGGTACTTTTCCCTGGGGAAAAAAATAGGTCCCACCGAGATTTGAACTCGGATCGCTGGATTCAGAGTCCAGAGTGCTCACCATTACACCATGGAACCGCTTAGTCTCACATTAAAACAACAGTATTATACTCATTTATTTACCTAATTAGTGTCTGAAAATAATTGATGACCACTGCTCTAGAACAATGGGTGAAGTATTAATTCAATTGTTTGCTGTCTTTGTATTTTTGGTAATAACTAATAGTTTTGTTACGCAATTCAGCGGTTCCATGGTGTAATGGTGAGCACTCTGGACTCTGAATCCAGCGATCCGAGTTCAAATCTCGGTGGGACCTGAACTTTTGCCAAGGCAATTTTGTAAAATGAAAATTAGTTAACCTTCAACAAGGTACTGGTTTCTAACCTAGTAACGTATGAGAAGTAAAAAGAGTGGAAATATATATCTGCTGTAATGCAAAGGGGATATGGGAGTGGCGACCGGGTTTTTTAGTCTGTGAGAGTCAGACACTCCAGAGCCTCCCTTCTCTGGGTCCATAATGGATTTTTCCCGGTAGTCATTCACCATATCCTAAAAAAAACAAAAAAAAAACCGACAGTTAAATTTGAAATTTATGTTCTCGTTTTGCCGTCTAAGCTTTGTGTTCTGAGACAAACAGCACCGTCTACTTTACTGTTATGTTATGATCAAGGAGCGGAATAGTTCATAGCAGAAATCAAACTTCACGAGAGATTGAACATTAGGTTTATCGACTAATCCAGTTATCGATGTTATCGAATCGACTCTTCGCTTGTTATCGACTTTTAACATTAGGTTTTCTGTAACATTTCCATTTTGTGCCATAGTGATTAAACAAATATATATTTTTTGCCGAAAATTTACAAAAGCTTCCAAGTAGGTTTTTTCTTTTTGTTTCGATAAGTTGCATTCATTTTGTTTTATTGCCACTCATCTAATAATATAATCTAGTAATAGCTACTTCAATTCAGCTCTTGGTCATTTGCATAATCATGTCAAATGTTCTCTCCCTATTCACTTTTGATTTTTGCTGTGAGAATTCCGCTCCTTGCTTAATGATAGTAGGGCCGCCGTTAACGACCCAAGATTTTAACATTCAATGATTTTTTTTTTATATACAACGAGGAAGGCAAGCGAGCAAGTGGGTCACCTGGTGGTAAGTGATCACCACTGCCCATAGACACCCGCAACTCTGGAGGGTTTGCAGATGCGTTGCCAACCTAGAGGGCTAAGATGAAATGCCTCTTGTGCCCGTAATTACACCGGCTGTCTTACTCTCCACACCGGAACACAACAGTGCAACCACTGCTGCTTAGCGGCAGGATTAACGAGTAAAATGGTGGTAGCGATCCGGACGGACTTCGCACAAGGTCCTACCACCCGCAATACAAATCATCAAAAAATCATACCTAATCCAAAATAGTCCGAAAGTTAGATACCTACTACAGAGTCTAGATTGCTAACACTTTGTTAACAAATTGTTTTATTAATTTGCTAAAACCAATTGCAAAAATTATGGTCCCACCGAGATTTGAACTCGGATCGCTGGTTTACTGTCAGCGTGCTACCATTGCACCATGGAACCGCATACTAACTTATTAAATATCTTCATACACTCATGCTATTTGGTCACGACAAAAATAATTAATGCGCGCTGTTCCAAGGTAATAATGTATTTATTCAATTGTTACCTAAATAAGCATTCACTACTTGTCTTTTAAACGAATAATCGTTTTGATCACCAACTAAGTGGTTCCATGGCGTAGTGGTTAGCACCGATTTTAGATAACATTTTATCCGTACCACCACGTGTGTCGGATTACCGAGGTTGCTGGTTCAAGTCCAGCTGCTTAACAGATTTTTCTTTGCATTGTCATTGTATGTTGAATTTCATAATATGAATGTTTCATAAAAATAAAAATAATCAATAAATCGATTATTTTCATTGACATTTTATTACTCGAAAACGATATTATACAAATAATTATGAACATGCATGTCTAAATATAAGAATTTCTGTTGAGATCGTCAAAATTAATAATTAATAACAAAATTAATAAAAAATAAAAGTTATACATATTACCTTTTGTTTCTAAAGCAACAAAGGATTCTAATTTGTGATTCACAACACAACGGAATAGTATTACCGTTAAGTACGTATAAATTGAAAAACAATAATTTTTTTATTCATCATCATCATGATCATCGTGTCAGCCGAAAGACGTCCACTGCTGGACATAGGCCTCCCCCAAGGCTCTCCACTCAGACCGGTCCTATGCTTTCCGCTTCCACCGCGGTCCCGCGATCTTTACCAGGTCGTCGTTCCATCTTGTTGGAGGCCTACCAACAGCTCGTCTCCCGGTCCATGGACGCAATTCGAGAACCTTCTGGCCCCATCGGCCATCAGTCCTGTGAGCAATGTGCCCCGCCCACTGCCACTTAAGTTTCACAATTCTTCGGGCTGTGTCGGTTACCTTAGTTTTACTGCGGATGTCATCATTTCTGATTCTATCCCGTAGAGAAACCCCGAGCATAGCCCTCTCCATCGCCCTCTGAGTGACTTTGAGCTTCCTTATGAGGCCCATCGTTAGTGGTCACGTCTTAGATCCGTAAGTCATCACCAGCAACACACACTAGTGACAAGACTTTTGACTTCAAACACTGCGGTAATTTGGACGAAAAATATTTTTATTACTTATTTGAAAAAAATTTCACGATAAGTACTATTATAATTCTGATACAGAAGTATTAAATTTATCGCATAAGTAAGTTACCGCTACCTATCCGTCGGGACTTTACCGTACACGTGAGTTATGCATTCACGTGCATATGAAATAACTGTGGTATTACATGTGGTGCGTTTATGTATACAAATAACTTATTAAATTATTTGAATTTGAATTTGAATTTTGATAATCAAAACATAGATAAGAAAAACGATCATAAAAAAATACTTACCTACTAAAATAGTTGCAAAAGTAACTTACACTTAAATGTTGAAAAACCTTGACAATTCATTTCTAAACCCAATTTCAGAATTGGTTCATCCTTTTGCGAGTTGCCATACTAGAGACAGACACACACATACACAATTTAAACTTAGAATACCCCGAGTCGGGGATTAAAAACAGTCAAAAGATCAGTCCCACCGAGATTTGAACTCGGATCGCTGGATTCAGAGTCCAGAGTGCTCACCATTGCACCATGGAACCGCTTAGTCTCACATTACAATATTACCACCTCATTATTATTTTCTTAATAATGAACAATAGTCGTTTCGGCCTACGGTCTAATAGCGAAGAGCCTTGACCATCACCTTAAAAGGTTCTCGCTAGATGGTTGGGTCAAGGGTCAGATACAGAAGGCGGTACTCCTGGACACGGCTCGGATAGTCAGGAGGTTCCTCTCTCTGTCGCCCTGACCACCGGTAGCTTAGGCCCCGCCCCGCTGCCGGCGGCACCCTAGGTTTTTATATTTTGTATTAATGTTGTTTTATTACCTTTTATATGAATATTGTAAAAACCTAATCTAAGATCAAAATAAATATAAAGTGAATCAATTAGCCATGCTAACTTTTTATATATGTATAGAAATCTCAAAACCATTTCGAGAAACAAGCTTTCGGTACAGTTTCTGTATATCAGATAAAAAAAAGTCTTACATTATTAAGATATTAGTTGAAATTTTCATTTGAAAAAAGTTGAAGTTTTGGCCTTGGATAATGATTCCTTTGGCTTATTAAAAAAAAACGACTGACGTCTGTCTAGTCTATATCAAACACAAACTCAAACTTGACATTGACGTAGTCGTTTCGTCTTGTAGTTTGTTTGTTTATTTGTTATTTAAGCACAAAGAGCAAAATCAGCAGCATTTTATCCTCTAACGGCACTGGAAATGGCAAAAAGGACGGCTAATTTCAAAAAAGCCGATTCTCGCAATTTGCCACAAGTGGACAATGTCATGATACTTACTGGAGTTCATGGCGAATTCTAGCAACCGCAACATCGCTGAAATAAGAGGAGCTAAATCAAAATAAAACAATATTATAATAATAAATACAATCTAATCTATTAATTTATTTGCGTACTCAACGGTCAAGACGGTTTATTGTTAAACATTTAAATGATCTTCACAACAAAACTGCAAATAGCACTTCACGACACCATTTCTATTGCCGTCGTTCTGGAACTGGTACGAATAACAAACCCGGGTTATCCCTGTTGTTATTCGGACATAAAGGGACGAAACACTCGTAGCCTTCCATTTCAAACAAGTTCAGTTATCGTGATTTTAAATTATTTTGGGGTTAGCCGTCCGCGGTCGCGGTGACGTTAACACCTTGACGTTGACTTTACCATAGACTTTACTGTAATTTTTTTTGTGCAGGCGAAGACTACATTATCCATTATGCGTTTGATGACGTCACGTCAGCAAAAAATTAATATTTATTTTTAATGTGGATAGTATTCATTAAATACAAAAATACCGAAATTGGTTTCTTAAAATAGTCTATATTTGTCAAATAAATTATAAAAACCATACAACAAAAATATGAAGCATGACCAATTAGGTATCAACAATCTCAAACAAAGGTCTGCGGCGTATTTCATTGTTCAGGTGTACTCTTATTGTTTTCGCTCGGATATTTACTAAAGGTGTCGTCGCTACAGATGACAACATTGGCGGTTCCAAGAGACGGTGCCATGGTGTAATGGTTAGCACTCTGGACTTTGAATCCAGCGATCCGAGTTCAAATCTCGGTGGGACCTGAACTTTTAGTGTCAATTAAACATAAATTAGCTTAAAAACTTAAAAACTATGAAAATGTGAATATTGATATTTAAAATCCAAATTCTCTAGAATACAATTGAAGATTATGACCCATAGAGTGTTGGTCATTGGTCACGTCCAATACGCCCATAATGGCATCTTGAGTGCCCGTTTTCATCTAATGCAATAAAAAAGTGTTAATTATAAGTGTAATAATGTGTCATTTTCAGTATTGCAGTAAAGCAACCGCTCTTTCGTGGTAATTTAGAAATTTTAACAAAGAATTGGCTACATTATTAAAGGTACATAATCCATATTTAATGATAGCTTTCATTTGTTTGTTATCAATATAATTTGTAAAGAAATGTATTGTTGATCTGTTGGTACCTACATGAGCACAGAAAAAAAATAGAGCAAGTTTGACATAAGTATTAAAACTGTCTGAAGAATATAATAATAAACTTACTGTTGGAGTTAGTTATTGACCTTTTTAATCTCAAAAAGTCAGGTCCCACCGAGATTTGAACTCGGATCGCTGGATTCAGAGTCCAGAGTGCTCACCATTACACCATGGAACCGCTTGATTACCTATTAAAATCATAAAAGCCTATTATTATTAACTTTATTAAAAACTACATAAACCTACGTAATCGTTTCTTTGTTTAATCAAGTGTTGACCTATGCAAAATTAAATTTAATGATAATTTATTTAACAGCTTTTATCAACCGGTGCCATGGTGTAATGGTTAGCACTCTGGACTTTGAATCCAGCGATCCGAGTTCAAATCTCGGTGGGACCTGACTTTTTATCTTTTAATATTTATGAGTGAGTTGTATTTAATTGACAATGATTATTTACCTTATTAGAAATGTTGTCAATGCCTAATTGAATGTGTTTGAAAATCGGCACACGCTTCTAAATCCATTTATTATATGTACTTATTGCACTGACGCCATCTTCTTCTTAAAATGCCACTCCATTACTGGAGGTCGGCCGTTAGTTCTGAAAATTTCTCCCTGTCCTGAGCCATCCGGAACAGTTGCTCCGCACTGCTGATCCCATCCACTCCCTAATATTCCGCAACCATGATTTCTTCCGCCTTCCAGCGCACCGTTTTCCCTGTATTTTGACCATCAATATTAGTTGCAGCAGCTGATATCTATCATGGCGCAACACATGCCAAAGATATTCGATTTTGCGCCATACCATACCAAACCAAAACCCCGTACCACGCCATACCAAATGTTCATTAAAAGGGTAGTAAGTTTAGTGTGTGTAAGTGTAGTGTGTGTAAGTGTAGTGTAGTATAGTAAGTAAGTAAACACTTTATTGTACAAAAAAGAGAACAAAAACACAAGTTACAATAATCAAATTCGAGTACAAAGGCGGACTTATCCCTTTAAGTATAGTGTGTGTGTGTCTGGGTGTGCGTGTGTGTGTGTTCATTTTAAAGTGGTAGGAACTTGTGCTAGGTCATGATGACCACCTTCTTACTCGCTGATCCCATAATAAGCAGCAGCGCTTGCACTGTTGTGTTCCTGTGTGGAGAGTAAGACAGTCGGGGAAATTACGAGCATAAGAGGCATTCCATCTTAGTCCTTAGGTTGGCAACGCATCTGAAATCCCTCTGGTGTTACGGTGTTTATGGGCAGTGGTTACCATTAGGTGACTTACCAACTCGTATGACTTCCTTTTCCTATAAAAAAGTCAACCCAAAAGATAGAGACCAAATAGAGAGAAAAATGAAATAAAAGCCCAGAGCTCAGAAGTAAGGACGGTTCAGTCAGCAGCAGAAGTAGCTAAGCAACCGATGCGGTCCCAATGATCTAAGCACGGCTCTATTGTTATAGACATAAGAGCTTGTGCAGATCATTGTGAACGCTTCGGTTGCTTAGCACTTCTCCTGCTGACTGTCTTTAGGAATATATACTATCATAGAAGAGTGGATTCTAAATAACATCTCCAAAAATCTTAAAAAAATTAGCCGATCCACGTTAAATTTTGTGATAAGTTCGATTTTTTTTTTTTATACAACGAGGAAGGCAAGCGAGCAAGTGGGTCACCTGATGGTAAGTGATCACCACTGCCCATAGACACCCGCAACTCCGGAGGGTTTGCAGATGCGTTGCCAACCTAGAGGGCTAAGATGAAATGCCTCTTGTGCCCGTAATTACACCGGCTGTCTTACTCTCCAGCGGAACACAACAGTGCAAGCACTGCTGCTTAGCGGCAGGTTTAACGAGTAAGATGGTGGTAGCGATCCGGACGGACCTCGCACAAGGTCCTACCACCCGCAAATATTATATATCGATAACTGTATAAGATTTTTTTTGTCCATTCTATTTTGAAATAATAAAAAAAAAACCGGCCAAGTGTGAGTCGGACTTGCGCACGAGGGTTTCATAGACAGATTTTAACGCTTTTCCCCAGTGTTTTAAGTAGTCCAGTGTTAGCAGAGCCCTGCTCCTATGCAAAATGTACGCAGTGTGGGGTCAGCTTATATTGGTCTGCGAAATCTACAGGCAGACAAAAATTTAAGATTTTGAGACTTTTCTGAGTGGTTGTGCCAGCTACCTTCATACCAAATTTTAAGTTTCTAGGACAACTGGAAGTACCCTTTAGGTTTTCGGATTTCGGCAATTTGTATGGAAATAGCCTTTTTAATGACTGTATCTTTTGATTGCGTTAACTTAGAAGGTTGATTTTTTCACAGCTTCAAGGGACCGCAGGCTTGAGTGTTTGATATTAATTTCAGCATGCTAACTCCATGTGTTCCAGAGAAAAAGAGTCTTGACAGACAGACAGACAGACAAGCAGACAGACGGACAACAAAGTGATAAGGGTTCCGTTTTTTCCTATTGAGGTACGGAACCCTAAAAAAGGAAAAATTCTTAAAAACGAGCCGGCCACTTTAATCCCTGTTTTCTTTTTCTGTGACAAATACTTATTCCATTTTGGATTTACCCCATTCGTTCCGTGATACAAAGATTGTTCAATCCTCAAGCGGTCGGTATATTACCATTCACACGACGCCACACCCCAATTAACTGATTAGGTTAATTAAAAATACTAACTCTTTCGCTACCGGCCCGCGGGACGTGTGGATTAAAATCTAGAGGGTCAGTGAAACGGTTTACACTTTAAACTCTGGTTAGTTATCTATACCTATAAAGCAATACCGTGACTGACTGACTGACTGATAGACAACGCACATCCTAAACCACTGGACCTGACTTGAAATTTGGCAAGCATATACCTTAAGTAACCCAGAGGTGCACTAAGAAGGGATTTTTCGAAATTCCCACGGGATAAGGAACTAGCCCATTTTGAAATATTTCACGGGTGCAAAGCAGCGGGGCATAAGCTATAGTAAGTAATATAAATTCGCGTCTCTGAGTTTTTCGGAATTTATGTGCGGAATTACATTTGTAATTTATCATGAGTTTTTCGGTGAAGGAAAACATCGCGAGGAAACCTGCACTCGCATTTCAAATAGGATTCGGATTTTACTGTCGGCTGTCACTTATTTCTGCCAAAGAAAGAGATGTCAATACGAATTCCAACCCGAACCCTATTATAAATGCTCACAGGCTGTACAGTCAGCAGCAATAGTTACTAAGCAACCGAAGCGCTCACAATGATCTAAGCACGGCTCTATTGTTATAGACATAAGAGCTTGTGCAGATAATTGCGAGCGCTTCGGCTGCTTAGCAACTATTGCTGGTGACTGTACATACATGTAAAACACTGAGGCAAGAAGGTTTAAATACCCTATAAATGGCCTACTTATAAAATTCAAACTTATCCTGCAATCGAAAGGGAAAGCAGAGATAACTTATTCATAAAACTCATTTTACTTTCCACTTAACTATCCTATCCTCGCCTGTGGCTCGAGATATAAACGTCTCGGTTAAAATATTGCGATTTATGCACTAGTCGCACAATCCACTATTTTTAAACAAATTATCGTTACAAGTCACATTTTTTTTAAATTCGGTTTTACATTATTAATTAATTATTGGCTCCAAAAAACGCGTAGGTAGGTATGTACGTAGCCACCGATAGAATAGCCTTTAAAAACCAACATCATCAATTATTAAACCCTAGTTAACCATTCCACCGGGCCTTAACCCTTCACTGCCCACACCCACCCATATATCTTAACACTAAACATTACCTGTGAATTATTATTTCTGATTAATAAATTGTGTGTCCCCTGTGCTATTTCGTCCGTCCCTACGTTTTGTATGTCCCTTGCGATACTTCAGTCGCACTAGTGAAGTAATGGCACGAAATTTGATGCTTTTTCATTAAACCCTATAGAGCTCTGGGGGATAGGAGCGGCCAGTAGGTTAGTCGTGTGACATTCCATGTTAGTCACGATAATTATTGTCGTTATTTCATAATTACCATCTTTTTGCTTTTGGAATTAGAAACGAAACATTTTATAACTGTAGTCTTTCTTTTAACAATAAATGCTACCGATCATGTTTTAAATAAACTAAAAAAAGCAAAAAGATGTACCAGGTTCCACCGAGATTTGAACTCGGATCGCTGGATTCAAAGTCCAGAGTGCTAACCATTACACCATGGAACCTCTGCGGAGGTCGGTGAATTTATTGATTACACGCCGTCGACTGTTTTCAATGAAGTGTCTCTATCTGGGTAACGTCCTAGTAACGTCATTATTACTTTGCACAGTCACGACTTGGCAATTATAACTTTGTAAACGATTTTGATCGTAAAAGACAGATTCTGAACTCTTTTAAAATGTTATAAAAGTTGAAATAGCAAAAGTATCGTATTGTTTAATTTTTATTACGACATATTTTATACCTATGTTTGGTAACAACATATTTTAGAAGGTTATTGTTTTTCTTCCAGGCGACAAAAGGTTTTAATAATCATCGCCGATAAGTAATTATATTTAGGTAGGAACTTACAAACTTTTTTTTACAAAAAGTTTAAGTTTTAGGATTTTTTTTCTTTTGTTTCGGTAATCACTAAATAGTAAGTACAATAATTGTGAGATGCTCTAACACAAAATTGTTTAATTTAAATGTCATTGTATTTAGTCTAAATGATAGTCACATTTAAAAAATAATCAACATAATCGTGTACCTTTTTCACAATAAAAAAATATTATTCAATTCGTCTTCGTAGAATTGATGACAATCCCAATAAAATACTGAAAAAAAGGATTGTTTCGTTGTTATGATGTGACGTCACACACCTCGTGGTTCGCACTTGTGTCAACAGATGGCGCTGTTAAGCAATTACGCGCTCTCTCTCGTAGGAAATAACGCGCTCTACATTATAAGCGCGTGGGCGTGTATTATAGACATAAATAGTAGAAGAACCTTTGCCACGGGCCAGGCAAAAATCAGTCTTATGACAATGTCACAAGCATTTTGACAGGGAAAAGCTTTTCTCACTTTAACTATAAAAATATTGATAAGCAAGTATTTTAATTACTCGTTGTTGACGCATATTATGATTTACTTTCGAATGCGCTAATGTTTTGAAGGATTAAATTAATTTCTTCTGTAAACTGTAGTAACATTTTTAGCAACTTTTTTACTCACTATCTGTATGTAACTCTTACAATATAAAATTTATAATTTTAAAAATTTTCAAAATTTATGTTTTGTTACTAGACAATTTCATAATCTTGATATTATGCGCATATAATTATCGACTTAACCAATAAATTGTTGTCCAGGGGTCGATTTTTGAATCTCACCCGGTGACTATAATTCAGCGATTTCTGAAAAGTTCGTATTTTTAAATCTCACCGGTGACTAAAATTCAGCGATTTCTGAAAAGTTCGTATTTTTGAATCTCACCGGTGACTAAAATTCAGCGATTTCTGAAAAGTTCGTATTTTTTAATCTCACCGGTGACTAAAACTCTCATGCCCATGATATCAAATACGAATGCCCTCACCCATTCGTAAATGAGATCATGAGTGACTTCCTGGCCACTGGCAGTGACAGCTAACCTCAATCCACTATGTTGACATGCTTATCTATAACAGAAACGCAAATTATCTGCATGTTAGTAGACTGGTATGACATTCAAAAATAAGGCTTTTGCCAAATGGTGATATCAATGTCATGGGTGAGAATTTAGTCACCGAATGAGATTCAAAAATCGATCCCCTGGCATATTCTATAAATTCTCATTTATAACATTAGTTAGGATGAGGTGTAACTTATCTTACATGCTAATATATAATACCAAATGCCGTATAAATAAATAATATAATCATCATCATCATCATCAGTCTATTTACGTCCCACTGCTGGGCACAGTAGGCCTCCTCTCAGAATGAGAGGGCTTGGGCTATAGTTCCCACGCGGGCCCAGTGCGCATTGGAAACTTCACACACACCACTGAATTGCTTCACAGGAGTGTGCAGATTTCCTCACGATGTTTTCCTTCACCGAAAAGCTCATGTTAAATTACAAATAAGTTCCGAAAAACTCAGAGGTGCGAGCCGGGGTTGAACCAACGACCCTCTGCTTCAGAGGCGATAGGTCAAACTACTAGGCTTATTACGGCTTGTTAAATAACTAATTAAATAAATAATAAAAATAATATAATACAAAGTCTAAATTCTAAAAACAGGTACCTGTTTTAATGTTTTTTTTATTACAAAACATCCGCTTTCATTCCACGTGGCCTTTACACAGATGCAAACAGTTACATCACTTCATACAGCTGTGAGAGTTCACGTATATTCTCGTCGCTTGTTGCTTCTAATTTTAATGTCAAATTTTGAGTTGGTTAGGTTAGGTCATTCTTATTACTTAGATGTTTAATCATAGTTTTTATTTAGTTTAAGATTGTACTTATTGTAATTTTCTTCGTTTACTTCATCATCATGTCAGCCGAAAGACGTCCACTGCTGCACATAGGCCTCCCCCAAGGCTCTCCACTCAGACCGGTCTCGTGCTTTCCGCATCCACCGCGGTCCCGCAATCCTTACTAGGTCGTCGCTCCATCTTGTTGGAGGCCTACCGACAGCTCGTCTCCCGGCCCGTGGACGCCATTCGTTTACTTGTTTCTTTTAAATTAATATTATCTTTCTAAGTGATGCTGTTGCTCTTACCCACTCTGTGGCAACCGCGGGGATTTCCTGTGGCAAAGTCGACCTTCGCTCCAAACGACCGTTACCCCGCAAAAAGTTGTTGGTAGTTTTTCTGACCCAAGTGTTAATGAAGTTGACGACTATGCAAATTTGTTGTGTTATGCGCGTGAAAATAGGGTTATTTACCTTAAGTCAATTTGGCTTGTAGCAATTGTAGACACAGGGAGCACACGGTCAGAAAATAGTAGTTTATGCAACTGTTACATAAACAGTGTTTTAAGGCCTAGTTTAATTATAGACACAGATATAACTTTATTCGACATCCTGACTGTGACTGTAGAGTTGCATACATTATTTTATCGACACGCATATTACAAGTCCTCTAAGATCGGTTCACCTACCTGTCACGAATATGCCTGTTTTTTGACACACACACATACACACACACACACACACACACACAGTACGGCAACACACACATTGGTGCAGCTGCGTGACAGCAGTAATAAAAAGCTGGTAATTTTCTACAGTTTCTGAACGCAATATAGAGGAATTATGGTTTTATGTATGTAGATAAACCTAATAAAAGTTCCAATTTTCTTAAGATTTCACTAAAATAGTGCTTTAGCGTGGCGGGTGAATAGGTTGTTACTGAAACAGTGAGTTACTCTTACCTTTGGCCTCATCAGTATTTTCCATCAGGTTCAGATGGTTAATAGTATCGGAACGCGAAGTGTTGGTATGCCTCCCGCATGGCGGACGGACGATCTGGTAAAGATCGCGGGAAGCCAATGGCTGCGGGTAGCACAAGACCGTTCGTCGTGAAGACCCGCGGGGAAGGCCTATGTCCAGCAGTGAACGTCTTTCGCCTGATATGATGATGATGATGATGATGGTCATATTCCGGCGTAACCCTTACTAAAGTCATAAAAGTGATCTGATTGGAACTTCAGTGCAATCACCGTATGATTCGCCTGGACCTTCTCATGGATGGGTGGATTTTCAAACTGGAGTACTTATAGAAATAAGTGCCACACAAATTACACCATAGAGGTCTTCGGTTTGAAAAACCACCCGGATATTCTATTTCTCAGGTTTTTTGTATTCTGATCTCCTTTGCAAATCAAATACAGGCCCAGTTCTAAACAGTATTCTCTTACTTAAAATAAATACATTCCAATATCCCAAACATAGGTACAATCAGCAGCAGAAGTAGCTAAGCAACCTAAGCGGACACAATCATCTACACAAGCTCTTATGTCTATAAGATTAGAACCGTGTTTAGATCGTTGCGACAGCTCAGTGCCCTAAGCACGGCTTGTCGAATCCTGCGTTACGTTACGGTTATCGTATCGAGATCGAGAAATCTCATACTAAATTTTAGTTCCAAATACGCTCACGGGCGGGCGCTGTTCCAAACGTCATACAAACTCGTTATAGTTTACTATTCGATTTTACGTGACGCAGGATTCGACAAGTCGTGCTTAGGGCACAGGTTGCTTAGCTACCTCTGCCCCCGACTGCGAGGTGCAAAATTCGAACTTCGTATCGTGCCGTCCCTCTCAAGCTAATATTATTTAAAACGAGAGTGAGCGGGACGATACGATACGAACTTCGATTTTCGAATTTCGTAGTTTGGGGGCTGTACCTGACTGTGCGACAGTACTTATAGCATAATGTGAAGTGTGTACTTAAGTATTCAACTTTTCTAAGTAAATAAAATTTTATTTACATTTTATTTAAAAGTTGAAACAGTGCATAGCAAATGGGACTAACACTACCTACAAAGTAAATAAAAATATTGAAACTAAAACTAACTTAAAAAATTAAAAATTAAATACCTACCAAACCTGGACCTCTCGGCAGGGTGCCCATCACGCAGGCAGCATTCCCGCGCTGAATTGCAATAGCAATTCTTTGCGCGAGAAAGCTGCCCGCGCGAGGGTCGCCTGTTGCCTCAGTATTATTAAGTATTTGTTATTAAGTAGGTGCATTAAGTACCTACGTCAAAACATTATCTTTGTTTTTAGTATTAAGTGACTTCTAGCCAATTCGTTATCTGGTTCCGGTCGGTATATGTGCTTAGACTGACAAAATGTAAATAAAGCTGACAAAAATGTCGTTGCTATTTTAATTATTCTTAATCTAGTATAATATTATGTGAATCCCTAGCTACCTGAGTCATTTCGATAATATTGTTAAAACACCTTGTTTCGTTCGTATTGAAGAATCACGAATGAGCCGTTAAAACGCTTGCTGCACTATTTTTAGGGTTCCGTACCTCAAAAGGAAAAAACGGAACCCTTATAGAATCACTTTGTTGTCCGTCTGTCTGTCTGTCTGTCTGTCTGTCTGTCTGTCTGTCTGTCTGTCTGTCTGTCAAGACCTTTTTCTCTGGAACGCGTAGAGGTAGCATGCTGAAATTAATATCAAATAATCAAGCCTGCGGTCCCTTGAAGCTGTGAAAAAATTAACCTTTCAAGTGAACGCAATCAAAAGATACAGTCATTAAAAAGGTGGTTTCCATACAAATCGCCGTACTGAGAAAACCTAAAGGGTACTTCCAGTTGTCCTAGATACTTGAAATTTGGTATGAAGGTAGCTCTTATAGCACAACCACTCCAAAAAGTCTCAAAATCTTAAAATTTTATGTCTGTCTGTAGATTTCATAGACCAATATAATTTGACCCCACACTGCGTACATTTTGCTTAGGAGCAGGGCTCTGCTAACACTGGACCTCTTAAAACACTGGGGAAAACTGTTAGCATGGATATACATAATTCGTCACCTCAATGGGAAAATCATGAATCTGCAATTTGGACAAAAATGAAATTTTGATGCCAAGTGCATGGGAATGCATATTCTGTCAAGTTTTCGTATTTCTAGCATTATTGCAGATTCGCGTCTTTAAAATTGATGTGACGATAACCGCGCCGACTAATTTATTGTTCTCAATTAGCAAAAAAGTAAAACCGCCTTCAAAAAAAACCATGGAAAAAAAGTAAAATAATCCTCTAAGTAACCAAAGCCTATGTTTTATGGCCTAGCACTTGTAGCAAGATGAAGCAGGTTTGAACTTTTTTATATACCTAGCTCTTAGAATACCGTATACTATCACTTCCTTGCCTATCCTTTCTTATATATAGCTGTTCTTGTATCTTATACACATAGTAAGTAAGTATAGAATGTTGATACTAAAGTCATTATACCGGGGGATTCCTTAGAAGGACATTCGTGCTAGTATTATTTAGAATTGTTAACAATTTATGTAATGGTGATGATGAGAAAAACAATTTTAATAATACCATACGAGTATTTCTTTTAAACTACAGTTAACTACGGCAATGTAATTTTTTAACCCCCGACGAAAAAGAGGGGTGTTATAAGTTTGACCTGTGTCTATGTGTCTGTGTACATGTGTATCTGTCTGTGGCATCATAGCTCTCAAACGGATGGACCGATTTCGATGCGGTTTTCTTTAATCGAAAGCTAGTTTAATGGAGATGGTTCTTAGCTAAGTTTCATTAAAATCGGTTCACCAGTTTTTGAAATATTGAACTTTGAAATGAAAATGTCGGAGGTTTTTCAACTTTTCTAAGTTTTTGCGACACTTATTTGGCCAACTCGTTAACCCCAGTTACACTGCGTCGTTCCTTTGATCGCTTATAACACATTAGCTAGAAGACCCCGCAATGGAATAGGTACAACTTGTTATTGCTACCATCTAGTTAAATATAAAAGGTAGGGGTTTAGAGATTATCTAAGATAGCAAACCGTAACCAATTTTTGTAGTACGTCCAAATATAGGGTAGGCTATCGAAGTGGTTTTCACCCATTTACCTAATGACCACTCCAACTAGTCGTGTAGGGTGACAATGAGTCAGTTCAACCATTTTTTTTTATTTCATTTATAACATTTCTGCCCCCACCCCCCGCCCCCCTTACTAAACAAACTTTAAAAGTTTAAATTAAAATAATTAAGCATTACATTGAAATGTTATTTGTTAATGTTTTTTTTGTTTTTTCTTGCCTAGTTGCCGCCTTAGCGGTATAAAAACCGGCCACGTGCTAGTCGGACTCGCGCACGAGGGTTCCGTAGAAAGATTTTAACGCATTTCCCGTGTTTTAAGAAGTCCAGTGTTAGCAGAGCCCTGCTCCTAAGCAAAATGTACGGAGTGTGGGGTCAACTTATGTTGATCTTTGAAATCTACAGACAGACGTACGAGTAGAAACTTAAGATTTTGAGACTTTTTGGAGTGGTTAGGCTATAAGAGCTATCTTCATACCAAATTTCAAGTTTCTGGGACCCTTTAGGTTTTCTCAGTACGGCGATTTGTATGGAAACCACCTTTTAATGACTGTGTCTTTTGATTGCGTTCACTTGGAAGGTTGATTTTTTCACAGCTTCAAGGGACCGCAGGCTTGAGTATTTGATATTAATTTCAGCATGATCCTACAAGGGTTCAGTTTTTTCCTTTTGAGGTACGGAACCCTAAAAAAAGAAAATGCAAACGCTTTCCGCCCCCCTAGACATCTATCTATGCCCCCCTTGGGAGGCGTGCCCCCCT
The DNA here is from genome assembly GCA_963691665.1 of Clepsis dumicolana. Taxonomy (NCBI): domain Eukaryota; kingdom Metazoa; phylum Arthropoda; class Insecta; order Lepidoptera; family Tortricidae; genus Clepsis; species Clepsis dumicolana. Next base: position 16,110,183 of record OY829507.1, on the reverse strand, counting down.
GGTTGGGAACTCCTGCCCTATTAGCTCAGAATCCAGAACAAACCAGAAACCGCGTTCAATCATAACCGCACGCAGCGCACTGTGTCCATTTCTTTAATTTCGCTACTTGTTTACCACCAAAACCACCATCTCGATTAAGCTTGCTTTCGACTTAAAAACCTCGCCCGAATCGGTCTTTCCGTTTAGGAGCCACGATGCCTTAGACAAACACAGATACACATGTCAAACATAGGTATAAATACAAGTCTTTTTGCGTCGGGGGTTTCAAATACATTTTTAAATGGATTTCCTCGACCATTTTCTACTGGTATGTTTTATTTATGTTCGCTAGACATAATACTATACCTATGAAATACAGATTGGGTTCACTAGCCTATTCTTCTGCGCTTTTGAACCCTCGGAGCGTGTCAGTCTGAGGCTTCATAGCTACTAAGATACTCCTTACATGTCCAAGTGGGCAAAAAAATATGGGACACTGGGATATTCCAGCCAGAATGTACAGTCGAAAGAACCTTGCGTTTTTCTCAATGGCATTTTGTAGTTTGCACCTATCTTAACTATCGCTATCTTCCTTATCAGCACGTGTATGTTTGTACAATTATTCATTACTATCTTACGTTTTGGCCAGGCTTGTATGTAATGACAGAATGAGTTGATGACTCAAGAATTTTCTTACCTTATTTGGTCGTAATACTTACCATTATTATGACGAAGTTTCACGTCATAGGGATAGGATAACAAATCAGACCCCGGTTTTACTATTGAGTCATTTAAAAATGGTAATGAAAGGAAAGATAAAAATAATACTGAAATGGGTAAAGACCGAGGAAAATTTACAGCAATTCAAAGTAAAGGCTTTTTTTAAAGAACATTTTATTACAAGCTTTTGTGGTAACTGTACTCACATGACATATGTCATAAAGAGCCCTTATTCGGCGGATTCACTCAATCATCACGTTCTCGCTAGCTCCCTGCTCCATCTTCAGACCAGCTTGAAGTCACATGCTCATTACATTGTCATCGAAGCTCATATTACGGCTGATTGAAGCTGCTGACAGATTTGTATTGTATATTGCTGCATTGTTAATGTGTTGGATTAAATGGAAAAACAGGCCTCTTTTTCCATATTAAACACAACCTATATTTTTTTAGCCGACTTCAAAAAACGTTCCATTGTATGTATTTTTTTTTATGTATGTTCATCGATTACTCCGTCAATTGTGAACCGATTTTCAAGATTCTCTTTTTATTCGCAAGGGTATACTCCTGAGGTGGTCCCATTGTCATCAAGTCATAATCTGATGATGGAATCCTAGGGAAATCGAGGGCAACCCTCAAATTTTACAGCCACGTACTATGTGTTTCATATGATTTCTAAGGTTATTCAAGTATTTGCGTCTGGTAGTCATCATCTCATGATGATGAGCTGATGATGGAAGGTACAACTCCTTAGCGGTTAGGAGTTGGAGGATAATTCTGAAAATGTTAAATCATTATTCGAAAGGGTATACTCCTGAGGTGGTCCCGCTGTCACCAAATCATGATCTGATGATGGGATCTCAGGGAAATCGAGGGCAACCCTCAAATTTTATAGGCACGTATCATGTGTTTCATATATTTTTTAAGGCTATTCAAGTATTTGCGTCCGGTAGTCATCATCTTATGTTGATGAGCTGATGATGGAAGGTACAACTCCTTAGCGGTTAGGAGTTGGAGGATAATTCTGAAAATGTTAAATCATTATTCGAAAGGGTATACTCCTGAGGTGGTCCCGCTGTCACCAAATCATGATCTGATGATGGGATCTCAGGGAAATCGAGGGCAACCCTCAAATTTTATAGGCACGTATCATGTGTTTCATATATTTTTTAAGGCTATTCAAGTATTTGCGTCCGGTAGTCATCATCTTATGTTGATGAGCTGATGATGGAAGGTACAACTCCTTAACGGTTAGGAGTTGGAGGATAATTCTGAAAATGTTAAATCAACGTAAAATTGTGAAATAAAAATCTTTTAACAAAAAAGTAAAACCGCCTTCAAAAAAAAAACCTTAGAAAAAAAACGCAAAATAATCCTCTAAAATAATGATAAATAAATAAAATAAAATAAAATGCGTTTATTTCGGACAACAGAAACTAAAGCCTAAAGTTTTATGGCCTAGCACTAAGCAGCAGAAATATGAAGTCGGTGCTTCATTCAAAGAATATTCCGCTCGCACCGCACCGACTTCATATTTCTGCTGCTTAGTGCTAGGCCATAAAACTTTAGGCTTTAGTTTCTGTTGTCCGAAATAAACGCATTTTATTTTATTTTATTTATTTATCATTATTTTATCAATATAAAATAGTTCAAGAAACTTACTGAAATCCCTGAGGCAACAATTTGACAAGCTTTAATTAAAGCATCGCATTTTACACAAGTTAAGATAGAATGTCAGAATACTCACAATAACCACCAAGTCACCAATTTTTGTGATGAAATAAAAACTGGTTAAAATAGTTAAAATTAGTTTCGATTCAAGAACACGTCCCTGACAGAGTTGTTTTGGCTTTAATTACGTAGATTTTAATAACAACTTCCATTTTACAATATTTTCATCAACCTTGTGTAACAGTGTAACAGATATTTTGTTCCAGTGGTAAACTCCCAGCATAATAATGGAAAATCCGAATTAAGTGCAATCTGTATTTATAAAACTTCCTGTGAATTACTTGGCAAAGAATCGGGGAAAGTTCTCACAACAGCACAAAATCATCTCTATAAGACCGTAACTCCTTATTAACGGCCAAAGAAATGTAAAGTCTCAGTAATTTCTAACAAGATTTATTTTCGTACGGTTTATTTCTGAAACGTATGAAGTCGGGAAGCCCGCGCCTATGCAGCGTGAATGTTCCGGGAACGGATCTACGGCGATCGAATGGGAATGTTTGGTAGAGTCGAATTTAATTTTCGCTAGAAGTCGGGTTTTTCGTTTTTTAACGGGCTCAAAGAACGAGCTTATCTGTTGTATGAGGTTTTTCAAAGTACCTATGTAAATCCAATGAGAGGATCGTAAAATAAACACATTACCCTCATTTGCGTTTCGCAGTCGGGCAAAAACAATTTTTAACGGTAGCCCATTAAAATTGTGTGAGATGTGATTTTCAGTCGGTTCGTTATGTAAAAATTAATTGTTTGATTTGGCCATTTTTATCATGTCTTTTTAAGACTTAATATACCAAAGAGAACTTATCCCAAAACACATTCAAAACCTTTGTCACCTTGCTCAATTATATTGTAAAGTTATGGGGCGGTAATTACAGCAAATGTGTTAACTAGAGGCTAAACTACCTCCAGGCACGGAATGTCTTAATCCTTGTAAAATGCTGAACAGGGTTGCTATATCCTGTTAAATGTCCACTAGCTAAACTTGTACCTACGTACATTATATGTTTATTATCTAACGATCTCCATTAGATTTGCTATATTACTATATTTATTTTGGCATTAATAATAAGAAAACAATCTTGACATGTCTTTTTACTTATTGAAAAAAGCCATTTAAAGATAAGTAACAGCAAGTAACAAACAATTAAATAAATATCAAATAAATAAATATCATGGGACAAGTGACACCTATTGACCTAGTCCCAAATTAAGCAGAGCTTGTGTTATGGGTACTAGACAACGGATAAACATACTTATATAGATAAATACATACTTGTATACATATTAAACATCCAAGACCCGAGAACAAACATTCGTATTCATCATACAAACATCTGCCCCGACCGGGATTCGAACCCGGGGCCTCAAGCTTCGTAGTCAGGGTCTCTAACCACTAGGCTATCCGGCCGTCGAATAACAATTAAATCTTATTATTTTTATTGCTATGGTTTTATACGCAATGGTTACCTATTTTTAAAAAACGGTTTTCAATAACATGTCAAGATTGTCTTCTTCTTTTTAATGTTTTATTAAACGAAGTATACATGCGAGTCTGCGAGAGTTTTTTCAGGTGAAAATATAGCTAGGTCTCATCTCACGGAAAACACGTATTTCCAAGTTTTCAAACGCATCGTCCATGCATCCATGTATTGTCTTAAAAATAATCTAGCGTTCTTATACATTTTAATGAATGACTTGTTATTATTTAAGAAAAGGAAATCCTATTCTTAAGTTTATTGATTGTCTAGTCTAGTTGCTTACAACCCCTGATTTAAATGATTTGCCGTTTGAATGAAGACAGTTTATAATGCAATGAAATGAAAAAGAAAACAGAAGAGGATCAAAGTCTACGTCATTTTTAATAACACATGGATGAAGTAGGTAGGTTAAGTAGATACATAATTCTTATGTTTAACATAACAACCAAAAACAAGCTTGCTGAATAATAGATAATCGTTTGTGCTACTTTTCGTCATCATTTTCAATTTGTGTCAACCCTATCCGAAACGTATTGTATACGTTATACCACTCCTTGTTAGTTAATAACCGATGAGTGGGTTTTTCGGGACTTCGAATGACATCATACGATCTACATAAATATTATGTCAGTTCTCAATGAAATTTGTAAAGTTATTGCCGTTCTAGCTTCTGTAATTCGGGCGTTGGCTGTAGTATTATTAATAAGAAATACATTTACATGAATGCCTATTACATAGTTTTTAAAGTAGGTACTTTAGTGCTAGTTATATCTACATAGTGGATTATGCAGCTGTTTATAATTTTACGAAACTGTTGAATATTAAAATATGGCACGTGTAGAGTCAGTTTAAATAATGCAAAACTGCTCTATCACAAAAAAATATAATTACTTGAATCTAAAACACTATTCTTGAATTGAATAGAGAAATGTTTTTACATGTCGAAGTGTTTATGACATTGGCATAAGGTTGATTTTTGCCTGACCTGTGGAAACACTTTTTTTACTAGACCTATATAATAGCTACTTAAATATTATTTTGATGACAAATTCAAATGTATTTTGAGAGTAGGTACTTTAGAAAACAGTAGGTCACCAAGGTAATCAAGGTGTCATTCACCGTAAAAATCAGTTATTATTCACAGATTTTTTGATGATATCATTAGCTATTATGTTCATTTGTTTACAAATATCTATTTGCAAAGTAATAAAACTTAGCACTTAAACGGTAGAGGGTTTGTAATAAGAATAAGTAAAAGATAAACATCATGTCAATAACTTTATTGCATTTCACTGGCATTTATTTCTTTATCACTTAGCCTAATTAAAGGCGTTCACAAAAAGTATTTATATTTATCAAAAGCATTGGGAAATCATCACATACATCGCAGTATCAGATATACAAAACACTTGTCGCGGTTCACCGCTCGAGAAAAACATATCGCTTACATTACATCAATAAAAGCATTGATATTCAATATTCACGTCCAGGCAGCCCGCAAGGATGCCTCCTCGGGCACGTTTGATAGTTCCAAATGAAAACACAAACTTTGAGGCAAAACTTCAACGCATGACGAATGTGAAGATAGACTCGATGACGTCGTCCAAGTTCTTGCTGAACGGTGACAGTTGTGACGTGAAAGCGGCGTCGAAGGCAGACTTCTCCTTCCCATCGACCAGCAAGTGACAAGAATGACCTAGCATCTGGACGTCGTCATTCTTGTACCGCTTGGAAATTGTGACGAGCCCGTTCCCTCCGACGAGGTTGATGGTCCCGTAGTTATCGACGACGTCGACTTTGCAGTCGTTGCCGATCACTTCAATGTGACCGTGGTTGTTCTTGACAATGATGACACAGTTGTTGCCGACGACTTTCAAACGTGTGGCGTTTGTCTCCATGGTGACTTTCTTCTTGTTACCAACTATGGAATAGACCTTCATTTTTGTAGTTTTATTTTTTCTTGTTTGCTAGTTCTAGCGCCTGTTGCTGGCTGGTGATTGTATCGGAATGATTCGAGCGCGGCGCGTTGTCGCTTTTATACGCGCCTGCGCATCCCCCCCCCCCCCCCCGTCGCCTAAGGAATCCCCTCATAGATGCGTCACTCATTCATAGTACGAGTGTTTCAAGCATTGTAGACGAAGTACAAAAATCAACGGCGTTGTTTTGTTATTCCCCTGAACGAAGTCAAGGTGGACCTAAAATGTAAAACGTTTTTTAAGTGATTTTAGATTAAAGACGGATTATGTAAGAGCAATGGATTTGTGTAATTCAATTGATTGATTTTGATTTGATTACTTGTTTATTTACATAGATTTACATACTTAGATTTAAATGTTTTTCCGGTGATTAAGTACTTAGTTATTACGGAGCATTTATATTGGTTTGTGCTATTTTTAAAGGCATGTAAGCAGTAAGTAATATGTCATCTTCGTTATTATTTAAAGCGAACGATAACATGGTGCGACATATTTTTTTATTCTAAGTTAAGTAGTTGTTACTAGGTACACCTAAATTTTGTGACTTGCGTCAATGATTTTATCACTACAGTCATCGTTTCAGGCAATTCTGTTTTGTTTCTTGGCAATCCTCCAATTTGATTACAAATCTAGTGACTAACAGTAATAGTTATTAGTAAGTAGCCATAACAAAATAATAAACAAACTGTTTTTATTAAAAATAAGCAGAACATTTTCCTCGAAACGTTAAATCTCTTTGTAACGAAAACAACGATATGAAAATAAAACAAGAGGAAATGGAATCGATGTAGGTTAACGACTTGCTTTCTCAGTAATCGAAAATCAAAATAGACTTGTAATAAAATTCTGAATGTCACACTCCGTAATCGGGACATCTGCCCCCTATTTCACCATCTTTACAATTGTCAGTTTTTTGACAATTCGAACTACATTCCTTTGACAATATGAAGCTCGCTAAAGCAAAAGCTCTTCAAGTCAGCAGTTGACACCGAACTGTCATTGAAAACTGACAATTGTAAAGTTGGTACAGTGTATACGGAGCATCACCTTTACCGGATTGAAAGTTATACAGTTAGTAGTAGGTAAAGACTAATATTTCTATGGCGTATTTTACAGCATACTTGACGACCGGATGGCCTAGTGGTTAGCGACCCTGACTATGAAGCTTGAGGTCCCGGGTTCGAATCCCGGTCGGGGCAGATGTTTGTATGATGAATACGAATGTTTGTTCTCGGGTCTTAGATGTTTAATATGTATATACGTATGTATTTATCTATATAAGTATGTTTATTCGTTGTCTAGTACCCATAGTACAGGCTTTGCCTAGTTTGGGACTAGGTCAATTGGTGTCAATTTGTCCCGTGATATTTATTTATTTATTTATATTCCCATGATATTTATTCGATAACGAAGGTCTATGTTGTATCTAAAACGTCGATAGGACAAATAAGAGACTCGTCAAGGCCTTGATTAATGTTTTCAAGATGCCCGGAAACGGTGTTTGGACTGACCTCCTAGAAGGTAGAGGAATGGTTTGATGAAGGTTAATAGAAAACTGTTAGATGTTGGCATTACAGAGTTCGCTGTTGTGTGGAGAGCATAGAGTATGTCAACGTTACAAAGAACAAAACATAATCCTTCCTAACATTATAAATGCGACAGTAACTCTGTCTCTCTGTCTCTGTCTGTCTGTTACCTCTTCACGGGAAAACCGCTGCACCAATCTAGATGAAATTTGGTAAGAAGATAGTTGGAATATTGAGGAATAACATAGGCTACTTTTAATTATTGTTTGAATATTGAGGAATAACAAAGGCTACTTTTAATTCGGCAAAATGATATAGTTCCCGCGGGATAGCGATAACCGAAATCTACGCGGACGAAGTCGCGGGCAACAGCTATGTTAGGTATAATGCTTCCAGACCTATTGAAGTAGCGTTTATTACAAAAGCCCATTTAGACGTCAATGATTTGGATAAAAATGTAAGTGTCCGATCGATTTACCGTGATTTAATCCGTAATAAATATTAATTAATGACTGATAAACTTAGCTGCGGTACAATGCCAGGGAATCACCGTGACCATAATCTAGCGCACATTTTATATGTTGTTACGCAACGAGTGCGTTTAGCAATTGCGTAATGGATTTAAAAAGTAGCTGTTTTTACCGCCATCAGATTAGATCGACAGGATTGTATTGCGTTCAGAATGGTTATATATGTTTTGATTATTGGTTTTCGCCGTTCCGCAGGCGATAATCAACTATTATTTTGATGGCAATCAAAAAATATACATACACGTTAGCCAGTTCGCAGACATCATAGCCAACTTCACCAATATGTAAGTATATTTATATCCCACAGTAGAGTCCTCAGAATATGTACAAACCTGGTTTAAAATTTAGCAACTTTATACAGACATTATATTTCTTTCTAACGTTGACTGTAGTATTATATAAAGTGCTTTAGCTTTAGTATGAAGTCCGCCCATTCGTTGCCATAACGAATCCTAATAAGCCTCGATCGATACTAGAATCGCTATTATTACTGTCCACTTCCTAATAAGAATCAGCTATCTTCCATAAACAATGAGAATACATAATTAACTATCGGGAATGTACAGTGTAGGAAATACTTTATTGCGCGACCGAGACATTGATATAATTCAAGTTTTTCCTCCTACTTCCTTCCTCACTTGGACAGTTTTCTACAGTGCAGCAAACTCATTCACGAAATCCATTTTCTAGGTAACCTTATCAATAGCCACTTGAATTCATTGTTGGCTAATTTTAAGAATATTATGGATGTTGATAATGTTGTTGTCTTACAAAAGAAGGTTCGAAGAAAACGCTTTGGATAAATATATAGCTGTGTTTGACACGGATGTAGGGAAGTCGATTCGAGATAAGGATTCGGTACGGTCGGTGATTTTATTGAATATTGGGTTGAAGATAAGCTGTATCTATCGTTATCTTGTTGGCTTGTTGGTAAATCAGAACCAGACGTAACAAACATGTACCAAATGCGGATAAGAATAATAATGTTATATAGGGTCTGATTGCTGCCAGATACCTATGAACTAAAAACAATTAATTTGCTAACCCGCAACTACACGTTTAAGACAGCTACGTCTTTGTGATAAATGTATGTATCATGCATCTGCAGCACCTCCACCTTGGCAACGTATCTGCCTGTAGAGTGGCAAGGTACAAATTGACGAGCTACTTTGAACAGTCACTACACCTAGTGATCTTACACTCAAAAATCCGTTTTTGAAATCTCGATCACGGGAACTACCAACTACGTAATATGACACACTCTTTGCCATGACCAACATTCCGGTAAGTAAATGATGTAGCTTTAGCGTATTTCCCACACCCCAAGGCCAATAAAATGTATTTAGAAAAGTAATTCATGTTTTTTATTACGATTATTGATGATATCCGCAGTAGAACTGAACAGAAGGTTCTCGAATGGCGTCCACGGACCGGGAGACGAGCTGTCCGTAGGCCTCCAACAAGATGGAGCGACGACCTAGTAAAGATCGCGGGACCGCGGTGGATGCGGAAAGCACAAGACCGGTCTGAGTGGAGAGCCGCGGGGGAGGCCTATGCCCAGCAGTGGACGTCAATCGGCTGACATGATTATGATGAATACGATTATTTAAAAATATGGCACGAGAGCGCAGCTAGTTAGTCCTAAAAAAATTCTGGTACGGATTAGATTTCAGTGTAATAATTAAAAGTAGATACGTACAGTCCGTGAGCACTGTAATAAGATTCGGGTTAATTTGTATTGACATCTCTTTCTGTAACATAAGAAGCGCCATTGATAGCCGAAGTATTTTTAAAACCCGAAGCCTATTCTAAATGCTCACAAACTGTACCTACGTACTGCTCTATTCTGGTTAGATATTTAGTTTTTTCACACTTTCTAGTAAGTAAGTAATATGTAAGTTTACTTTTTGCTATAAATTTCAACCTCTTTTCTGCCTTTTACGATGATGTGACATAAATTAGCATATTTTAGTGTGACTTTCCATTCCAATGAAGATAAAAACGTTTGTAATAAAAACATTGGTTTTCTGACTATTAATAGTGATAATGATAAATCCAAACCGGCCGCGTTTTTCAACAAATATTTGCGCAAAATTTTTTAAAACATGTTTTGATATGAATCATAGTTTTATTTTCTTACACTAGACACAGAAATAGATACTATTTTTTATATTTTTCGTAACGATTACACACAGACTGACGACTCAGTGTCTTTTACATCCAAAACAGAGTAAGTTTATCGTTCAAAAGCCAAAACGGGACAATTTGCGTACCAAAGGCTTATTCGGGGACAACGGGACAAGTTACTGGAAAAAAAGTACCTACTGTCCCGTTTCGAACGGGACGTATGGTCAGCTTAGAATCTTACAACTATCAGAAATTGAAAGTTGTCGACCCACGCAGCCGGAGGGGATAAAATCACTTAATTGTTATTTCAAAACAAAATGCCGCCGTAAACGTTATTCAGCATTGTCGGCGCGTGACAACTTTTATGTCACATTTGTTTGTTGTCATAATCTTTACCCGACCATCGACGCTTGCGCATGACTCATCGACTTACCGAATTGATCTACGGTGGGAGCGCGACTCGTGAGTCACCCGTCTGGATGCGCCAGCGCCGGTGCCGGTATGCGACGGGTTTTGATCCAGCAAATCAGGGGTCAATGACAAGATGAAGTAACAGGTGCCGAGTGCATTGAAAAATGGGGTGCTTAATTATATTTTTAATAAACTCACCGAAACATGAATACACAGAAAAGCCAGAAAAAAACTAACCCCGGGAATCGAACCCGGAACCTCGACACTCCGGGTCGCGTGCCCACCCTTACCCCAGAATTGGTATTTAGGTAAGGCTCGAATTTCTCCTAAATAAATTAAAAAAATACAAAAAGATTTTCCAATTGAGATCATGAATGGGGTGCTTGTTGAAATGCCGTACTCGAGTCGAATAAATCATGTTTGACAATACTATGTAGTAAAGAGTAGGTAACTCTACCATTTTGAAAATTACCACAACGTAGTCGGTTATCTATACCTACTTGTAACTTTTTTATGAACTCAAAATATGAAGTCTATACGGTATGGTCGGAATATTCTTTTAATAAATGAAGGCTTTACATTATTATTTTGTGTCTTTTTTTTATTTGAAGTCTGGTTTACTTTTTTGTTAAAGGATTTTTTATTTCACAATTTTACGTTGTAAAAGAGTAGCCCCGGTCTCCATCATCAGTTCCACTTCAGTTGGTACTTAAGTAGGTAGTTAATTTGCTCACCCGCGACCAAATCTGTAACAATGCAACACCACCCCCTCCGCTGCCACACGAATCAACACATGTCACGCAGACCCTACTATCGTCACTAATACCAGTATACCCCGACGCAAATTTAGGAAATCCTACGAGCCCTTTTCCAAAGCACCAAAACTTCAAGTACATGGTGCCACCAGCATTAACTTACCAACACCATGGACTTCGGGTTAGCGCTTGAAAACGTCCGAACCAAAACGCCACTAATTTGCAAAAAAGACCACTAATCGATCGTCGAACGACAGCGCTATGATGTATGGCTGTCATCGAATAATGCCGTGTTGTATAGTCAGCAGCAGAAGTAGCTAAGCAAGCGCAGCGGTCACAAAAACCTGCTCAAGCTATTATGTCTATGTTCTTCCAAATAAAAATATGACACAAGGCATTGAAAAATTCGTTAGGTACACCAACGTTAAGTATAGCTTAATTGACGGAGCGTGGTACGGATTACCGAGGTTGCTGGTTCAAGTCCAGCTGCTTAACGGATTTTTCTTTGCATTGTCATTGTATGTCTTATGTCTATAACAATAGAGCCGTGCTTAGATCATTTTGACCGCTTCGGTTGCTTAGCAACTTCTGCTGCTGACTGTACGGGACACATTTTTCGTGAATTTTGTACTTACTAGACAGAAGTCCATGGTGTTCGTAAGTCAATGGCTACCAGTTACTCATTATTGTATAACTACAATGGTAGGTATTTGAATAATGTTGGCGTTGGCCTCGCCAACCTCTTTATAAACAAACGCAAAGTAATAAATATTACAAAATAATTTAACATGACATAATGGACCACAGTAGGTTAGGCACACGAATGTCTCATGAGTCATCGCACCGTCGCACGCGCAGAAAAATGTAACGATTTTTACTTGCACTGTGAATCAGCGTTGACAGTTTTTATTTCTTAGGATTACCGTTTTGCTTGAAGAGAGTTTGTAGCATCGAAAAAAAATTACACGGAACAAAAATATCAAGGAATTTAATACACAAGATTGTCAAGAAATTTTAGGTACCTACCAACCAAGTATAGACCTGGTAGAAAAACCTTTCCCACGGGCCAGGCAAAAATCAATCTCGTGACAATGTCATGCAAACGCCATACAAACTCAACAACGTTTACTATTCGATTTTACGAGACGCAGGTTTCGAAAAGTCGTGCTCGACCCATAGCAATATACAAAAGTGGATATCTGGCAGACCCCAAACTAGGCAGAGCCTGTATCTTGAGACCTTGGAGTGCACTATACAAGAAAAAGTAGCTAATACAATTATGCTTTGTAGACGTCAGGTAAATATTGTACCTACTAATATCTGAGTTAAAAATTAAAAAGTTATACAAAATAAAGCAGCACATGTACATGAATTTTGTGTGGGTGTGTGTGTGGGTGTGATTATGAATGGGGTTAGGGGCAGACTCGAAGGAAAGCCTCCGTGTCGTACTACGCAACAATAAATGTATTTCGATAAATTTTAGGTTCAAATGATAAGTTAAAGACGGCAGTCAAGTGCATCATCGATATGATTGATAGTGCGGTTCTTAACCTCATATCGTCTATTATGATTCACGGGGGATTTTAGAAAGTATTTATTTACCCTACAACTGACCTGTTACCACATTTTGATTAGTCAACCCAGTTGTTTGCAGGTATTTGTTTGGTTGGATTATTGAGATTTTAGGTACTTACATGTATTTTCCCTTTTCATATGATTTAGAACTTACGAGTAGCTCTGTAAAAATAAAACCGGCAAGAGGATGTCGGGCCATGCCTAGTGTAGGGTTCCGTAACCGTTACTACAAAGAAATGCAGTACCGATGAAAAGGGCGTATCATCATGGCACTTCCGTACTTTTGTTGAGAACCGCAGTTTCTCGGCAATAACTCAGAAACGGTAAATTCGATCATGTTGAAAACAATTTTCGTTGAAAGTATTTATTAAGCGTTACCTTCATTTTTATTTTTTTCATATTTTTTGGACCTACGTACCTACGGTTTAGAAGATAAGGGGAGGGGACACAATTTATGCAACTTTAGGAGCGTTTATTTCCGAAAATATTCGCTTCATCAACTTTTTTTCTTAGGAACCTCAAAACCACCTAATCCACCTAATTTAGCTTCTTCATCTTGGTTTCTGTATTTTGGTTGTCTGTAAGAGATCGCTTTTAAGCGATAAGACCGCCTATTGTCACCATACCTGTTTTCTGTAATCTCTTTGTACTATTTTGTGGTTTTCAATAAAGAATATTTGTATTGTATTGTATTGTTGTGTTTTTAAAAGAACTTGTCTCTGTGCGTCGCAGCCTCTTCCAGTGGCTGACTTCACCGCACTCTATGCGCATTTAAGTTTGACTCGAACTGTATCGCTCTATATCTGTTGCTATGAGTTAACCAAACTAGTCAGCGGCGCCTCGTAGTCAGTGTGAACACGTAATTGTTGGATTTAATAGAATACCGTCTAGACAGGAGTGCGTAGGATTATATAAATAAGCTGCCAACTGCCAACTACTCGTGTTAAACCCAGATTTTGAAATTTTCGTCGCAGTCGCAGCTTTATTTTATTTTTCTTGGTTTTACCCGAGGTTGCTAGTGCTTTTAAAGTGCGCATCAGTGCCCTAAGCACGACTTGTCGAATCCTGCGTTACGTTACGGTTATCGTATCGCGATCGAGAAATCTCATACTGAATTTTCCAAATACGCTCACGGGCGGGCGCTGTTCCAAACGTCATACAAACTCGATTTTACGTGACGCAGGATTCGACAAGTCGTGCTTAGAGCACAGCTTCAGAGAGTGGATGAAATCTCTCTCTATACGAAAATCTCTTCATCAGCAATCAATGTTATAGCTGCAATTTATTTACTTTCAGAAGATACGAGTAAGTACATTTAGTGATTTTAGGCCTAGTGGCAGTTATGGGTTCCCTGATCGGGTGCCCCCCATCTGGGGTCATGAACATTTCTTTCAGGAGTCCATGCCCCCAGTATGGGGTCACATCCCATATTGTGACATTGTCAGATCGTTTTGCATGGGAATAGTGGCAATAAACATTTCTTTCTTTCTTTCTATAGTGAACGCTTTAAGTGCCACTATAGGTCTGTAAGTCTTATACCTATAGATTCAGGCGTAACTTTGCGGAGGTCTATGTTGCAAGTAATGGATTAAATTAGTTAGCTTTAGTGCAGTATAGTCATGCAAAATAGCCTCGTCTGCGCTGAGTATTTATTCTCATGCAATTAATTTTTCCGCCCTCCCTCCGCAAATACAAAATAAAATAATCAACGCAAACGCTTCTAAGCCCACAATCAAAACTACCACCACCAGTAAAATAGTACCGGAATTTTGTAAGTCGACATAATCATATCATCTGATGAACCAGGCACATGTGACATGACTCATGATGGCTCGTGTGATAAGGCACTGACTCATCCGCAAAATGCAAGCCCGCCCTTCAAGGAAAGCCCTGTGGTTAAAATTCCATACTTTTTGCTTTGATGATGCCACAGAACCAAACAGAACTAATAAATAAAAAACAATACCTCTTTTTCTTTGGGCAGTCGTGTAAAAAGACGATAGAAATGGAACGTTCGTGGGAAACTGAATAACGTTTAATATTTCAAAAACGGGTGAACCGATTTTAATAATATAATAATGATAACATGGATCATTGAACAATTGAATTCAAAAAACTTATTTTAGTACATATTAGGTATTAGTAAATAAGTTAGGTACATTTATAATTATTGAATTCAAAAATTAATTCAGGAAACTTAGCTAAGAACCATCTCGATTAAACTAGCTGTCGATTAAAAAAACCGCATCGAAATCGGTCCATCCGTTTGGGAGCTATGATGCCACAGACAGATACACAGGTCAAACTTATAACGTCAATTTATTATATTATTATTATATATTATATGTCAAGATGCCTTCTTTCTAATTCGAAAAGAAACGAAGTTTTTATAAGTAGCTCTAAACTAGTCATTAATACCAATTTTTTTTACATGGTGGCGATTGAATAAAACAATCTTGTTTATTTTTTTAAACCCCGACGAAAAAGAGGGGTGTTATAAGTTTGACCTGTGCATCTGTGTATCTGTGTCTGTGTATCTGTCTGTGGCATCATAGCTCCCAAACGGATGGACCGATTTCGATGCGATATTTTTTAATCGAAAGCTAGTTTAATCGAGATGGTTCTTAGCTAAGTTTCATTAAAATCGGTTCACCCGTTTTTGAAATATTGAACTTTGAAGTGACAATGTCGGGGGGTTTTCAACTTTTCTAAGTTGGTTAGGCTATCTAAATGGAATTGACAAAACCTGCGATGGACAACCAGGGCTACTTACCTAAGTCTATCTTCTGTTAAGTCCGTTTTGCTTCAATCATAAAAAACTCTACCAAGCCAAAAATGTGGAATCTGAAAATCTTGGCCGGTATGTATTTAAATTATTTCTAAGATACGATAAGATACGTTACGTATGTAGAAAAAGTCGGCAACATTCGTATATCACGTATCTAAAATACGTTTTGAGATGACTAATAATTATGAAGTTCAATGGGTTGTTCGTTTAAAATTATTCTAATTTTAATCTTTAATTCTAATTCTAATATTATTAAATGTATATACAAAAAATCATTATTTACAAGAGCTGTATAAAGAATAGTCGTTGAATAATGTCAATTCATAATTAAAAATCATGTACAATCATTGGTTTAACTGCGTTAAACAGTGTTCCTTTTTTTGTTATGTTTTATTGTATAGCAACATTACCTGTCAAAATTATGTTCGTCACTCTTGTAATTGTATCGATTCACCGAGATTTATGACTGTAACGTTCTTACAATTTATTCCTAATTAAACCAGCTAAAATCTACAGTCCACTTTTTTATTCAAGACCATCCTAAAGAACTCGATAAGGAAGTTTAGGGATCTTTTCAGGGTTCAACTTTTTAGGGTTCCGCACCTCAAAAGGAAAAACGGAACGTTTATGGGATCACTTTGTTGTCTGCCTGTCTGTCTGCCAATACCCTTATTCTCTGGAACGAGTGGAGGTAGAAAGCTGGAATTAATATCAAATAGGTACTCAACCCTGCAGTTCTTTGAAGCTGTGAAAAAATCTAATGTTGAAGTCCACGCAATCAAAAGATACAGTCATTAATAAACACATTAATACCCTTTGCGTTTCGCAGTCGGGTAAAAAGGGTGTTTCCATACAAATTACAGTGGTATCAAAACATAAAAGATGCTTCCAGTTGTCGTAGAAACTTGAAATTTGGTATGAAGGTAGCTCTTATAGCGCAACCAATGAAATAAGTCTGAAAATTTTGATTTCGTATTGTATATCTGTATATGTCCTATACCAATATAAAATGACCCCGCTCTGCGTAAATTTTGCTTAGGAGCAGGGCTCTGCTAACACTGAACATTTTAAAACACTCAGGAAAAGCGGAAACTATTATGATAAATGGAGCTTAGTCCCGTGTTTATCATAATAAAATAAGTGACAACTCTCAAAGATAAGTAGGTATATCGCTTTTCTCATCTCTTGACACGTGACAGTACCATAAACTTATCACTTATCAAGTTATCAAACATATCTCGATTTCAAGATCTTATCTAATCCATGTTTAGCCTACTTATAACGGCTACTGGAATCAAACATTGTCATTTCAGAGCAATTTCCGAAAACACACTTTTACTAGATGTGCTGAGTCCCAAGCGCGAATAGTCGAATCCTACGTAACGTAATCGTATCGCACGATAGTATCGCCATCGAGAAATTTCATATTTGGGATAAGCTCAACATTTGCAATTTTTTAATGTTTGTTCTCGGGTCTTGGATGTTTAATATGTAAATAAGTATGTATTTACTATATAAGTATGTTTATCCGTTGTCTAGTACCCCTAGTACAGGCTTTGCCTAGTTTGGGACTAGGTCAATTGGGGTCAATTATTGTCCCATCATATTTATTATTTTTATTTTATTTATTTATCTACTTTTGCTCTGTTTATTTCTATTTTTAATGTTTTGCGTGTAATAATTAATTTACATAGCAAGAATTTACAGACAACAATTTAACTACTGGTAAAATTTGATTTCAATTAACAACACGAGTTTCGATTACTTACTCTTACTTAATAGTAAAATAGGTATGTATTGATCTGAATCAAATCGAATCATGAAATTCATTGAAAATTTCATTAAGACTTCTTAGAAAAATATTACTACGCATGCTTAGTCATAATCAAACTCATAAACTTAGCATAAGATAAATCGATGGAAAACCCAAGATAATCTGAATAAATAATGACACAACAGTGCGCAATACAAATTTATATTTCATACAAACATTACAAAAAGCGATACATCGCAGTCAGATCATATGACTAGGTTAAATTTCTTCAATTTAATGGAAACAAAACTAATTCTTTAAAATATTGTGATTTGACTAACCGTGGTCTATCAAAAATTAACGAAAAAAAAAGCTAGTCTTTTGACCCCATCATGAGGATTTAATTTGACAAAAAATAAATTTTACACAAAGAAAGAGTAAAAGTTGTATTTGTAAGAACAATTATTTGCTGATGTTGACAATATGAAACGCTAGATGGCGTTGTTACGAACAATTTTAATAGTTGAACTTGGTGATCTTATTATTTAACTACGACTACAAGTAGAATATCACACATATCAAATGCCCTATCTCTAGTAACACATACCAAAATATTGCTTCAAGATATATTTTTTTCATAATAAATATATCACTGAGCTTCACTATTTTTCTAATTCTATTTGGCGCGAAAGGAAACAAGATTCAATGAATAAAAAGTATACAATTATTTAGTATCATGGCATTAATTTTTAAACATTGGATTGTTATTAATTCATTACGTATTGTTCAAATTAAACGAACGAGTACAAGTATCACAAAAATATTATTTTTATAGGTACTGAATAGAATTATGCTTAAAATTCTAAAATTGAGCTATTAATGCTATTATAAATAATGTACAGAAGCTAAAAGCTAATACAAAAATAACATACCGGTGAGTAAAATAAATATTCCTACACAAATCAAATAGAACTAAATGAGTCTATAGGAAAAAAAACTCCTAAAAAAACACTGAAAAAGGAATAAAATAATTTCAACACCACACTTTTTGTTATTTCATTATAAATTATAAAACGAGTAAAATATTATGGCCGTACTAATTGTACCAATAAAAAGTTCAGCCATTTCTTAAATTTACGCATACGGGAGGCGCCACATTATAATTATTAGTTTTATTTTTGATCAAAAAACAACTTTTAAAATATAAACTTTTTTGTTGACAGTACTTCGGTTTTATTATTGCATTGGCCTGCTATGCAAATCCATCCGAACGTATAAATTAGTTTCTTTTAATAAGAACAAAAAAGTTTGTACGTCTTTCTGATGAACATCGACCGTAAGATTTCTTAAGACTTTACTTGAGCGACATCTATTGGCAGCATATTAAACTAGCGACAGTGGCGCCGCCAAGGCAGGAACGGCAAATCATAAAACTAAAAAGCTTCTTATGCTTCATTTTTGGCGCTCGATCTATTCAATTTACTAACGATTTTAGTCCAAATATGGTAGTAAATAATCGTCAACTATACTAATATTCATGTGCCAACTGAAGTGGTTGACACCAGGAACAGTTACTATATGAAGTTTACCTTTCTTGTCTAAAGATTTTAGTCCGATTTTGTCGTCCTTGTAAATAGGCTGGTCTCGCATTTCAACGACAGTCTCGTTGGCATCGTAGTATCCGAATTGGCTGGAAAAAGAAAAATGTTACATAGTTTTTCTTTTTTCTTATGTGACAATGGCCTTATTATTTTGGGCAAAAGCTAGAAGCTAATTTAGAAAAAAAAATAGGCACCTGCTTTGCCACGGAGTGATGACATCGTCATCAGGTCCTCCGATTAGAACGAGACGCTTCAGCCTCAACATGTTTGACTTGAAATCAGCCGTTTTTGGTGACCTGAAAAACCATTAAAAAAAATTAAGTTAAATGCAGAGAAAAATAAACCGGTTTTTTACATATTCATTTTACTAATATTTACTTAAAAGAACAGGTTCCACCGAGATTTGAACTCGGATCGCTGGATTCAGAGTCCAGAGTGCTAACCATTACACCATGGAACCGGCTGAGCTAATCGTCGAATTTACTCATTACAAGCTCTAGCCACTTTAAAATGTTTGTTTAACTGATGAATACTGATAATCTTATTATTATTTTGTTTTGACAATGCTAATTATTATCAAAATAACGATAATTCGAAATTAATTAAAATTAATGAGAATGTTCGCCTTTCAGTATTATTTTGTTAATACATACAATTACAAATACAAAAATGCAATTCTCTTACATCAATAAAAAAATAAAATTACTTATTTATATTATTAAAGATCCCAATGTAGCAGGGCTAGGACCAGATTTAATATTATACTATTTTACTGTACTTATTACAGTCTTATTATTTTTCTTATCAAGAATTTAATTATAGAGACGCACATACTTACTCAAGATGATTATTAATGTAAGGCAGGAACACACTGTAGGTTTCGTACAACGGCTGGTGGTAAGGGTCGTTCCAGTAATTTCCAACTGAAGTGTGCTGTCCCACTCTAGAATAGAACAGCTCGAAGGCACTTTCCTTCACCAGACCAGGAAATACCAGGTGGAGGAAACCAGCTGAAATAAAAATTAGGTTTTCACAGTACGGCAATTTGTATGGAAGCAACCTTTTTAATTACTGTATCTTTTGATTGCATTGACTTAGAGATTTGATTTTTTCACAGCTTCAAGGGACTTCAGGCTTGAGTATGCATTTCAGCATGCTACCTCCACTAAAAAGAGAAACTAGAGAAAAAGGGTCTTGTCAGACAGACAGACGGGCAACAAAGTGATCCTATAAGGGTTCCGTTTTTCCTTTTGAGGTGCAAAAAAACTGTTTAAGTTTGAGGCCCTCTCATTGTGAGAGGAGGCACGTGCCCAGCAGTGGGACGTAAATAGACTGATGATGATGAGGTCTTTACTCGGGTGGTTGTGTATTTGGGCCTATTTAAATTATTGAAACTTGTGTCTCTCATAAAAAAACGGTCTAAAAATAACTTATCTTTTGACTAGCTCGTAGAATGAGGGCCATCGCGAGTCAAATATCCGCTATTGTCGAGTGAGGTATATCTGTCAATTTCCACCAATCATAGGCCAGTAGCTTGTCTCTCATTGGTGGAGAATGACGAATAGACCTCACCGACACTAGCGATTCTAGCGGATTTTTGACTCGGGCTACCTCATTCGGTTATCACTATCCTGCGGGAATTATATAATTTTCCGAGGTAAAAGATACCTTATGTTTTAATCTAGGTTACAAGCTATATCTGTTCCGAATTTGGTCCAAATCCGTCCAGCCGTTTTTGTATGATTGAGTAACAAACATCCCAACAACTAAACATGCAAACTTCCCCATTTACAACCCACTCAAAAATTATTTAACTAAACAAACGTGATCCTTAAATGCGTCCGATTGATTCTTATTCGCGTCATTTTTCAACATCACTCAATCATCTTAACAAGCGGCAATTGGAGGGGACAGGGCAGTGACCCCTGCCGGACACAGAAACTTTTCCTTAACCTCAATAAGATAAAATTGAAAGGAATACAATTCTAAACCGGTACCCAAATTCACACAAGTATAAAAACGACCCTATAAAGGACAGTATATCATTAGTTACCTACTGTTTAGTCAGCTTAAATTAAATTACCCAAATAAAAGTTCGTTATTAGGAACCCCAATTTAATGCTTCAAAAAAAAATTACCTTAATTTTTGTTACAGCTAGTAGTAACAGGGTTGTTGACTGATGCCAAAATAAAATCATTTTACATTTTCACTTATCAAGCTTCCGAAAATACACATAAAAAACCGATGCCTCACTTATTACTGCAATTAAAACGATTTTTAATGTAACAAAAACTAATGAATGGAGGCAGTTTAATCACTGAAAATTATGACGTCATAGTTCTGTAATTAATTACAAACTTCATACTAACGGATCCGATCAAATTGTCTCAGATCCATCTTTAACATACCACGTTACATAAGTAATAAAATTATATATCTGGATTTAAAGCTGCCAACCGTCAAACAAGAGATTAGGAAATATAGTTTAAACTACCAGAAAAGACTGGCAAAGAATAAAAATTAACTCACCCTAGGACTGTGGGGAGACAAAAGCTTACGTTACAGGAGATTGAAGAGACATTGTCCTGACATTACTGAATAGATTCGACAGGATGGAATGAGACACCCAACTGAGAAGTGTCTCACCAAGCTAAAAAACCCAAACAGATACAAGATATCAGACAGAGTAGTGGCCTATTGTTGTGGTCAACAGATTGCCATGACGCAGAAAAGAGAAAAAAAAAATAGCTCTGTAATTAATTACAAACTTTATACTAACGGATTCAATCAAATTGTTTTGACATTTCATAAAAAGTTGCTGATTTGACCAAGAGGCAACATCCCTATTATGAGTAGGTATGAGTACATTCGCGTAAAGAATGCAGTGAGTCATCAGCTGCAGGGTACATGTGTAATCATTGGGTGTATTCGAAGGTATATTTTGAGCGACCTGATTGGTAACAGGACATGGCTAGGGCAACGGTCATTCACTGCATTCTTAATGCGAACATACTATAGGTATCTTACCTCCATATTGACCAGCCTGCGGTGAGCTTAAGGATATGAAGGTGCTGACCGATATATTCGGGAACGTCTGTATGATACCGCGGGCAATGAGGCCACCTTGTGAATAACCTGAAGTAAACCAATTAGAATAATTTATTATTTGAATACATTTCCATTTATACAGTCTTCTTGGTTTTTATTGTCCTTGATCCTTGCCAATTTTAAAGCTTTTAAATACTTATTAAAAATAAAATAGAATAGATCTATTAAACACAGTATTATTTTTTTACTTCTCACATACCTACTACAAGTTGTTCAGTAAGTATAAGACAAAAATTAATATATAATAAAGCCATTTATTTCCAAACTTTAGTTACATTTGCTTATTAACTATGATTATAAAACATCCCTTATTAAGACAAAAATTACAAGGTGGTTAAAGGGAACAGGTCGGGCGTATATAAACTCACTTGTGGCGACTGTAGTCAAGTATATATTGGACAAACCGGTCGAAGCTTTGATACTAGATTTAAAGAGCATGTCTCGTCATATAGGCATGATCATCCAGAGAAATCAAACTTTGCCAAGCATTTATTAGAAACGAATCATTCGTTGTTAGACTCAGATACGTACGAAATTTTACATTATTGTGACAAGGGTTTGCGGCTATCGGTTTTAGAACAATTGGAAATAATTAGGTACAACAACATGGGGTCTATTATTAATGAACAAGTTAATTTGGTTTCTTCGCCTTTGTTACGACTTGGTTCTAATTTTAATAATGTGTCATAGTAATAATGAGAACATGACTTCTCTTTTTACCGTACTCGGTTGAAAATAACGGGGTACCTGGCGTAAATTAAAAATAAAAATAAAAAGGGTAGTTTGGAATTCGTTTTTTAAAAAAGGGTAGTTTAGGACTTACATAAAAGGGTAGTTTGGAATTTATAAAATATTAGTGGGTACGTTGGTATTGTCATTAACTAAGTTGAGTACATGGTTTACATATGTCAGTAGTGGAAGTGGTGGCATGTTGAGTGGTTGTTGTTGTGCTTCGTAAATGGCCTCGTGGAGAGTGCCGAAACGCGTCAGTGTTTAGTATAGTGGTGGTGGTGATAGTTGGGTCTGTGTGGCATGTGTTGATTCGTGTAGCAGTGGAGGCGGAGGTGTTGCATGGAAACATACATTTGCCGCACAGATTGCTATTTGTCAATAGTGGTCGCGGGTGAGCAAAGTAATTGTTTTTTAGTTCATAAATATGGACCTCCGCAAAGTAACGCCTGATTCAATAAATTATTTAAAAATTACAACATCAAGTTGAAGCAGCAGCAAAATTAACATTTGCATATTTTGTAAATATACTTAGGTACTTGTATTAATTTTATTCCACACCTAGTCTAACAAACAATGATACATTCAAAATTCAAAATTTTATTCAGCAAATAGGCAGTTGAATGCTCTTTTACACATGAGTCCACCAGCACTTTCGGAAAGACCATGATTTCCAAGAAGAATGCACCGCAAGAAACTTGGCATATTTATGTTGGCTAGGGTCTAGTGTTGATCAGACAGAAAATTAGACATTATACCTATAAGGTTGATGCCCTCAGGATATTGTGCGGAAATGTTGGCTAAATCCTGGCCAATCTCCAACACTTGATGCCACATGGTCTCTAAACTCGACCAGCTTTCAAACCTGTTGCAGTTGTACACAGTTGTATTTGGATGTTTCTGGAAACAATAAAGTTTTATGCCATTATTAATAAACATCACTCAAGCCTACATTACTTAGTTAAAATAGGTTTATGAATAATGGGGTTTAGTTGAACTTTTTTCTTATCAAAATTTCACTGGATAGGCAAAAATTCAGTGCAAATTTCAGCCTTTTTTACCAAGTGATTTGCTACTGCTAGGCCAGCTCATGTATTGTGCCCGAGAAAAATAAACAAAGGATAGCAGAGGACTCTTTCATTTCTTAATAATAAGTACAATCATTATAGTACGCAAATAGGTAATGTAATTATAAATGGATCCCAATTCATTACAGATCCATTGATAACAAGGCATATCTTACTTCGCATTCATTATAATCTCTTCAGGTGGTAGAATACGTAAACAAAGCTTTGTTTACCTCTTGAATTCTATGCGCGATCATTTCCATGCTTCCACTCCCAGTCATCACTCCGTGTATTAAAACCACTGGTTTATAACATAAGCAGGGACTAATAAATAAAAACAAAGCAAACAGCCGCGTTTCCATTGTCTAATTCGTAATTTTACGCGAGAACAAAGAGACTACGTGATGGTACAGCTGCTGAATTATTACTGAGCTGAGCTTGAGTTCTAAATTGCTTGGTTGCGCATTACTTTGAATCGTATGATACTGCTTATCTTCTCAAGCACATGTGTGTTTTATTTAGATAGCGCGGAAGGACGAACATTACGCAAAACGTGAGAACAAATAATTTAGAGTTCAATGATAAATAAAATGACGAAATGTCATGTACGTCAGACAAAGATGTCACAGACACAATAATTATGTCATGTCAATCGTCATTGTCCGTTTTTAGGGTCACGCACCTCAAAAGGAAAAACGGAACCCTTAAAGGATTAAGACCCTTTTTCTCTGGAACTCGTGGAGGTAGCACGCTGAAATTAGTATCGATTACTCAAACCTGAAGTACCTCAAAGCTGTGAAAAAATCAAACTTCTAAGTCAACGCAATCAAAAATTCAAAAAATACACTAATTAAAAAGGTCCTTTTCCATACAAATTGCCGTAACGTGAAAACCCAAAGTGTACCTAACTCCCAGTTGTCCTAGAAGCTTTAGTATGAAGGTAGCTCTTTAGCACAATCACTCAGAAAATTCTCAAAATCTTAAATTTTCATGTCTGTCCGTTGATTTCAGTGACCAATATAAGATGACCCCCTACTGCGTACATTTTGCTTAGGAGCAGGGCTTTGCTAACATTGAACGACTTAAAATACTGGAAAAAAAAGCGGAAAAAAATTGTACGGAGCCTTCGGTGCGCGAGTTCAACTCGCACTTGACCTGTTTTTTTTAACTACTTCATACCACAAGGTATAGCCGAAGGAAACTAAGCCCATACAGCCATGTCTCTTATTTTTGTTGTTTTTCTGTAATGAAAGTCCCGTCACAGTCAGAGTCGTCAGCCTGTCCCAGTCACATCCTGTCAGCTATTAATGCTTTCCGTAAAGCGTTATTGTACTTGACTTGACTTGACAGTGACCTACGGTCAGCTGCTTCTAGGAATACGCACAACTTAAGTTCTTCATTTTCTTGGCACTATCACTTTAATTTTGCTGTATAATTCTCTATCTATAATGTCCACTGAACAAAATTAAGCAAAGAAACAAAAATTCAATCGATTGACATGATTGACTCTTGCCGATTTCCCGCCTAAAATCTTTGTTTTACCAGTCACTTAGAAAATAATTATAGCGGCGCGGCGGTCACACACATTCGTGGTAGCTCGCTGTAAAGTACACTATTGCTTTTCGAAGGCATGAGCAGTTGGGCCGTTTTATAACGCTACAAGTTAAAACTTAGAGGCCGAACGTCTCTTGCTAACAAAGGGTGATAGAATGAAACTTCTGCTTGTAAATTGTTACTTGTAGCCTTATAAAACACTGCCCTGACAGGACATGACTAGTAAGACTCTAACTGTGACAGGCAGGCCTCTTTTAGACAATAAACAACCGTCATGGCTGAATGGACTTTACTGCCTTTGCCTATCCTTGAAGTAATAAATTTAATAAAAAACGAAATGACAGCTGCCGTGCTGTGCTGTCATATGGCTGTCATTCATGTCATTGTCAGTGTCAATTAATAGGCTAAGTGCATGTGTTCACACGTGTATAAAAATGCAATGTTGCTTTGATTGATTTATAGTTTCTAAAATACAATAATAACATTGTAATTGATCGGTGTCCTAGATAACCCAAAGAGAACTTTGTAAGTATTCAGCAGTAAATCAATATTTATTGTAGCGATTCCGTCAAATACTTATACCTAACAAATTTTAAAGGTTATTCGCCGATAAAAACATAATTATTTTAAAATTTACATTTGCCAACAGAGTTCTCATAAATGACCATGGCAACAACTTCACTAGCGGAACAGCTGCAGAAGCTAGCTGTACCACAAACTGCTATATACAAAGATGATAAGAAGAAAGCATCACTACTCTTTGACCCAAAAGAGGCTGCCTTGAAGGATCGAGACACATTCTACGAAATCGGAATCAGCGGGCTCAAAGAACTAATTGCGATTAACCAAACCTTCGAATTCTTTGAAGACACCTTATTCAGCAAATCGTCAAAAGACTTCGAAAGAGCCATTGAAAGCAAAGAGGTAAACCAGACCTTGGATCAAACTATTCAAAAGTTCCTCATACAGCTGTCTCCATATTTGCTGTTGCAATCAGCACATAAAGCTTTAGAATGGCTCGTGAACAGATACAGCATACATCTGTACAACCAAGATGCTATCTTGGCATTGATTCTCCCGTATCATGAGACAAAGATTTTTGTCCGAATCGTCCAATTATTGGACTTGAAAGGTAAGACACACAGATGGAGGTGGCTGATACCCATTCAGAAAACAGGAACCCCGCTGGCTAAACAAGTTTTGTACAATCATTGTGTTTCTGACACTGCCACTTTGGTGTTTATATCTAGAAACACATATAAATGCGTTGAAGAATTTGGAGAAAGAGCTACACAACTCAACACAGTATATGCTTTCTTCTGCTCAACGGTCATAGGCATAGTTAATTCAAGTAAAAGAGTAACTGAACCTGTAATAACCGCTATTCTACCAACTCTAATGAAAGGCTTGGACTCCCAAATACCTGATTTTAAATCATCAGCCTATGTGATCTTTGGCTATCTATCAACAAAGACTTCTTTAAAACTGAACATACTGAATGAAATTGTCGATAAGATGTTAAACACAGACTTGAATTACGATTCCGTGTTGCTTATAAACTTGATCTACAATACTCAACACACTGAACAGCTGTTGGATGCTATTCTTTATAACATTTCGGCACCTATTGTGAGTACTGTCTGCGAGTATTTGAAGAAGTTGGTTGACAACAAGATTAAAGTACAGACGTTTGTCACAGCATTCCTCAGCAGCATTCTGGGCGAGCTGCAGAAAGACGCTGAGGTGTTCATGATGTATAGTGATATGCCGGTCATATTAATTGACATGGTTGATTTGTCTCGGCAAAGTCCTGAGAAAATTATCAAGTAAGTGTACCATTGTAAATAAAATAAAATAAAAATAGCCTTTATTCTCTGAGGAATGTTACAAAGAATTTATATTAATTAATTAACTTAGTTAACACCACCCTCATTCGCATCAGGTTGCCCATCCTGGACATAGGCCTCCTCCAGTTGTCGCCATTTCTCCCTGTCCCTGGCAGTTCTACGGAACCCCTTAGGGAGGTCATCCTCCCATCTCTTGTGTGGCCTTCCCTTACTTCTTTTGCCATCTCGGGAGTACCAAAGTGTGACATCTTTAGTCCATCTGTCCCTCGCTGATCTTATCATATGGCCTGTCCAACGCCATTTCAATCTTCTAATCTTACGAGAAACATCTGTCACTTTTGTTGCCTTTCTGATTGTGGTCAATCGCCACTTATCACTGAGTTTTATGTGCAACATGCTCCTCTCCATTCCCTGTTGACATACTTTTGCCTTTTGGCTCAGTTTCTTTGTCAGGCCCCAGGTTTGGCACCCATATGTGAGTACAGGTAAAATGCACAAGTTGTACACTTTGCTCTTTTGTGCTATTGTACTTGTACCATAGTGTACGGTTGTACTTTACTTTTAAAGGTTTTGTATTGGTGCTGCATGATTACATTATTAAGCAATGTCTTTTATATCCAAGCAATACTTTTTCATTAAGTTCATGTGTAGATTACAGTGAATGTTAAAGTAACCATCTAACTAATACATTATATACTTGAGTATGTGAATGAATTTATTAGTGCTTATCAATTTATAGTTAATAACAATCAATACATTTGCGTTTAAATTTCCTGTGGAGGATTAGACTAATTTAAATTAGTAATCAAAGTGAGAAAAAAAGTTTTTAAATGCCATGTCAAAATCTTTATTTCATTGCCGTAAGATTCATTTTTACCTAGCCATGAATATATATATGAATGCCTATATGAATGAATATACCTGTAATAGACTTAGGACTCTAATGCAATTTACTTTTTTTAGCCTATGTTTACCAACAAAAATATTATTTGTGCCAATCCAAACTTGCTACATATTGGTTTTGTACTAAAATACTTGTATTTGTATATTCCAGGGTGGTCCTCCATTCCTACATGCCGCAACAGTCTAAAAGCCACATAGAAGTTGATGACGATATTACAATGGTTGATGAGAACTCATTCTCATTTAAGGTACTCAACTGGTACTCCCTTTTCCTGAAGAGCATTGAAACAAAGTATCCTGTAGCTTTTGACAAAGTTGTTAAATCCGAACTTGTGTCGAAAGATAAAATATCTGATACAAGGAACCGAAATCTGACTCAAGTTCTAGGATTTAACCCAGCAATTGCCCATAAAATTGGTGGTGCATACCTTTTCGAAAATCTTAACCATGTAAATCCCCAGCTGCGCATTAAAGCTGTCAAATATATTGAGAAACAGTTCAAAAGCTTAAAAAAAGATAATGAGGACTTTGTCAAAGACGCCATATTGAATAGACTCCGTGATGATGACCCTGATGTTGTGGCTTCAGTGCTGAATATGTCCACTGCAGATTTGAATCAAATATTCAATGAAACTGAATTAACAGATGCCTTTATAAGTATTCTCGCAAGGGGCTCTAAAAAGTGGAAGCCTGTTGTAAATGAGACTATTAACAAATTGTGTTCTCTGGATGCACTTCCAGTCAACCAGGCAACTGTGTTGGCATTATTTCCTTACTTGTTCCCACATGACCAACACAGTGCCTCAATTTCCTGGAAAATATTATCCTCAAGTTGGGGACGGAAATTTGATTTGACGAAAAATCTCAAGTTGAAAGAATCATTCAATGACAACAGTGAGGTGATATCACAAATGGTTTTTAACGCGCTTTTTGCAAAGAAAACAATGAAATTCGATTTCCTGGATCCTTTACAACTGAACAGAAGCAGCATTCTAGATATATATATGTATCTGCTCTTAAAATCTTGCTCATTTGAACAAACTCCAATCTCAGAACTTTCGGACGTATTGAGCTTGCTTCTTGATTCTATTGAGAACCGAGAAATATTGCCAGTGACTGATGGAGAGTCATTTTCGAAAGATATCATGCCAAACTTCATCAAAATGTCACACAAAAACAAAATCGTCTTTGAAGTTATGGAATACATTTTCTCAAGGATAATAGAAGGAATGAATGTGAAGAATATATCTAAGCCTTGGTGTGATCTGTGCAAAGACGTGGAATCAGTTCTTGTTAGAAGGTTGTTTGAGATTTTCGTCACAGGATGCACCATTGAAAAATATAGTAAAAACTATTCTAAGATGCTTGAAAAATTGCTCGACAAGTTCGTTTCAAGTACAAAGGAGAGATTCGAATTTATTGCAAATTTCGCCTGTGGGCATATTCTCTATGCCACTGATCCTAAGGATCTTATAAGTCCGGAACTTCAACTCAGGAGTCTTAAATTACTGTCCAGTTTCATAAAACTCCAACCGAATGCGAAATGGATCTATGAAAGTGATGTTGTTGTACTCATGATTATTTTTAACTTAAACAATCCAATTGCCTTGATCAGGTCATACACATTAAACATTGTTGAGCAATTGCTGAAAACGGACACTAATAATACCTTGACCTATGTACAGCTTCTAAAAGAGCTGTACGATCATAAAGAAGAGGTGCTGCTAGACCCTGAACAAATATCTCAAGTTTTGAACACAATTCTTACCCAATCTACCCCAGGAAATAAAATATTCAGGAAAAATTGCCTGGCGAAGCTGGTGAATATAATTGTTGTGAAAGAAACACCTCCTCATATTTCTTGTGAACTGCTAAAGATAATGTCGACCATTAACAGTGCTAATGCTTTTACCCTCATTGTTCCGGCTCTTGAGAAGTTTGAGCTGGCTCTCAAAGATAATAAATACAATCCGAAATTTACCTTTGGAATCTATGAGTCCAAAATCTTCCGAAACATTTGCAGTCGTATCGACTCCACGACCATTACGACATTGGCCAAAGATAATATATGGAGAACAATTGAATTTGCTTTAAAAGAGTATCGGGAATGCATTATGGAAGACGATAGAACATATAAAAGCCCTTCAGTGTTGGTGATGAAGCAGCTAGATGAAGATGTCTTCAAGAAAGTGCCAGATGAGAAAACGAAAGATTTAGTCAACCTTGTAGCTAGTGCTGGAGCTTTCAGTAATAACCCTCTCATTTCTAGCGCGGCATCTAAAGTTATGCGAAAAATCCACTTCAACTTCGCTGACTTCAAATCAATCCTTCAGAACATGTTGAATGCTGCAGACCCATCTGCAGTTGGTCAAAAGAAGAAAACTAGTTCAGTTACTATGTTGTCTTACCAACTGACTGAAACAGATGAGTGGCGTCTAGGCGTGACTATCTTGGAATACGTACAAAATAAAAAGAAAATGACAGTTGATAATAACTTTGTGTCGATTTTATTCCAAGTGTTGAAGAAATGCTTGAGGTTTGAGGAGCAGTCGTACGTTGAATACCCTAAACAGCTTGTTCTGTCATCTTTCTGGTATTATTGCAAAAAGTTTGTTGATGAAAAGAACAAGGATCAAATAAAGAGTCTGAAGTCAATATTCGATATCGAATTGGTCGTCCAATGCATTCGAGGCACTCAGAACCCACAGACTCACCACCATGCGCTAATTCTCATGTCCCACGCCGCATACATGTTGCCCGAACAAGTTCTCCATCACACAATGGAAATATTTACTTTCATGGGATCTTCGGTCTTGAGACACGACGATGCATACAGCTTCCAAATAATTATCAAGATTATCGAGACTCTCATTCCTATATTGGTCAAAATGGACAAGAGCGTGGAAGAGTACAGCGACAGAGAAATACAGCAATTGCAAAAGCGGGTTGTCCCCGTATTGCGGATATTTGCTGACGTGGTCTTGCATGTACCGGAGCATCGGCGTTTGCCGTTGTACAAGAAACTTTTGGAAACCCTCGGACCGAACCAGTTCCTTTGGACGTTCCTCGCGTTGTTGTTAGAGACACATGTGGCGCATTCCAATGAAGGAAAAGAGAAGAAAAGCAATCCGCAGAGAACTTTGGCTGAGAGAGAATCGCCTATGAATAGACTGGATTTCGGACAGAACATTCTCTTGGAGTTTTCGCCAGAGATTTGTATGGCGAACTTTGTAAAGCTCATGCTGTATGCAAAGACATTGCCATTACAGAAAGATGATAATGCAATGGAAACGGAGGTAGATCCTAGTGAAATATTCAGCGTCAACGGTCATAGGGCCATACAACTACGCCATTTCAAATACGTCATCATTACCTTCATGAACACTTTCTTGGCTTCCTCCCGTTTCATCGTCCATAGCAGACAGGCAACTGACGTTAAAGCAATGGAAAATCATTACAAGACCTACATCATAAACGTGCTCACGTTTATCCAAAGCATTTCCAAAGTTACCGATGAGAAAACCGTGAAATATTACAGAGTAATGTTGCACCACAGTTATGATTTGTTAGACCATACCAACAACTTGCTATCTGCACCAATGTTCCTGTCTGTAGTGCGAGGATTGTTAAAATACACTCTGCAGACAGTGAGAAGGAAATCGATGGAGCTGTTAAACTCCAAAATCGAGCACAGCCCAGAAATGTTTGATGATGTTGATAAGGGTCTTCTCCACTCGTTGCTTCCAGAGTTGCTAGACATTGTCAAAACTATTGGTGGTAACAATGGGGAGTTGAACAAAATAGCTGCACAAGAATTGGAATTGAATCAGCAAACCGCCTTGCTGTCATTGAAGTTATTGGCGAAGATGTTAGCAGCGAATGATCCAGCATTATTCGGGCCTGTGCTTGAAACTGTTACTGAATACACCTGCAGTCCAAACATATCTGGCAATGTCATGGCGTCAGTTGTGCTCACCTTGGCTGAGTTATGCGGAAACATGAAGGCATACGCTCTAGCAAGCTTGCACAAATTCATGCCAGCTCTCATTAAAGTATTAAAGATGCAACGTAAAGCGGAAACCCCAGAGTTGGTGTTAATAAGCACAGTGACGGCGTTGTCGAAGATTATAGAAAGCCTGCCATTGTTTTTGAGCCCGTATTTGCAGAAAATATTGTACGAATATGCGATATTGTTTTCGAAATGGCAGTCATTTGACCAGGAGAGCACGAAAGTGACTGCGATAGTTTCAAAATTGACGACGGTCAAGAAGAAGATTGCAAGCTTCATACCGCCTAGAGTTTTGATTCCTATTGCTAACGCTACGTATCAGTTACTGTTGGATAAGGAGAAATATGACGCTGTGGGTCCTGTAATGGCAGTTTTGGCAGAAAGCTTCGCCAATGTTACTT
Organism: Clepsis dumicolana; assembly: GCA_963691665.1. Taxonomy (NCBI): domain Eukaryota; kingdom Metazoa; phylum Arthropoda; class Insecta; order Lepidoptera; family Tortricidae; genus Clepsis; species Clepsis dumicolana. The sequence continues at coordinate 16,077,617 of OY829507.1, read as the reverse complement.
CAGGAGACTTCACAGCTTTGCAGCAAGATTTGACTGCTTTCTTCATAGCTGCATTGCAGTTGAGAAGTGACGCAGTGGACAAGGCAGATGCAGACACTATAGACGCGGCAGAGGAGGAAGTTGTCAATGCTTTGGTGTCCTTAGTGCTTAAATTGTCAGAGACTAGCTTCAGACCGTTTTATTTCAAGATTTACGACTGGGCGATCCGGACCAATGTTGAAGGACAGAGAGACAGAGCTATTACTTTTTACAGGTAAGGACTACTTTCGTTTTGAATGGTCTTAATATTTTTTCCAATTGATTATTTTTGATTAGCATCCAGTCATCACTCTCTCAGTCAGTCAGTGACTTTCTTTATTAACTGCTTTCAAGTAATCCAGCTATTTAACCGTTTTCAAGGCTGCACCAATTTAAGCGGCTTAGCAAAAAAACTAAATGTATATTCACAATAGTAATACCTATATTTCGCAATAATTTTAAGACGAGTATCTATTCTAGTAAATATTATTTAATTTGAATCTTAATTCTTGATGTTAGGGTGGAAATTGCAACTACGTGGTTGCTTATTGTACTATTCCTGGAAGAGGGTTAAGAAAGTTTACATTCTAATTTAAAGCAACCAAGAAATGCTAAGGTCGCATAGCGGTATCCTCTCCATATAAACTGATAGTGATTAACATAATTATTTCTAGTTTAGCTTCATCTTTCCTAATACGAACTGCCAAGGAATGTAATTCGCTGCCATCATCTGTATTCCCGGATGGATACAATCTTTTTTTTATACAAGGATGGCAAACGAGCAAGGTGACCCACTTTCTGCACTGATGGTAAGTGATCACCTCGCAAAAGGTCCTACCACCTGCTAAGGCTAGAGTTACACCTTTGGACTTACATCTACACTTTCCCTCAACTGGGACAGGGGTCAATAGCTGCTCAGTATTATTTAACTAAAAGTGACCAATATCTTGTAATGTAACTCCCTCTTTTTTTTTTTCAGAGTAAGCAGCGCCATCGCCGACAAACTGAAAGGTCTATTCGTGTTATTCGCTGGCCACTTCATCAAGAACGCGGCAGAGCTGCTGGATGCCTGCAACAAGAGTAAAACTGAGGATCTTTACTTTGGTTCGGAAGAGAAATGCGTCACTTTGGTCAATTATATCGTCAAAACTCTGCATATAGTGTTCCTGTATGACAGCCAGAACTTCTTGAACAAGGATCGGTTTGAAACGCTCATGCAGCCGGTTGTTGATCAGGTAATTTGAACTTTATTAACCTTTTCAACGCCAAGGACGCTTAAAAGCGTCATGAGCCGACTTGCCTGCGCCACCAACGCTTATAGGCGTCGGGCTGCACATTACAAATGCGACCGACGAACGTATGCTTAAGGTTCAAGTCCGCGTTGACGATATGCCAACTTGGCGTGTGGATGACAACTTTTGTATGCGTCGTTGGCGTTGAAAGGGTTAAGTACGCATAGCGCCTAACCGCTGTGAAGTCAATCCTGACACATTGCACAGCTATGAAGTTTCTGATTATTGACAGTGTTAACCGTAGGAGAAAAATGCTAGACTTGCTTGTTTGCCTACGGTTGAGCTGTGCAATGTATCACGATTGACTTCATAACTGCGGGGCACTATAGTTGTTTTTGCGCGTGACTTTGTCATAGAGTTCTAATGATGATGATTATGATGTGTTCCTGTGAACCCTCAGCAGGGACATAGGGCTCGCAGTAGGGACGTCCATGCATCACGGTCCTGTGCTGTGGCTTCAAGGTCCTGCCAGTGATACCCCGACTTGGGAGATCTCTTTCTCAACCAACCATCTCCAGGTCGTTCGGGGTCTCCAGAGTTCTAATATTGCATTGCTATCTGTTGAGATTTATGACAGTTTCTGTGTACGCCTGTGGGTCATAGTCTATCTATCCATGATTTTAATGGAGTATCTTTTTGTAATTTTTCTCCAATTTTTTTTCTGCTTTCCCCCTGAAATCTATTATACTTTAAATTTTTTACTTACTTAAACAAGAATACACAATAAACCAGAAAAATGTGACTAAACCTGGGGATTCAACCCGGCTCCTTTTCCTTCCGTGCCACACTAAAGTATATCACTAAAGTATTGTCCACCATACCTGTTTTTCTGTAACCTCCTTGTACTGTTTTGTGCTTTTCAATAAAGAATATTTGTACTATATTGTATACACCTACACGGAATGTCTAGGATCCAGGTTCAATCCTTGGGGCTACTTGATCATAATTTTTCTGGTTTCCTGTGTATTTATATTTCAATGAGTATTTTTTAAAGTATAGTCACAGTCTATCCATGTCCAAAATTTTGTCCAAATCCATGTTTACTAGTGATTGAGTAACAAAGAGACAAAATACCTATGTCAGAAGTGTTTTTCACAAAAAATTTAATGTTTTTTTTTTCCAACTCTTGTCTCACCTCGTAATGTACAATAGAATGTACATATTCAGTTCAAGGAAATATAAAACTGAACAGTTTAGCAAAGTTCAATTTGTTTTTTTTTTCAGCTTTTTTTTAAAGAACGCAATCAAATCATTATTTTTGTAATAATTTGATTCAAATTCCATTGACAAATTTTGTAAAAAAATGCATTTAGACGGTGGGCCTTACGAGGCTAACTTGTAAACTTATTATTATTGGGTATCAATTGTTATTTGCTAATATTGTCTTAACGTTTTCTTTTTCAGCTGGAAAATCCACTGGAAGGGATAGTCAACCTTAAAGAAAGAGCGACAGGGTCACTTATACCATGCCTAGCTCAGTTTGCGGTAGCCACAGCAGACGATTCACTATGGAAACTATTGAATTACCAAGTTCTATTGAAAACAAGACATAATGATGCTGAGATAAGGTTAGTTGTTTTATCTACACATAATATCGTATGTCCTCTATTATGCGTTCAGAAACCGTAAGTAATGTAATGTCCATCATTACGACAAACAATTTTCGTCTTTAAAAACCAATGCAATTTAAAAATTAAAAAAAGAATCGATACGAATCGCCCAATATGTTTGTCTACGATTAAAAAAAAACAGCCAAACGGCTTCTGAACCCATCTTAGAGTACTTATAATATGTTTGTAGATAAAGTAATGTTTGCAACTCCACATAATAAGGCCTTAAAACACACATGTGACACTAGTGTTCAAAGGACCCTCATTATGTAATAGTTGCATAAACTACTATTACTATGCCATGCACGATAAAACTAAGAGAACGTATCTATACAATGACGCGTTCCTTTAACCTGGTGACATTCGTAATTATCATATTCGAAATATTCGTATTCGAAAGTCCTTTCTATAGGACTATGTCAAACGCGAATTTTCAAATTGCACACTGTTAAAATTTCCCGTGGGCGTGGGACGCAGGAGATAATAATATAATCGTCCCACGATAACTGCATAAGATATTAATTGGCAACCCAGAAAAATCACGCTGTGGTAATACTTTTTTCATGTCACTCAGACATTTCTTAAATTAAAAACAATAATAGCAGAGTAGCAATCAAATGTCACTGTTTTTTTTTTAAATATGGCTCTGTCCATTGGAGGACAATTTTGCCAGTGTTTAGTAGGTGTTGCCGTTGTACGTTAAAAAAATCTAGAAAACGAAATATGAGAGGTATTTTGAGGTGGATGGTGAATGAACGATGACCTGTTTAATATTTAATCTAATCAAAAGTTCAAAACGTGTTGTTTGACTATAAACCAGTGTTGCCATGAACAAACTTTAGATTTCTACTGTTGTCAGTTCGTTGCAGATTTATCGTGGGACGACTATATATATGCTATAGCTAGTGAGCCCTGGTCAATACAACAGCACCATCTATGTACGCAAAGAGAAAACTAATATAGATGGCGCCATTGTGTTAACCCGTTGAATGCCAAGGACGCTTAAAAGCGTCATGAGCCGACGTGCCTACGACGCCACCAACGCTTATAGGCGTCCGGCTGCACAGTGCAAAGGCGACCTACGAACGTATGCTTAAGTTTTGGTTATAACTTACGTACATCGCAATCAAGCCTATGGGGTGGAAAATTAAGTCGTACAATAATCTGACAGCGGCTTAATTGATTTGAAAGCTACGTCGGTGTCATCGGTCTAGATCAAGTTATTTCGAATCTTACACATACAATAGGGTTGTTTACTGTTGTCAAGATAAAATCATATTACATTTTCACTTATCAAGTTTCCGAAAATACTCCTAAAAACCGATGCCTCACTTATTACTGCAATTAAAACGATTTTTAATTTAACAAAAACGAATATAAGGAGGCAGATTGATCACTGAAAATTATGACGTCACAGTTCTTAATTCAATACTAACTTCATACTAACGGATCGTTTTGACATTTCATTAAAAGTTGCTGATTTAACTAAGAGCAAACAACCCTATCAGTAAGTCACAAAAAGCTATCTTCGATTACCATTTCCCAATTTCCTTCCAGGCTATTAGCCCTGGATTGCCTGGTTGCCATGGCAACGCAGCTTGGCAGCAGTTGGCTGCCTCTTCTTGCAGAGAGCGTGCCATTCCTGGCTGAACTCCTAGAAGATGGAGACTCCAAGATTGAGACTACCACGAAGGAAGCCATACGGAAGCTGGAGATTATACTTGGCGAGCCTTTGGAGAAATATTTTTAATTAGGATTTAGTTTTAAGCTGAATTTATCGTTGTAAGTGATTAAACCGACCTCGTAAAATTTAGTTTTGTTTACTCTTAGTCCTAAAATAAAAATACAATGAGTATCTAAGAAATCATGCACGCCATGTACAAAAATGATTAGAGTCACACATACAAAAATAACACCAAAAAAAACATTAAAAAAATTACTGTCTGTCTAAGGATTTGAACCAGCAACCTCTCGTTTCGTGGCTGAAAACCACAAACAACTAGGCCACTTGGACGCTTGCTTTTAACGCCATCTGCAGTTTATTCTTGTAAGTTATGCGACTGCTGTTTAAGTACGCGTATTGTCGGCATAAAGCATTTTGAGCTGTCTCCTTAGTAATGAAAAATACCAGTAGATGGCGTTAAAATGAACTGTTAAATTATTGTTGAGTTTTGAAACTAGATGGCGCTGTGTAATACTTATTCCAAATAAATTAAAAGTTACTTTGATGTTACGCGCCAAAGTACGAACACTTGTTTAGTGTACCTAGTCTAGTTATAAGTGGTTTAAACTGGACGAAAATACAATTCAAAATAATCGGCCACTCTACCAACACGATCAACAAAATCAAATATTTGCCTTTAATTTAGGTAGGTACGCTTAGAACAGGTTTTTTCTGTTAAAGTAGAACATTTACGAAATCCTTATCGGGAGGTTGGCGTGAATCCAATTTTCAGGGGCTATTTTACGTTTGTCTGAAGCTCCATAATGGTCATTTTAGCGGTGTAATAGGCACTTTCGGATTAAAATAAGTACCTATCTTATTATCTAAATCTGGTATTAGCAGGCCGTAGCGTGATGAAATATTATGCCGTGTAATGGTTACTGAATAGCCTAGTAGAATTATTAATATTACTGTATTGGCACGGTTGGCGCAAGGTGCAGTCTCGATACTCTCGATTTGCCTTTATGGTAGTCACATTATAGAAAAACCGGCCAAGTGCGAGTCGGACTCGCGCACGAGGGTTCCGTAGAAAGATTTTAACGCTTTCCCCGGTGTTTTAAGAAGTCCAGTGTTAGCAGACCCCTGCTCCTAAGCAAAATGTACGCAGTGTGGGGTCAAATCATATTGGCGAAATCTAGAGATAGACATAAACATTTAAGATTTTGAGACTATTCTGAATGGTTGTACTATAAGAGCTACCCTCATACCAAATTTCAAGTTTCTAGGACAACTGGAAGTACCATTTAGGTTTTTAAAAAACGGCAATTTGTATGGAAACGACTTTTTTAATGACTGTATCTTTTGATTGTGTAGACTTAGATGCTTGATTTTTTCACAGCTTCAAGGGACCGCAGGTTTGAGTATTTGATATTAATTTCAGCATCCTACCTCCACGCGTTCCAAAGAAAAAGGGTCTTGACAGACAGACAGACGGACAGACAGACAGACAGACAGACGGACAACAAAGTGATCCTATAAGGGTTCCCTTTTTTCCTTTTGAGGTACGGAACCCTAAAAACCAATACGAATGGACTTATGGGTACCTAATGTTCCTTTAGTAAGTAAGTAAGTAAACGCTTTATTGTACAGAAAATAGGGATCGTTTTTGGAATCTCACTTGGTGACTAAATTCTCATCCATGACATGTCTGTTATCACTATTTGCCAAAAGCCTTCAATTCAATTTTTAAAAATATGGCTCCATCGATACAATCGATGATTTCGCCAATGTCGTGTATAAAGACACTATCAGTGTAGAAGACGTTGTTCGGTAGGTAATATTAACGTTGTGGTTAGTTAGGTTAGACTTCACAGCCTAACCTAAAAACCCAACCCCTCCCCCCTTCGTCGGATATTAGCCAACGGTTCACTATTTTAATAACTAAAATAGTTAACCGATGTTGCCCGGGGTGCACCGCCCCCCGCTACTCTTCCCCTTAAGATTAAGACTCTTAGAGGGAACCGTAACGCTCGAGCACACGAGGAGGTTATCCGACACGCACCCCGCCAAAAGCCTTATTTTTGAATTTGCGTTTCTGTCAAAGACAAGCATGTCCACAGTAGATCGAGGTTAGCTGTCACTGCCAGTGGTCAAAAAGTCACTTAGTGATCTCGTTTACGAGTGGGGTGGGGGCATTCGTGTTTGATATAGGCATGAAAATTTTAGTCACCGCGCACAGCGAGATTCAAATATGGGAACTTTTTACCCGACTGCGAAACGCAAAGGAGGGTAATGTGCTTAACAGCCTATGTATGTATGTATGTTTGTTCCTTTGTGGCACTCTAGAGACCGAACGCGTGGGTCGATTTTAATGATTCGCGTCAATCGATTCGCGTTAATCTTGCGAGTGTCACTAAAGACATGACAGTAATTTAAATCCAATATGGCGACCATCAGATGCCATATTGTGAAAAATAAAAAATAAAAAGTCGACAAACTATATCAAGTGGGGTATCATTAAATAGGTACCTATTTGAAAATCAACTTTAGGTTTCTTGAATCATTTTTTATTTTGAGTGAACTGTTTAAAGTTGGTTCGCAGACATTTTCAGTTTATTACGACTAAAAAGCTTATAAGTAAATAAAACAAAATTATTTAAAAACAAAAAACCCGACTGCAAAAACAATTAACTAAAAAGAGAAAACCTAGCTCATTTTAAGTAGTTTATATGAAAATAATCGATTTATTGATTATTTTTGTTTTATTTTTATGAAACATTCATAGAATGAAATTCAACATACAATGACAATGCAAAGAAAATTTTTTCTTTGCATTGTCATTGTATGTTGAAGTAGTTTATATATTGAAAATTATAAGGAAAACTTTTAGATAGTACAGTTAGTAGTAGTCGAAGTGGCAATGGGCTTATAAAGCTGGGCACATTGCTCGTAGAAGTAGAACTGATGGGAGGTAACGGGATTGCTATGTTTCGCGTAAAGTAGGCTAAAATAGGCTTTGTCAATAACTTCATTAACGCAATTCACTTACGCGTTTTCCAGAGCGGCCCCAGATCTGGGTAGGGCGAATACCAGCGCAATCGGTTACCGAATTTTGACAACGTAAAGTACTTACCTAATTTCTGTTAGAGTTGTAGGTATTAGGTAAATATGAAGGTCCCAAGTTATTCAATATTTTACCGATTGAAATAATAATGCTATTGGAATCAATGATATCTTCTATACTTACCTATAAAACAGTACCGTGATTGACTGACTGACTTACAGACAACGCACAGCCTAATCCAATGGACCTAGAGACTTGACATTTGGCAAACATGTACCTTGAGTATCCTAGAGGTGCACTAAGAAGGGATTTTTCGAAATTCCCACGGGATAGGGAACTAGCCCATTTTGAAATATTCCACGGGGGCAAAGACGCGGGGCATAAGCTAGTATAAAAAAGAGGTAGAGATATGTCAGCACGCCGAAAATGAAGCGCAGAAAATGCTACAAATTGTAGCCTTTTTCGCCACAATCTCTCAAAAAGGTCCAAACTTGCGCGCAAATATCAAAATGTTCGGAACATGTTTTTCGATTGTTTTGTGAGCATAATGACGTATCTTTATACATAATATCATCGATTGGAATTATTTGGAGGACGTGAAAGAACCTAACTATGAATTCGAACGGATAAAAATGAAATGGAAATAATCTCGTTCCGAGGATAATTCTTTTACTTATCCATAAATATTATTGTCGACGTAAAAAACAACCAGCTAGCGAACATCAAGTTTAACCTAAGATGTTTCACGTATCGAACGAGACAAATAATTGGTAGGTAGTTAAGGAGCTAGTAATAGTACTTTATTTGATACGAAACGTGACGAGCTAAATTAAACTTATACACGTACTTAACTCTTATTATATTTATTTTCCGATACTTTTTCTCGTTATAAATGACGGCCGGATAGCCTAGTGGTTAGAGACCCTGACTACGAAGCTTGAGGTCCCGGGTTCGAATCCCGGTCGGGGCAGATGTTTGTATGATGAATACGAATGTTTGTTCTTGGGTCTTGGATGTTTAATATGTATTTATCTATATAAATATGTTTATCCATTGTCTAGTACCCATAACACAAGCTCTGCTTAATTTGGGACTAGGTCAATTGGTGTCACTTGTCCCATGATATTTATTTATTTATTTATTTTATTTATAAACATAACTGAACGCTATCGTCATTTCATAATGGCTCAATATTTGGTAAAAGTACCTACCAAATAAACCCGTAAATGTACCGGTTTTTCATTGCCAATCCTTAGCAGAACAAAATATTGCCACTATCGAAGGCAAATTGCCGCAATTCGGAGCACAAATCCGGTACAATGTCTGTTCGGACGGGAAATTTGCCTAAGCAGTCAATCTGCTTTGTACCGGGATAAAGATAATACCGGTACTTGTGGGTAATAGGGTGCTAGCTTATCCCTCAGGATTCGCCCCCGTGAAAAAATAAGCATTTTGTCTACGGAACCCTAAAAGCCGACTAAGAGCGAGCCGAATTCGCGCACAAATTTGTAGGTAGGTATTTAAATAATACGTCTATCACGGGAATAGGTAGGTACCCGCTTTTCCCGGATGTTTTAAATTGTCAAGTGTTAGCCAGAGCCCCGCTTCTAAGTAAAATTTACGCAGTGCGGGGTCACTTTATATTGGTCTCTGACAAGACAGACAGACATAAATATTTAAGATTTTCAGATTTATCTGATGGTTGTGCTACAAGAGCTCTACCTTCGTACCAAATTTTCAGGTAAGTACGTAAGTACGGCGATAGATTTCGAACCATTAGTTAAAGACAGCTAGCTACACACGTCTAACTCGTAACACCCCTCCCTTTGCGTCGGATTAAAAAAAACCGGCCAAATGCGAGTCGGACTCGCGCACGAGGGTTCCGTAGAAAGATTTTAACGCTTTTCCCCAGTGTTTTAAAAATTCCAGTGCTAGCAGACCCCTGCTCCTAAGAAAATGTACGCAGTGTGGGGTCAACTTATATCGGTCTGTGAAATCTACACCTTCATAGGTAGCTCTTATAGCACAACCACTCCGAAAAGTCTCAAAATCTTAAATTTTTATGTCTGTCTGTAGATTTCACAGACCGATATAAGTTGACCCCACACTGCGTACATTTTCTTAGGAGCAGGGGCTCTGGCTAACACTTGACAATTTAAAACATCCGGGAAAAGCGGGTACCTACCTATTCCCGTGATAGACGTATTATTTAAATACCTACCTACTAAATACTAAATTTTTAAAACTCTGGGGAAAAGCGTTAAAATCTTTCTACGGAACCCTCGTCAACCAAATTTCAAGTTTCTAGGACAGCTGAAAGTACCCTTTAGGTTTTTGGAAATCGGCAATTTTTATGGAAATGGCCTTTTTAATTACTGTATCTTTTGATTGCGTTGACTTAGAAGGTTGATTTTTTCACAGCTTCAAGGGACCGCAGGCTTGAGTATTTGATATAAATTTCAGCATGCTACCTCCACGCGTTCCAGGGAAAAAGGGTCTTGACAGACAGACAGACGGACAAAAGTGATTCCTACAAGGGTTCCGTTTCTTCTTTTGAGGTACGGAACCCTAAAAATCAAGCCCGTTCGTCCACAGGCGGTCAATGTATGAGATTATAATCTCATATGGAGCTGGTGTCGTACGCCCAGTTTTTCCGTGAACACCAAAATACAAAAGTGCCCAATCGTTTTAAAACGTTGCCTTCAGTTTTGAGATAAACAAGTCAAATGCTGCATAACAGCGGCCACGTAACGAACAATGTTTTATTCATAGGGCAATTTATTTGGATGTTTTGAAAGCAGAGCTGGCCGGAGTCGAATTCTGTGCTTTCCGCGAGCTTAGGTTGAATAAAAATGATCGGACTTCGTGCCCCTGCAAATGGTCGTTTGGGAGATTTTTATATTTCCTTATTCATCTTGTTGGAGGCCTCATGGTATAAAGATCGCGGGACCGCGGTGGATGCGGAAAGCACAAGAGCGGTCTGAGTGAAGAGCCGCGGGGGAGGCTATGTCCAGCAGTGGACATATTTCGACTGACATGATGATGATAATTGAATCTCATTGTTTTTATACATTATGTAAGTATATTTGTTTATTCATTATCATCAATCATCACCATCAGCCTGTTTACGTCCTACTGCTGGGCACAGGCCTCCTCTCAGAATGAGAGGGCTTGGGCTATATAGTTCCCACGCGGGCCCAGTGCGGATTGGGAACTTCACACACCATTGATTTGCTTCGCAGGAGTGTGCAGGTTTCCTCACGACGTTTTTCCTTCACCGAAAAGCTCATGATAAATTACAAATGTAATTTCACACATAAATTCTGAAAAACTCAGAGGTGCGAGCCGGGGTTTGAACCCACGACCCTCTGCTTGAGAGGCGATAGGTCAAACCACTAGGCTATCAATTATCAATATCTTCATCTAACTAAGCTAGACTGGACCGCAATTACCTTATTAGGTTTAGATGAGCTCCCGATATTTCGACGCAGTTACATGCATCATGATCACGGATAAACCTGGTAAGTACCTACTAGTAAAGTATAATCGCGGTCAATAACCCGTACCTAGTTGTTAATAATATGTCTAATGTGATCTGAATCATATAAAACCTACCTAACTATAAGCTATAGTCATCATCATCATCATTTCAGCCGAAAGACGTCCACTGCTGGACACAGGCCTCCCCCAAGGCTCTCCACTCAGACCGGACTCAGCTGTCGGTAGGCCTCCAACAAGATGGAGCGACGACCTAGTAAGGATTGCGGGACCGCGGTGGATGCGGAAAGCACGAGACCGGTCTGGTAGCTATAGTAAATAAAATAAATGTATAACTGTTTCATACGAGCCTAATAACCTTTCCTCAATGGGCTGGAAACGTACCTGTGATTCCCCTCGTGTTGTGGGTGTCCTTCCATCCTCCTAGACAACTTTTCAGTCACCACTTCAAAGAGAAACTTACTGCAATCTAATATATAAAGTCGAAAAACCAGAACGGGATAAAAGAAACGAGACAGAGCGAGATGGCGCTCTACAACACCATTTTGACACGTTTCTCCCAGACAACGCATTATTTCTCCGGATTTTTAAAGCAATTCGATTCTTTGATCTTGGGAATGGCGAAAAACTTGAGAAAATATGATATCGGGTGTGTAAGTTTTGTATATTAAGCAAAATGAAATCGCGAGTTCGAATTTCGAGCCAAAAGCGAGTGATCTATTATCTATGCCAGTTTTGCCGTTCAGGGATAAAGAAAGCCATTAATTATCCTGCATTGCAGTCTACGGAAATTTAAAATTTTATCTATGTAAATTTTTATTGATAACATAAAGCAAAAAATACGTGTCGAACTAATAGTCTGACGGACTAATTAGAAATATTACTTTTTTACCCAGAGGACACATTCCTATTGCTATTGAGATTCCTTACTTAAATATATACCGTACCTGCATAATATAATATTCCACGCGGGCGGAGCCGCGGGCACTCTCTAGTGTAGTATAAAATTTCACGCTTATTTAAACATTCGTATTCTTCACTTTATCTAACCAAATCCCACTCCAGCGCATGTTAATTCCACTGCACAAAAGCGGTTGCACCCGCCATGCATTAAAAAGATTGGATGCCGGCATCCTGGGAATTTTAAAACAGCTAGGTAAAACCGCTACCAGCCTCAAATTTAATTAAAAAGTAGCTTTAAGGCGCACGTCCACTGCGAAGATAGCTACATGTTTATTCAACAAACATTACAAGCATGGTGTAGGTATAAGATCCCAAAAGGAGTATATTTTTTGCACATTTTTTATTTTTACTGTTTTCCCGTGAACATCAATTACAGTTAAAAAAAAAAACAACAGTAAATCGGAAACAGGGAATCGAAACCGGATCCCCGACAATCTGGTGTTGCGAGCTGAGATTTGAATACATGGAAAAAATTCAACGTGCTCCTATGCTATCAATGTCGAATCTCAAAAGGAAAAAACGGAACCCTTATAGGATCACTTTGTTGTCCGTCTGTCTGTCTGTTTGTCTGTCTGTCTGTCAAGACCCTTTTTCTCTGGAACGCGTGGAGGTAGCATGCTGAACTTAATATAAAATACTCAAGCCTGCGGTCCTTTGAAGCTGTGAAAAAATCAATCTTCTAAGTCAACGCAATCAAAAGATACAGTCATTAAAAAGGCTATTTCCATACAAATTGCCGAAATCCAAAAACCTAAAGGGTACTTCCAGTTGTCCTAGAATCTTGAAATTTGGTGTAAAGTTAGCTCTTATAGCACAAACACTCAGAAAAGTCTCAAAATCTAAAATTTTTATATCTGTCTGTAGATTTCTCAGACCAATATAAGTTGACCCTACACTGCGTACATTTTGCTTAGGAGAAGGGCTCTGCTAACACTGGACTTCTTAAAACACTGGGGAAAGCGTTAAAAATTTTCTACGGAACCCTCGTGCGCGAGTCCAACTCGCACTTGGTCGGTTTTTTTCTGTGTATTCTTGTTTCAGTGAGTATTTAAAAAGTACCTATAATGGTGTATAGGATTTATGTCTTATCGTTGGCTGTGATCAATGGACTAGGTTTACCGCTAGCCTGTCTGTCGCTCACACGACCGCGGTTTCGCCGTGACCAACATGCGTTTCACTGGCAAACCCTTAAAATAAATTTATATAAATATCATGGGACAAATTGACACCAGTTGACCTAGTCCCAAACTAGGCAAAGCCTGCACTATGGGTACTAGACAACGGATAAACATACTTATATAGATAAAAAATACATACTTACATACATATTAAACATCCAAGACTCGAGAACAAATATTCGTATTCATCATACAAACATCTGCCCCGACCGGGATTCGTACCCGGGACCTCAAGCTTCATAGTCAGGGTCTGTAACCACAAGGCTATTCGGTCGTCAAATCACGTTAAGTAGACCTTAACGAACAGAGTGTTTCATCTTGCTTTACGTCCCACTGCTGGGCATAGGCCACCTCCCAGAACGAGAGGACTTGTATGTGGGCTATAGTACCCAAGCGGGCCCAATGCGAATTGCGAATCCACACATCCTTGAATTGTTTCGCAGGAGTGTGCAAGTTTGTCCACAATGTTAATTGAGACGTAATTTAGCACATAAATTCCGGAAAAACTCAGAGGTGCGAGCGCGGCCCGAACGTATGAGGCCATTAGGTCAAACCACTAGGCTATCAATACCTGAAAGAGTGTTTAATATGTACTTTAATACCTTTACATAGGTACTCGTATAACTCCGATGGCCGATGGGGTCAGAAGGTTCTCGAATGGCGTCCACGGACCGGGAGACGAGCTGTTGGTAGGCCTCCAACAAGATGGAGCGACGACCTGGTAAAGATCGCGGGACCGCGGTGGATGCGGAAAGCACAAGGCCGGTCTGAGAGGAGAGCCTTGGGGGAGGCCCGTGTCCAGCAGTGGACGTCTTTCTGCTAACATGATGATGGTGATGATATAACTCCTACTCAACTATACCAATAATCGTGGTCTTTAAACTTGCAAAAGCCATCCACGTAATAAAGCAAAGTGGCTAAAGCCAAGTTCTTCAAGTAGGCGACAGAGTTCGAACCAATATTTGCCAGACAACAGTTCAACGTAACGAGGGAGGGGTGGTCAACATCTTGAACGTAAACTGCACTTAGCGAGCATAAAATATTCAGGAATGCGAGCAGACTTGAAGCGAAGTGTTTGTTGTGTAGCAATAATTAACCTGGTAAAACGAAATAACGAACAAAAACGCTCTTTTTGAGCCAATGAGTGGGCTAGTTTCACGTAGACTTGCGCACAGTTTTCCGTGAAAATTAGTAGGTATGTAGTTCGTCTATCACGGGAATCGAGTCTCGGAAATTGTTTCCGGTTTTTCAGAGAGCCATGCTTCTAACAAAGAATATGTACTAACGTAACTTAAACTCCTAAGCAAAATGTATACGCAGTGTGGGGTCTATTATGTTGTTCTCTGATAATACGGACAGGCATAAGAATTTAAGATTTTCAGATTAATAAGAGCTACATTCATAGCTCAGAATACAGAACAAACCAGAACCCGCGAGCGCTCCTAAAAGCTAGGCAACTAAAACTACTCTTAGTACTTTGGCACAGTCATTAGGTATAATAATCTCCGAGCACGCAGCGTATCGTGATGTGTTGTAGGAATGACAATACTATTAATCCCTTCTCGTGAGGTTTTTACATACAGAAATGCCATTGTGCTTATAAAAAACAGAATATGATTAAATTTCAAGTAAGTGTAAGCGGGTATAGCGAAGTCAATAAAAAATGGCCTCACCCCGCGGCGTGCGATTATGACTGAACGCGGCTTCTGGTTTATTTTGTATTCTGAGCTCCATACTACAAATTTTTAGGACAACTGTGGAAGTACCCTGTAGGTTTTGACTCCATGGCAATTTGTAAGGAAATAGGTTAGGTTCACATGGAGAGGGCTATGCTCGGGGTTTCTCTGCGGAATAGAATCAGAAATGATGATATTCGCAGAAGAACTAAGGTTACCGACATAGCCCGAAGAATTGCGAAACTTAAGTGGCAGTGGGCGGGGCACATAGCTCGCAGAACTGATGGCCGATGGGGTCAGAAGGTTCTCGAATGGCGTCCACGGACCGGGAGACGAGCTGTCGATAGGCCTCCAATAAGATGGAGCGACGACCTAGTAAAGACCGCGGGACCGCGGTGGATGCGGAAAGCACAAGACCGGTCAGAGTGGAGAGCCTTGGGGGAGGCCTATGTCCAGCAGTGGACGTCTTTCAGCTGATATGATGATGATGATGAGGTTAC
Organism: Clepsis dumicolana; assembly: GCA_963691665.1. NCBI lineage: Eukaryota > Metazoa > Arthropoda > Insecta > Lepidoptera > Tortricidae > Clepsis > Clepsis dumicolana. The sequence continues at coordinate 16,062,155 of OY829507.1, read as the reverse complement.
ATTGTACCTTTTTATTGGCCGTGTCTTTAGATTGCGTTGACTTACACAGACACTTAACCCGACGTTATCTTGGCGTATCTGTATCGTCTGATGTCACGTTAACCCCGGGTTAGTGCCTAATCCAGCTCGGTGCACGTCGGCCTTACAGCTTCACGCCAATAACTCGTTCGTCATTTTGCGAGCCACCTTTTTCCGTGCACGGAAAGAAAAAACATTAGCATTTCTTTTTCTCAGTCAACGAGGAAAAGATTTGTTCTGTAGAAGCCGCGATATCGGAATAATAGCTTGAATGAGATCTAGAAAGGAATGGGGGAATATATGCGTTTGGGAAAAAAGCGAGCTTTTTGGTACGTATTCCGTTACCATAGCGGCCAATACGGAACCCTTTTAATTTTGTCATGTCCGTCCGCCTGTTTGTTACGGCCATTTTATATTAGCACTATATTGATGAAATTCGGATGGTACGTGTATTCTATGAAGCGCTTTGCATTGATGTAGCGAAATTTAAGAATATTAAAAGTAAATTAGGCATGGCACTCTGGCACCCAATATATACCTACATCTAATTGGAGGATGACAAAAAATCGAGTGAATCGTATACACGGAACCCTTCGCTGTAGCGATCCTGTTCGCCTAAACTGCTCTATTAACGGCATTCTTCAGGTGCAATTTATAAAACCATTAATTCAATAAAATTCTAATGTTTTTGATTTAATAAATTACGTAATATACAAGTCCTAGGTTCGGTGGGTTACAATTCAAATGGTTTAACTGTGCCTTAGCAACTGACTGTTCTTTTCAATAAAATAACATGGAAGCCTTACCTTCTTTTCAATATTGTTGCTATACAATTAAAATGTTTTAACCGTACTTTAAAGAATACAAGTAAGTGATAGATTAAATTAGTTAGCTCCTCCTCGAATTTAAACCATTACTAAACTTGCAACAGGACCTCCTCAAATTTACGCCTGAATCTAGATATAATCTTTAAAAAGTACTTCTAAGGTTCGAACATGAGTTTTTGAATCCCGCTACGGTTATCGTATCGAGATCGAGAAACCTCATACTAAATTTGAGTTCCAAATACGCTCACGGGCGGACGCTGTTCCAAGCGTCATCATACAAACTCGATAACGTTTACTAATCGATTTTACGTGACGCAGGTTTCGAATATTCGAACTCGTGCCTCGGTATGTTTTTAAGAAGTGACGATCAAAGCGTGTAGCGAAAACATTTCTTTTCCATGGACGATAGCCCTTACCTCACCGGCATCACGACGCATCATTGTATCTGCATGTTTAATTAAAATTTTGATTAATTTCAGCGACTGTGGGGTTGCACGTGCCCGCGCCTGTGCTTTCAAAGGAAAACTTGGGCCTTCAATCACGGCTCCTTGCAACTCTCCTGGCTTTGATGTTGTGAAAGGTTTTTTTTGACTTGGTGACCAGCGTTCTTTGAAAGCTAACTAGTTAGTGGCTCTTTGAGCTGTGAACCTGGCGAGTTCACTTGTGAACATTCTTCGAAAGACTTTTCTTTTTAATTTCTAAAAACCGGATTTACAAAAAGTCCATAGGTATCTTGAATCTCACTGTGGCAACTAAATTCTCATCCATGACATTGGTATCCCTATTTGCCAAAAGCCTTATTTTTTAATGTCATACCCGTCTACTAAGATGTAGCTAATTTGCGTTTGAGGTTAGCTGTCACTGCCAGTGGTCAAGAAGTCACTCAGTGATCTCGTTTACGAGTGGGTGGGTTTATTCATATTTAATATCATACATTGTCATGATACTCGGGACTTACTAAAGTAAAGTAAAGTGTTCGTTTTGCTGTCCTAATAATTATTTTTTACACTTGACTTGTTTCTAAAAAACGGGATTTTTTTTCTCTTAATTTTTTTAATGATAGGGTGAGGTTTCTTTGTGTAATTCATCTGTGGTTACGTATTGTAAGAGCTAATGTACTTAACTTGTTTTTAGAAAAAAATACTTTGTGCCAAGTTTCCTGCGGCGCATTCTTCTTGGCAATCATGGTCTTTCCGAAAGCGCTGGTAGACTAAAAAAAAATGACGTGTAAAAGAGCATTCAACTGCCTATTTGCTGAATAAAATTTTGAATTTTATTTTTTTTGAATAGGCATGAAAATTTTAGTCACCGGTGCGATTCAAAAACACGATTTTTTAAAAATTTGTGAATTTAGTGACCGGGTGGGATTCAAAAATCGACCCCTTGATCCCGAAATTTTACTAGAATCCGGTGAAAAATGCGATTTGTAAAAAGAAAAGCTGCAGAGGCCCGAGTACGAATATTCGAAACCTGCGTCACGTAAAATCGAATAGTAAACGTTATCGAGTTGGTATGACGTTTGGAACAGCGCCCGCCCGTGAGCGTATTTAGGACTAAAATTTAGTATGAGGTTTCTCGATCTCGATACGATAACCGTAAAGTTACTTGAAGAGTTATTTGAAGAGTCGTGCAGCGTGCTCGATCCTCAAGACAGCCGGACAGACATACGAAAGCATTTTTGCCCAGCCTGAAACGGAGACGGTTCTCTCGCACTTATAAATAACAAAATGCTTTTCGACAGCACTTCCAATAGGATTAATTTTGACATATCCATCAAAGTGTAAAACTTTCACTTATTTCGGATACTCGATGACTGATAGCCCTTCGCTGGGAAAATCAACTGCCCCAAATAATAATCGATCACATAGTTTTGACGTGATGCGTCTTTATTGCAAAACACAACTTTCACCTCTCTTCGCTGACGTTGCGCAACATAATTGCGCAAGGAGGGTTACGTTTTTCGAGCGTATGTATGTCTAATTCTTTGGCACGCTCTACAGCCTAAACCGTTTGACGGATTTCAACGTATGAGGTGTCATAATGTAGGATTCGTCTCAGTAGGTCTACACAACTCTCAGTGCGACTTCTATCTCGCGCGAGAACAACTGCCCGCCCTTTTCTGTCACTCAGAATGCAATGGGACGGATAATATAATCTCGCGCGACAAACAAAGTCGCGGCCAGTCGGCTAGTCCTACAGTTGTGGGAGTGAGATAGAGTATATTGTTTCCCGGAATTGCAGTGGGTTTTCTGTATTGATTTTAAGTTGGTTAGGTTATACTAACAGCAACGTGCTTAAAACTAAGTATTTCCAACTTTTCATCAAATTGTTTTGATTAATAAAATTATAACTCCGTAATGTAGTATCTCTGACTAAGTTCATAATTTTGATTGTCCTTCAAGATCCCATGGTAACTCAAGGGTCTGTTCTAGGACAAGATACATTAAGGAGGGTATATAATGAGCCGGTACTTATCTGAATATTTCAGCAGCTCTCAGGACGCTGTCTAAGTGTAGGGTAGCCCTAATATGCACGATAAAAACTATGGACAAAGTTGGGCCTTAGGAGTCGTGTCGGCTTACAACCTTATTACACAGTAGAGCTAGCACGACTTGACGCGATTTTGTTTGTCGCGCGAAATTCCAAAATTCAAAATTCAAAACTTTATTCAGCAAATAGGCAGTTGAATGCTCTTTTAGATGTCATGTTTTTTAGTCTACCAGCGCTTTCGGAAAGACCATGCTTGCCAAGAAGAATGCGCCGCAAGAAACTTGGCATAGCCATTTTTTCTAAAAGCAAGTTATTAGCTCTTACAATACGTAACCACAGATAAATTACACAAAGAAACCTCACTCTATCAATAAAAAAATTAAGAGAGAAAAAAAAGAATACTGTATTTTAGAAACAAGTGTAAAAAATAATTATTAGAACAGCAAAACCAGAACACTTTACTTTACTGGCACGTTTTAATTGAGCAGGAGATGTATAGGGTCTCCAGGTCAAATATCTGTCAATATTTTAATTACAATGGGATGTATAGGGTCCCAGAATTAATACTATAATACTTAATCTAAATGGCTTAGAGGTCGCGACTCTCAGAGTCCCGGTGCATTCTGAGTGACGGAACAGGACGAGCACTTGCGTTCTCGGACGAGATAGAAGTTGCCCTGTGAGTTGTGCTAGACCTACTGGCGATTTGCGAGCGAGTTTTGTATTTAGGCGATCACGCAACGTGTTCGCCGCGAGCGATATTAGTATGAAGCACTCGCACGCAAATCGCTGGTGTGATAAAAGACTCTTAGAGTTACTGGATGGAAAATTTTGAAGTACGCGGAGAAAAGCCAGATTTCTATTGAAAAATCCTGAGATTTTATCGCAATTCCACAAAAAAGTAACTTCGCAAAGTAAATACGATAAGTACCTAGTAGATGAAAGGTTAAATAGATTGCTGAATGTTCATTTTATTTGAGTTGATTTTTATGAATAGTATAGTCACAGTATAAAGCGCTTATACCTACCAGTGGTCCGACGCCTTTGATGTTTGCGTAAATGCCGACACCGCAACCGCATGGCCAAAGCACCAAGGAGGGCGAAAGTTCCTAACTAATCGGGCAGTGGCGGCGTATGCAAGGGGGCTCGCCCTGCCCGCCCCGCACCCCGCACCCCCCGCACGATTGACCTTGAGGTCGGACGACTGTATAGACAGTGGTATAGTGTAAAGAAGATTTTTTTTGTTTTTTTACAAAAAAGGTCTAAAAATCTACCCTTGGTCCGTGGGGTCTAGCGCTTTGGGATTATTCAAGGAAATATCCAAGAAGCTAGTCGATGTCACAGCCTAGGGGACCGCAGAGCTGGCAGCTTTCTCGGTCGAAGGCTAAGCCTGGCCATCAAAGAGGGAACGCTGCCAGCATCTTTGGTACCATACCCAGGGGGACTTCTTTTTTAGACATTCAGTTTTTGTAAGTTTTGTTTTAGTTTTAATTTAGGATTTGAGTAGGTACACACTTGATTTAGATATTTGTCACATTGATAAAATATCTCATCAAAATCTCTCATTCTGAGAGGAGGCCTGTGCCCAGCAGTGGGACGTAAATAGGCTAATGATGATGATGGTGATGATGATGACGATGATGATGATGATAAAAATATTCCTTCCTAATTTGATTAGCGTACATATAAAGGAGGAATAAAGGTGACTCTACAATACAGCAAGGGTTCAAATGACTGCTCTTTGAAATAACATGTGTACTCATACAGTTGTTGCGAGTTGTCACAAACACAAAACATTGCTTGGTGGCACAATTTTTTCATACTGGCGACTGTGGCAACTTTTGTACTTTTTTAAGAGGAGCACAGCACTGCTTCTTTTAAAAAAAGTACAAAGTCCTTTAAACCGAGCATCACGGTTACCACACACTACCTTCAGGTTTCTTATCAACCCTTGAGATCGTCCCTTCCTTTCCACACGAAGGTGTTATATAGAGACGGATGTATTTGTCTCTTGGCTAGTCGAGTCACAATAGCCGTCTAGGAGAAGATATTATCGGATTACGAGCTAACTAATTTCAGTGCTGTAATTAAGAGCTTAGTCTCGAGGTTTTAGTTGGTCGTCCAGTGTCCAGTAAATGACGTAAAAACCCAATTAAAGCTTGTTGGATATTATGGTAGCACATTCTGAACTCTTTTTAGATTTTTCTTAGATACCTATTACTACTACATACCATTACCATTTCGAGGCTTAATCCTAACTAAAATTCTAAGTATCAATCTCTCGGTCCGAATTATAATTTTGTTCCTGTCGGGTTTGAAACTTTTGATGCAACTTGTGACCAAAGGGCTGGCAGTTTCCTCTCACAAAGAATCAGCATCGCTATTCAGCGAGGCAACGCTGCCAGCCTTTTGGGCACTATGCCACGGGGGCCTTATTTAGATTTAATTTAGTTTTAAGTTGTAGTTTATTTAGTTTAAGCTTAGATTTAATGTCATTGTAAATTGCTTTTGTTATGTAAATAAAGTATTTCACTAATTTTATAAATGCGAAAGTAACTCTGTCTCTCCGTCTGTATGCTTGTTACCTCTTCACGGAAAAACCGCTGCACCAATCTAGATGAAATTTGGTATGAAGATAGTTTGAATATTGAGGAATAACATGGGCTACTTTTTATTCGGGAAAATTGTATAGTTCCCGCGGGATAGCGATAACTGAAATCTACGCGGACGAAGTCACGGGCAACAGCTAGTACAATGTAATACACGAACTCTTTATTGAACACCACATGACAAACAAAACAGAAAAAGGTACAAAGAAAATACAAGGTAGCAATGGGCGGCCTTATCGCTACAGAGTGATCTCTACCAGTCCACCATAATGGAATATAGGTAAGAACAGATTACAAGTAAAGCAGTGGTGCTACTTAATAATAATTACTAAATAATTACAATTAAGGTTGATATTAACAGATACATGATTGCAATAAATAAAAATATAAGTAAGTACGTTTATTTATTTTTTGAACTCTACAACTTTTCTGTATTGTACTCGCATCTCGCGTATGTTTCAACGAGGTACCTAACAAGTTACACTTTGTGATCAGTTGTAACTAGGTACCTAATTAAAGTCTTGTACGATGTTATTACATTGTGAGTTTCTGAGGCATCTTCTCAATAGAGGTTATTTCCGAACCGTGCAATAGAGTCTGTGATGTACCTAACCTTTAATTTAATAAAGGCTGGCTTACAATTACAAGTGAACTTGAATTTTAATCTCACTTGGTGACTAAATTCAGTGATTTCTGGAAAGTCCTTATTTATTATTCTCACCGGTGACTAAAATTCTCATGCCCATGATATCAAATACGAATGCCCTCGCCCACCCATAAACGAGATCACTGAGTGACTTCTTGACCACTTGCAGTGACAGCTAACCTCAATCCACTATATTGACTCGCTTGTCTACGACAGAAACGCAAGTTAGCTCATGTTAGTAGACGGGTATGACATTCAAACATACGGCTTTTGGATATCAACGTCATGGGTAAGAATTTAGTCACTAAGTGAGATTCAAAAATCGATCCCCAGTTAAGCACTTCTATCTCATTAACACTTTCGCCGGCGGTAAGCGGCTATAGCCGTATAACTAGAAATTCTATTGTGCCTGGTTTACCGCCGGCGAAATCATTAATCGATCTTGAAGATGGGCAAAACTGGTGATCAAGCTCGGCAACGCATAAAACCAATGAGGGCTATCGCTAGTCAAAAGTACGGCCCGGTAGCCTAGTGGTTAGAGACCCTGACTACGAAGCTTGAGGTCCCGGGTTCGAATCCCGGTCGGGGCAGATGTTTGTATGATGAATACGAATGTTTGTTCTTGGATCTTGGATGTTTAATATGTATACAAGTATGTATTTATCTATATAAGTATGTTTATCCGTTGTCTAGGACCCATAACACAAGCTCTGCTTAATTTGGGACTAGGTCAATTGGTGTCACTTGTCCCATGATATTTATTTTATTATTATTATTATTTATAAAAGTCAGTTTTCGAAGGCAGATCAGTCGGGCTGGGTCCATGAAAGCGTTAACATTGTACAGTCGAGTTCTCCAATATCTATATACAGTCAACCGTTCAAAAATATCTATACACAGACCTTATTGCCAGTTACATAAGGTCTATGTTTAGATATTTATGAACCTTTGGCTGTACAGATATTGGAGAACTCGACTGTACTAGTTTTAAGCCCCTGTCTCTACTTGACTAATATAGCCCAGTTTCGATATAAGAGTGTTTCTATTTACTTACTACCAATTAGTTAAACAGGGCATTAGATATTTCGCACTTAGGCAGCGACCCCGTTCCTCTCTGGTGCCCACCTCCTGGCCCGTATTTCACCAACTTTACAATTATCAGTTTTCAATGACAATTCGGTGTTGATTGGCGACTCGAAGAGCTTTTGTTTTAGCGCGCTTCATATTGTCAAAGAAATGTAGTTCGAATTGTCATTGAAAACTGACAATTGTAAAGATGGTGAAATAGGGGCCAGGCGCCGGCGACCGGATGGCCTAGTGGTTAGAGAACCTATGAAGCTTGAGGTCCCGGGTTCGATCCCCGGTCGGGGCAGATGTTTGTATAATGATAACGAATGTTTGTTCTCGAGTCTTGGATGTTTAATATGTATGTATTTATCTATATAAGTATGTTTATCCGTTGTATAGTACCCATAACACAAGCTCTGCTTAATTTGGGACTGGATCAATTGGTGTAAATTGTCCCACGATATTTATTATTATTATTTATTATTTATTAATTCGGTGTTGGTTGGCGATTCGAAGAGCTTTTGTTTTAGCGCGCTTCATATTGTCAAAGAAATGTAGTTCGAATTGTCATAGAAAACTGACCATTGTAAAGATGGTGAAATGGGGGCCTGTATAGGGTACTCCGCAGTACCTACAGTGTTTCGAAAATGTTGGAGTTTTTAAGCGTACCAGCAGATTCAAAGGTGAAATTTTAAAACATTTCGAGCCGTGTAATTGAGGCGGTAATTGGCAAAAGTAACACGTGTTTAAGCGGTCCTAATTCACTTTTTTACGCTTTGCCTACCTTAATTTAATGTTTGTACGTTTGTCGTACATAGGCTAGCCGCAGAGGGGAAGTTTTTTACGGTAATGAGGTCTAAATATATTTTTTTAGTTAAGCTTTGAGCTTAAACATATCTAGTGAAATAAAACGGATCACTAACGAATATAAGTCGAGTTTAACCCGACATGTTTCAGAGTAATTCGTAGTCCTTCCTGGAAGGGCACAACTCAGCGGCAGCGAGAAGTATACTACGCGCCGCAGCTCTGCTCGCGTGACTACTAGGCACAGCTGACAGCGGAACACAACATTAATTAGGAATTAGTTATATAAGTGAGCGATCCGTTTTATTTCACTGTAATTGAGTCTCACGGTAGTTTCATGTTAAAAATTAAACGTATATTTTTTTAATACCACACGAAAAAGTGTTCCAAATACGGTCACGGGCGGGCGCTGTTGCAAACGTCATAAAAATTTCTCGATGACGTTACGCAGAGCGCAGAGGCCCGCGAGTACGAACATTCGAAACCTGCGTAACGTAATTGAGTAGTAAACGTTATCGAAAAATTTGTATGACGTTTGGAACAGTGCCCGCGCGTGAGCGTATTTGGAACCTAAATGTAGTATGAGGATTCTCGATTTCTGAGGGTTGAGCACGACTTTTCCAAACCAGCGTCACGTAGAATCGAATAGTAAACGTTGTAGGACGTTTGCAACAACGCCCGCCCGTGAGCGTATTTGGAACTAAAATTTAGTATGAGGTATCTCGATTTGGATACTACATTATAACGTAACGTTACACAGGATTCGAAAACTTTGTGCTCCTCCTACAGGATTCCATACCTGTTTTTCTGTAATCTCATTGTACTGTTTTGTGGTTTTAAATAAAGAATTTGTATTGTATTGTATTGTATTCGAACATTGGAACCTACTCGGGTCTCATGGTGCCGTGTACACCTACATTATAACGATCGCAGATTCAGGTAAGTGTGTAATTTAATAAAATATTAACAAGGCCCGATTTTAAGGCAATATCGCTTCCTTTGACCAATCTGTCGTGATTATTGGCGGCCGTTGTTTTAATTTTATAAGGAAATATTTCTTGTGCAAAATGTAATAATTAAATAGTTTATAGAATCAGTGGTTACTTTGCGGAGGTCCATAATTATTTATGAACTAAAAACGATTACTTTGCTCACCCGCGACCACTAGTGAAAACACTTTATACACACACACACACACACACACACACTTTTCTTTTCACTTTTGGGCGCGGGTGAGCAAAGTACCTAATTGTTTTTAGTGTAATAATTAAGGTTATAGTCGTATAATAATCAGATCAATTCGTGCCTGTTTCAGCATGAAATTCAGTGACTCTGGAATTTTATTTTCTGCATTAAAAAAATAAGCAAGTGAACGGTGAAGGTAAACAAGCATGACGTCTTTTTATTGAAAACTACTTTTACATAAAAAATAACATCAAGTTAAAATTAAACAATAATGAGACTTAGTTGCCTACTTAACTTACGTTATCGTATCGAAATCGAGAAACCTCATACTAAAATTTAGTTCCAAATACGCTCACGGGCGGGCGCTGTTCCAAACGTAAGTAAGTAAGGAAACGCTTCATTATACAGAAAACGTCAAACAAACGTCATACAAATTTCTCGATAACGTTATTACTCCATTAAGTACGTTAGTGAAATAAACGGATCACTCACGGAGATAAGTCAAGCTTTGCCCCAGAATCTTGGAGGTGAGGACGGACTACGAATTAGTCCGAAACAAGTCGGTCTAAACTAGACTTACTTATAAAAGCCGGCCAAGTGCGAGTTGGACTCGCGCACGAGGGTTCCGTAGAAAGATTTTAACGCTTTTCCCCAGTGTTTTAAGAAGTCCAGTGTTAGCAGAGCCCTGCTCTTAAGCAAAATGTACGCAGTGTGGGGTCAACTTATATTGGTCTGCGAAATCTACAGACAGACATATAAATTTAAGATTTTGAGACTTTTCGGAGTGATTGTGCTATAAGAGCTACCTTCATACCAAATTTCAAGTTTCTAGTACATCTGGTAAGTACCCTTTAGGTTTTTGGAAATCGGCAATTTGTATGGAAATAGCCTTTTTAATTACTGTATCTTTTGATTGCGTTGACTTAGAAGGTTGATTTTTTTCACAGTTTCAAGGGACCGCAGGTTTGAGTATTTGATATTAATTTCAGTATGCTACCTCCATGCGTTCCAGAGAAAAAGGGTTTTGACAGACAGACAGACAAACGGACAGACAGACGGACAACAAACTGATCCTAAGGATTCCGTTTTTTCCTTTTGAGGTTCGACATTCATAGCATAGGAGGACACGTTGAATTTTTTCCATGTATTCAAATCTCAGCTCGCAACACCAGAATGTCGGGGATCCGGGTTCGATTCCCTGTTTTTTTTTTTTAAACTGGACAACAAAGTGATCTTTTGCATTGTCATTGTATGTTGATCTTATAAGTGTTCCGTTTTTTCCTTTTGAGGTACGGAACCCTAAAAAAGTGAGTCATCCGTTTATCTCACTATAACTTTTCTTCTTAATATTATTTATTATACCTACACACGCCATTTATTAAATAGTTCTAGGAGGCCCTACGACCTCCACAAAATGTTTAATTAAGAAGTTATCAAGAAATTCCACGTCGAGTCCAATTACAACGAAAACCGAATGGAAAGTTTAATAAATTCGGCTGATCCCGCGATGTTTTGCCGGGACGCCGGGATCCCGGGATCCCGGTAATTAATTTGTTCCCGGCTACCCCGGGATTGATAGGGCAACTTGGACCAAATGTTATTTACGAAGTCGTAAAAGTTGATAATGATTGTTAAGTTTTCATTTTACGCCGTTTTTAACCATCGACAAAAAAGAGGGTTGTTATAAGTTTGACATGACATGTGTATCTGTGTATTTGTGTATCTGTGTGTCTGTGTATCTGTGTGTCTGTGTATCTGTGTATCTGTGTATCTGTGTGTCTGTGTATCTGTGTGTCTGTGTATCTGTGTGTCTGTGTATCTGTGTGTCTGTGTATCTGTTTGTCTGTGTGTCTGTGTATCTGTGTGTCTGTGTATCTGTGTATCTGTGTGTCTGTGTATCTGTGTATCTGTGTGTCTGTGTCTGACTGTGGCATCATAGCTCTCAAACGGGTGGACCGATTTCGATGCAGTTTTTTTCAGTCGAAAGGTATTTTAATCGAGATGGTTCTTAGCTAAGTTTCATTAAAATCGGTTGACTCGTTTTTGAAATATTGAACTTTGAAATGACAATGTCGGGGGTTTTTCATGTATGAATTGTGTCGTTTGTAATTTAACTTTCTCGTAGAACGTTTAAAGGTGCGAATCATCATCATCATCACCAGCCTTATTTATTAACCCCCGACGAAAAAGAGGGGTGTTGTAAGTTTGACCTGTGTGTGTATCTGTGTCTGTGTATCTGTCTGTGGCATTGTATCTCGCAAGCGGATGGACCGATTTCAATGCGGTTTTTTTTAATCGAAAGCTAGATTAATCGAGATGGTTCTTAGCCATTACAATCGGTTCACCCGTTTTTGAAATATTGAACTTTGTAATAACAATGTCGGCGGTTTTTGAACTCATCTAAGTTGGTTAGGTTATGTTCCACTGCTGGACACAGGCTTCCTCTCAGAATGAGAGGGCTTGGACTGTATTCCCACGCGGTCCCAGTGTGGATTGGGAGCTTCGCACACATCATTAAAAATATTAAATGAATCTTCCTTAATAATTTAAAGTAGGTAGGCACTCTTAGTTTTCTCCTGGTTAATCGGAAACGACTGAGTCTCAAGAGGCAGTGCAACTTTTCGTTAATAAATGTCAAAATGATTTATTGAATCAGGCGTTACTTTGCGGAGGTCCATATTTATGTACTAAAAACATGTACTTTGCTCACTCGCGTTTGTGTGGCAGCTGGTGAGCAAAGTAACTGTTTTTACTTTTAACATGAAACTGCCGTGAGATTCAATACAATCATAGTGAAATTAACGGATCACTCACGTAGCGTAGCAGAGCCGCGGCGCGCAGTTTACGTCTCGCCACCGGCGTGGCGTGTGCTCCCAGAGGAAGGACTACGGATTAGTCCGAAACATGTCGGGCTATACTCGACTGATATGCGAGAGTGATCCGTTTATTTCACTTTAATTGTTTTTAGTTCATAAAATGTCAAATGATTTGACATTTCATCGCTGAAACATCAATGAATATAATTAATCTTAAGATACTACTAAACCTAGTATTCAAAGGGTGCCAATGGTTGTAGCTGAGAGCTTATGGCTGTAGAGAAGAACGACCGGACATACGAACGACCGGACAGCCGAACAACCGGACATACGAAAGCATTTTTGCCCAAGCTGAAACGAAGGCATTCGCTCGCGCTTCGCGCTTGCTCAGTCAAACATTGTGTGCACTTGTTTTTAGGGTTCCATACCCAAAGGGTAAAAAACGGGACCATATTACTAAGATTACACTGTCCGTCCGTCTGTCACCAGGCCGCATCTCATGAACCATGATAGTTAGACAGTTGAAATTTTCACAGATGATATATTTCTGTTGCCGCTATAACAACAAATATTAAAAACAGAATAAAATAAATATTTAAGTGCGGCCCCCATACAACAGACGAGATTTTTTTGCCGTTTTTATAAATAATGGTACGGGACCCTTCGTGCGCGAGTCCGACTCGCACTTGGCCGGTTTATTTTCGAAACGTTTGTAAAAGCTTTACTTGGTCCATTGTGAGACATTATCCAATTAAAGCAAAGAAACATTGTAAAAAATTCTACTGCTATCCGCATATTTTTCTATCTGACCTGACCACCTTCTAGAAACAATTGTCTCACAGCGAAACATACCATCCTTCAAAAAAAATGAGTTGAAATTCCTATAATAACACAATCCAATACGTTCAAGATATTCAACCAGATGGCTCGTAGTCACAGCATTGGAAAAGGAACTGTACCTTTAAGACTTAGGGTTCTATTCACGGTGCATTTCGACTACAGCTTATTGAAAATCATCACAGAACCCGTATTTGTTAGACGTCTTGTTTTGCGGTATCATTTCATATCCTCTACGTATCTGTTTGATGGTAAATGGAAATGTTGTATATTTATGTTCCGTTGATTTGATGTTGCTATTATACTTGCTCTAGGTAATATTTATATTTTCTAATGATTGTATGAGTTTTCTTGAGAGCTTAAAGCTGGGTATTAATCGACTTTTTTTCAGGTATTAAATGTTATTGTAAAAAATTAAACATTTTTTTTAAATAACCAACGAGACAAAACTTCCTAACGACTAAAAATACTATCCTGTTTTTATTTTATTTAAGTATTTAGCGGTCCCATAATGCGACGTCGCTTGTATCAAAATATCTAAATAGCTTGTATTCACGAACCTACGTACACTTATATTATTAAAGCTAAAAGCCAACCAACACATTTTATTTTTTTATTTTTGGAGGTCCATGCGTTTGGGAGATAAGTATGACGCCACAGACAGACACACCCATAAACAGGTACCTAAACAGATATAATACAGTTTAAACAAACCTAATAACACTCCTCTTTTTGTGTCGGGAGATGAAAATTGGTCACGGGTGTCGATTTCATGTAATTTGGCTGCGGTGAGCTCGAGTTTGTTAAGTATTAGGTATTTTGGATCCAAGATGGTGAACACAGTTTGTATTTTTTTACGCTTTTTTGTGTTTTTTTCTGTCAATCGAAGTCAAAAGCAGATTGCTCAAATCGTTCATAAAACCTATTTACCCTCTAGTTAAATGTTCACCCTCGCTTGCGCCTCGGGTTGATATTATCTTCTCGAATAAAATGGCGTGTATTATGCGCTAATTGCCAATCTACTATGTACCTAAATATAGGGGTATACCGGCAAAATATTCAAATAGAGAAATGTTGGCCTTTGCTCAGCAGTGGAACAGATATAGGCAAAAATTATAATTACAGAAAATTTTTGTTAGTACAATCTTTTCTTTGGTGAAGTGCTTTAAGAAAGGAAGTCACTGGGGGATCGTTTTAATAAAATTCAAATGGGCCTCTTTCGTGATAATTTGACATCAATCGAAAAAACTTTTAAGTGAAAACTAATCTTTATCTGTCTATTTGAGGACGGGCTTTCACCCCTATCCCAAGGGACTTTGCACTTATCCCAAAAAGGGGACCCACTTTCGCTAGGTACATTTCAATTGTTCAGTTTTGTAGTCTTGATTTTATAAAGATCTATTATATAGGTATTATGGTTTGCCTACTTTTTATAAGTGCCTAAGTATCACAGAATCGGGTCCCTGAAATAAATACAAATAAAGTTGAGGCACCGACAGTAATTACTGATAGCAGATTTTTTTTTAAACTGACTTGAAATTATAAGACATCGAATTTATCTAATATTACTTCGTTGATTGTGGTTTCTTGGTAAATAATAATCGATTAGTTGTATAGGTACATTTTCATTAAATAGTATATAGTATTATGCACCTGTTTTCAATCATTAAAAGAATCACGTGGAAAAGTTTTAGCTGGATTTATTATAAGAGTATATATATGTATAATGTACAGTAAACCATCTGATTCCTGACCCACCGGGGAACGTTCTCGCAGTAAGTGTCATAATGATTTTTCTTGTCAGGCAATGCGGTGACATTTTCCACGAAAAGGTTCAACAGTGGGTCGCGATTCAGTTGATACTATAGTACATAATAACGTACATAGGAATCTATCTCCAATTAAGACAAAGAACAATTACTGTTCCATTTGTTCAAACAGAATAAACTTCCTGACTAATGTGTATCATCCTTTGTAATCTATTTATTTTAAGTAATAAATATTCTATTTCCTTCATAACGATCTGTGAAAATACTATTCTCTAAGGAGTGCGATCGTTTTTCAAACAGGTTTTCAAGGAATTCTTTTGTTAGAAAAGCTTATTGCTAATTAGCTCAGGTTACAACATCAACATAATTCAATATTCTACCTGTAGTTGGTAAACATTGTGAGATAGAATCTTATAAATAACTAGCTGTTGCCCGCGACTTCATCCGCGTAGATTTCGGTTATGGCTATCCCGCGGGAACTATACAATTTTCCCGGATAAAAAGTAGCCTATGTTATTCCTCAATATTCAAACTATGTTCTTACCAAATTTCATCTACATTGGTGCAGCATTTTTCCGTGAAGAGGCACAAACAGACAGACAGAGAGACATAAATAACTAATAATATTAGTTAGGATAATACTAAATATCATGGGACAATTGATACCAATTGTCCTAGTCCCAAACTAGGCAAAGCCTGTACTGACTGTGCCTAAGAACAGATCTTTGAGTTGTATGTCTTATAGTTGGTAGTCTTACTAATTTTTCGCGAAAAAACGTTTAGCAAACTGATTCTTTTCCCAAATGTTTCATTTGGTCAAAATGCTTTTTTCCAAAACTGTAAATATTTCAGGATTTTTATAAAACAAAATCTATAGGGTTCTACGAGATAGCCCTGAAATAAATCCTGAAATATTTACAGTTTCAGAAAAAAAGCATTTCGACCAAATGAAACATTTGGGAAATGAATCAGTTTGCCAAAACGTTATTCGGCAAAAAGGCAGTACACCCTTATAGTTACAGACTTGCCCATACTGACCGAACTAAATGTGCCACTCTGTATATCTGCCTATGTATTTGTCTAGAATAGATCTTCAACGTAAGTACACCTAACAGATAGGACCATTTATCACCACCGCCCACGCATGTCGGCGGAATGCCAAATAGAAGAAGACGTGGAATAAATCAAAGCGCAGGCGACTCCATAAATTACGGCACGTTAAATGTCTTATAAAAATCGCGTTTGTTTTTTTTTTAACCCCCGACGAAAAAGAGGGGTGTTATAAGTTTAAACTGTTTGTCTGTGTATATTTCAAAATCCCACTGTCATTATAAGACATGTTGTTGTGTGCGTGACGTCAACTCTGGTGGCACTACCTATACCTACCCTAGATTAAAACATAGGCTATCTATTATCCATCACGAAAAACGGTATAGTTTACAAGGTAAGCTTTAAAATCAGGAATGCTTAGAATAATATCTGATATTATCAACTTCATTTCTGACGCCTGGCTTCCTTTGACCTTAATTTAGGCACGACAGGGCTGCCAACAATCACGGTGAAATCAACTTTGTGCCAATTGTGCCACTCAAGGGCGGAAATTTGCGAATTTGGGACGGTGGCAAATCTCATCGGTAAATACAGAAAATAAAGACAATTTGCGGAATAACTCGGCGTTTTCGACGAAAGTCTTTTATTATCTATTTAGAAAGTGGTTTAGAATTTAGGCACATTACGTATTTTCTATGCGCATAGCATTGATGCGATCGCGTACAGTGCGTAAATAATAGGTAGGCAAGTAGTGTTTTTTTATAACTCTGAGGCAAGAATGACGGCTAAAGGTCTCATCAGTCATCAGACATAGAAGAAAGACGTACGTAGGTAAGTCAAATAGTTTATAGTTAAACTGAGAAAATCTTTCCCCTGTCAAAATGCTTATGACATTGTCATAAGATTGATTTTTTCCTGGCCCGTGGGAAAGGTTCTTCTACTATGTCTATACATCCTTTCACGGTAGGTCCTAAATTTTGTCGTTCAGGGAGGCTAGCACGCGCGCCATTTTGTCGCTTGTCGCTCAGTGCGTCCTTCACTGATTCCATCACTATGAAAGTTACGCACTGCGCGACAAGCGCCAAAATGGCGCGCCTACTACATGTGCTGGTCTCTGTGTTTTAAAACTGCAAATTTCGAATCTCACGATAGTCCAAAAGAGATGAAAACATTATCTTGAAAACCGATACAAATAATGTCACGACCTTTTCCACTAGCGACATTTTGCTTTCTCATACGTTGTGCGATGGCACTAAACTATTTTGAGATCTTAACTTAACTTTAAAGAAAACGTATGGATAATAAAGCAGTGCCCTAAGCACGACTTGTCGAATCCTGCGTTACGTTACGGTTATCGTATCGAAATCGAGAAATGTCATACTAATTTTTAGTTCCAAATATGCTCACGGGCGTGCGCTGTTCCAAACGTCATACAAACTCGTTAGAGTTTACTATTCGATTTTACGTGACGCAGGATTCGACAAGTCGTGCTTAGGGCACAGGGACAGAGAATCGAACTCGTGACGCGTGCTTACCAATAAATCATCCAAAGCTACGTCATCGCGCTCTCGTGAGTAATAAGTAATAAACCAAAAATAATTAATTAAATAATAGGCAGGACATTTAGCAAGATGTGAAGATAGAGGATGGACTCATCAAATAACAAAATGGCTGGTCCACACAGGCAAAAGATACGTGGGAAGACAGATAAATAGATGGGCTGATGACATTAAAGACAGCAGGAAGAGGCACATGACAATAATTATAAAATAAACGAAAATATGTATATGTGTATGTGTATTAACAAAAATTGTAATGTGGAAATAAAGCTATGATAATAAAATAATAATTAATTTGCTCAACAGCACCCACGAATACTCCGCAAAGTAGCGCCTATTCACGCCTATCACGTATTTTGTGTGGTGTCCCCCCCCCTTTGCCTTTACCTCGTAATAAGTCTCGCTGTACGAAAAGTCCGAGAAATGTATCAGTTATGAACTCTCGGTTATAAATCAGGCGACAAAAGTTCGCGCCCGCCGTTTGTTCGCGCTTTATATTTATTGCGCAAGTTGCTAAGACGTACCTACACGGTGTTTCGAAGTAAAATTACAATGTTTTTTATATTTGTCATACACTAGAATCAATCACGCGGTACACATACATATACACTTTGGTACAGGATACATTCATTTTCCAAATTATAAACACAATAGAATAATATTAAAAATACTATACAAACTAAAACTGTGCCTACCTAAATAAAAAAGCTGTCCCAAATCACTGCCGGGCGGCAACGTGCCGAAACGGCTGGCAGCATTGCCACACTGAATGGCAATATAAATAAATATCATGGGACAACTGACACCAATTGACCTAGCCCCAAACTAGGCAAAGCCTGTACTATGGATACTAGATAACGTATACATACTTAAATACATTGTTGAACGTAGTGGACTGTATTGTTGCTTGAATTTACTACTGACTGATTTCTATTATGGCGCGGAAATAAAAAAAAATACACTTCTTGATTTTACTGCTTGCTACACGAAGAGGAGGGGAGAGGTGTTGTCGCTGCGGTGCTGTAGAGTAGAATGGCTTGGAAGCCGCGCGTGCTATTTTTATAGCGTTATCGCAGCAGCGCGAGCGGGAAGATGAAGGTAGAAGATTTCTGAGGAAAAACTTCTACCCACCAAAAAGCACTAAACATTATTGTATTGGTTTAAAACGAAATAAACCCCTTTTATAAATTAAAATAAACGAATTAATTGAATTGGAATCCTGAAAGCCACCGAATCCTGCACATAAAATGGTCCTTCGAACCGGATATTGCGGATAATCGAGCGAAATAAGTCATCTCGTCAGGAAGTCGAATTACCCTACGAAGAGGACTCCAGCAACTCGTCAGCAGCAGTGAACGGTCAGGCCCTCATTCCCGTCTATTCCAATCCTAATCGTATTGTGTTTAAAACCGTGCTAATTGCGTGCATTCCAGCGCGATCGAGTTACGTAACTTATTCGAGTGATGATTTTGCTTTGTTACTGCTAATTCATTGGTTTACACGTAAGTACCTCTAATCTACTTGTAGGTTTCCAAAATGACTGACAAAGTTAATATTCCTTCGAGTGGTACCAAAGAGGAACAACTTGTTGAGCTTCGCAAACTAAGAGGTCATTTAAAAGGACGATTGACACAATTTAAAAAATCTGTCGACTCCTTCGAAGAAGTTAGTCTTTCTAAATTGCTAGTCTCCGAATTAAAACTTAGAATGCAAGCTGCTACTGAGACTTTCCAAAAGTTTAATTACGTACAAAATGAAATAGAAATGCGTAGTGTAGAATCGGATATGCAAATGCATTACAGTTACGTTGCAGAGGTAGAATCGTTGTTTTTTTCTACTATGGCTAGTGCTAACTGTTTAGTCGACGGTGCGGAGATGACAGACAGCCCCGGACGAACGGTTTGTCCTCATATGAGCTCAGAAAAAATACGTTCTAATATAAAATTACCCGATATAAAATTGCCTGTTTTCGATGGGTCGTATGATCGTTGGCTCGAGTTTAAAAACTCCTATGTTACGATGATTCACAACGATTTAAGTCTGGATGCAATTCAAAAGTTCCACTACTTACGATCCTCACTTAGCGGTAGTGCATTACAAGTAATAAGTGCATTAGAATTTACGGCCGCTAATTACCTTCACGCATGGGAGTTGCTCGAGAACCGGTTTCACAATCCTAGGCTTTTGGTACACAATCACATAAAATCACTTTTCAACATTTCACCCCTAAAACAGGAGTCTCCTTGGCAAATACGTAAACTTATAGACACTGTTTTGCGAAACTTGCGAGCTCTAAAAACGTTAGATGAGCCGACAGACGCGTGGGACACTTTGATAATTTATTTAATTGTTTCAAAACTTGATGCGTCCACGGAACGCGAGTGGGAACATCACAAAGGGACTGCCGGTTCTAACACTCACACTACTGACTTGTCAAAACGGCTAAAGTTAGATGATCTCATTACATTTCTCAAAAACCGAGCTGATATGTTGGAAATGATAAACGCGAATCATACAAAAGCCCCCACCGGCCCGAGTAGCAAATCTAATCTGTCTTCAAATAGAATTCCAATACAAACAATTAGTTGCATTTCTGCTAAAGACGGTGGAGCCAAATCTAAACCGGTTCCTAATAAAAGAATGCGTGCCTGTGCTTTGTGTAATGAGAATCATTCACTTTACACTTGTTTTAAGTTTTTAAATTTATCGATTCACGATAGGTTAAATTTCGTACAAAAAAAAAACTTGTGTCGTAATTGTTTGCGCGAAGGGCACTCTTTTACTGAGTGTTTGTTTGGTCCGTGTAAGCAGTGCCAGCAAAAACATAATAGTTTGCTGCATGTTGAGAGTAGCCGCGGTGAGAGTGTGTGCGTGTGGCCGTCGAATGCGCCTGCGCACAGCAACTCGATGCCGGGCACATCTAATACCTATTGCGCATCAGCTGATCACTCGCAAACAGCTGAGCGTTGCAACGAAGGACTTGAGGGACCGCAGTTCGTTTCCAGTTCGTTTCAAGTTCTGTTATCCACGGCGTTAATAGAAGTCGCTGACGCTAAAAATCAATTCCACTCAGCTCGCGCACTTCTTGATAACGGAAGTGAACATTGTTTCGTAACAGAAGATTTAATTAAACGCTTAAATGCGACTAAAATACAGTCCACAATTCGGATTTCGGGTGTAGGACAATCTGTCACACAGTCGAATCATTCATGCGCAATTAATATACGTTCAAGAACAAGCGATTACCACAAGTCAATTAAATGTTTTGTCCTGCCGCGCATTACATCGAATATGCCCTCGACTAACATAGACTGCGACTTTATGCGAATACCTGAGAATATTCATTTAGCTGATCCCAATTTTAACGTGTCTTCCAAAATCGATTTATTAATTGGCGCGGATATATTCTGGGAACTATTAGACGATAATAGGATTCGGTTACCAGACGGCCCTTACTTACAAAATTCAAAATTAGGTTGGTTGATATCTGGTCCCGTATGTACTCGGAGCTTGCGCATCAATAATCAAGCACAGTGCAACTTCACACAAAGCTTAGACGTGCAACTCAAAAAATTCTGGGAGTTGGAGGAAATTCCTCAAGTAGGTAGTGTTCTCACAGCTGACGAACGAGTATGTGAGGAGCTATTTTCTAATACGACTAAACGCGATAAAGATGGTAGGTTCTCCGTCCGTATACCGCTAAGAGAGTCAGCTGACGCGCTCGGTGATTCTTATACGTTAGCGAAAAGTCGATTTTTGTCACTCGAGCGTAAACTCGAACGTTCGTCGGACTATAAACGTTTGTATTGTGACTTCATGAGTGAGTACGAGCGCATGGGTCACATGACCCGTGTATCGAAATATGACGAACTTAATTATTTTCTTTGTCACCACGGGGTGTTTCGTGAGAGTAGCAGTACAACGAAACTAAGAGTAGTTTTCAACGCGAGTGTTGCTACCACCTCGAATAAGTCATTAAACGACATTCAACTGCCCGGCCCAGCCCTTCAAAACGACATTTTTTCTGTTTTACTACGCTTTAGGCAACATAAATTCGTAGCCTGTGCCGATGTAGAAAAAATGTTTAGACAGGTTCTAATACAGCCGGACCAGAGGGCGTTACAGCTGATTCTTTGGCGCGAAAAGCCTACTGATCCATTGCATGTCTACCAGCTCAATACGGTCACGTATGGCACTGCGTCTGCGCCTTATTTAAGTATGCGTTGTATTCGTCAGTTAGCGCAAGAGTGTGGTGATGACGTCATCGCACGCGTCATCAAGGAGGGCGTGTTTGTTGATGATTTAATCACAGGACACGATGATTTCCAGCATCTACTCGACATTTGTCAAAAGACGTATGACGTTCTGCAGTCAGGCTGCTTTCCATTGCGAAAGTGGACCTTTAACTGTGACGTCACGCATGACAAGGCGAAAGAACATTTCGTCGGTGAGCATACGCAGAATAAAACTTTAGGCATAGGTTGGGATAACGTCAGGGATCAACTATATTTTACAACTAAAATCGATCAGTCAACACATTTGTCTAAATTAAATAAGCGAACTATTCTATCGATTATTTCACAGATATACGATCCCTTGGGGTTACTTTCACCGGCCGTAATTATTTCGAAAATATTACTGCAAAGGCTGTGGCTGAGTAAACTCGATTGGGACACTCCTGTACCTAGCGACATTGCAACGACTTGGAATAGCTTTGTTCAAACCCTTAACTGCTTAAGCCATTTACGTATTCCTCGTCATGTCAGGAGTGACCAAACTCAATACACAGAACTACACATATTTACCGACGCGTCAATACAGGCTTATGGTGCGTGCGGCTATGTACGTTCATACGAGAAAGGGTCAGATGTAACTGTCAAATTACTATGTAGTAAAACTAAGGTAGCACCTTTAAAGGCAGTTAGCATTCCTCGTTTGGAATTGTGCGGTGCACTCGTGGGCGCGCGTCTGTACAAAAAAATCGTCGATTCATTAAGGCTAGTATTCACTAGGGTATTTTTTTGGACGGACTCAACAATAGTCATGGGTTGGATACGTATGTCTCCACATTTATTAAAGCCGTTTGTACAAAATCGAGTGACAGAAATAAATGTACTCACTGGTGACTCGGTTTGGTTACACGTTGGTGGAAAAGACAACCCAGCTGACCTATTGTCCAGAGGATTGAGCCTGAATGATCTAATTAACTGTAGTCTTTGGTGGAACGGACCTACTTTCTTACATAATCAAAATTCGAATCTAATCGAAAATAACACGTCGCAAAATATTGAAGTAAATAATTTACCGGAATTGCGATCACAAACAACGAGCTTTGTTTGTACTCCATGTGAGGACTTAATAGATTTTAATAGATTTTCATCCTACCTAAAATTAATTCGTACCGGCGCGTATGCACTCCGCTTTATACGAAACCTACAGATTTCATCGGAGCGTAAACAACACCGAGCAACCGGTTCCTTATCAACGAACGAACTCAGTAAATCCCGGCGCATGCTAGTTAGATTATCTCAGATGCAATCATTCCCGGGTGTTTATGAAAGTTTAATAAAAAAAACGATAATTAAACAAACGGACAGACAATCGAGTCACATAGCGAGCCTAAACGTGTTTTTAGATTCAACAGACGAGCTTAGCATAATTCGAGTAGGTGGACGGTTGTGTAATTCACCCAGTTTTAATTATAACAAAAAACATCCGATTTTATTGTGCAGCAAGCATAGATTCACAGTGTTGTTATTCGAGTACGAGCATAAGCGGCTGCTCCACGCTAGCCCGCAGCTTCTCCTGTCTACCATGCGCGAATGTTGGTGGCCATTAGGTGCACGGAATTTGGCCAGGAAAATAGTTAGGCAATGCGTGACTTGCACCAGATTTAAAGGCAGGGTTTTAAGCCCTATAATGGGTAACTTACCATGTGAGCGTTTGGAACCGGGCTTCCCTTTCATTCGAGCAGGCGTTGATTACGCGGGACCAATGTACATACTAAATCGAAAAGGCAGGGGCGCGCAACTCGTTAAGTCGTATGTTTGTCTGTTCATATGTATGGCTACCCGAGCAATACATTTGGAGCTGGTCACGAGTCTCTCCACTGACGATTATTTACTAGCACTTAAACGTTTTATTAGTAGAAGAGGTAAACCTCATGCGATTTTCTCTGACAATGCAAAAAATTTTGTTGGTGCTGATAAAGATCTGCCTACATTTTTAAATAAAACCACGAAGGATATAGTCGATTTTGCCACTAACGACGGTATCAAATTTTGCTTTATACCAGCATATTCAGCACATTTTGGTGGCCTGTGGGAAAGTGGGGTACGTATTTGTAAATACCACCTTAAACGAGTCGTAGGAAACGCTAGGCTTACGTATGAAGAGTTTAGCACGGTTTTGGCGCAAATAGAGGCCATTCTTAACTCCCGTCCCCTGTCACCTATGTCCTCGGATCCTAACGATTTCTCTCCTCTGACACCTGCTCACTTCCTAATAGGCCGACCGCTGACCAGCCCTGCGAGCCAGGACTTGACCGCAGAGCAGACGACCTGCCTACCTCGCTACGCCAGGATCGAACAACTGCGTCAACACTTTTGGCAACGGTGGTCCAAAGAATTCATCTCGGAGCTACAATTAAGGACAAAGTGGAAGACGAAGAAGGAAGACATCACCCAGGATAGTCTGGTCTTAATCAAAGACGACAACCTGTCTCCACTAAAGTGGCGGTTAGGGCGAGTTACCCGTGTGTTCCCGGGCCGCGACGGCGTATCACGTGTCGCCGATATACGCACTGCAACGGGCACTGTTCGACGCGCTTTCTCCAAGATCTGCCCACTACTGCAGCAGCAGACAACGTGTGAAGTTCCAGTTGAAAGTCGGTGCTTTCAAGGGCGGGGGCATGTCCACGCCTACTAGCGCCCTCTACCGGCGCACGCGGAACCTCACCTACCCTTTTTTTAGAAGAAGCATATATACTCTCGCGAGTCACTGGCCACGAAAAAAGCACTAAACATTATTGTATTGGTTTAAAACGAAATAAACCCCTTTTATAAATTAAAATAAACGAATTAATTGAATTGGAATCCTGAAAGCCACCGAATCCTGCACATAGTGTTTTTATGGGATTTGATTTAGACCAATGGTAGGAGGGTTAGGAGTGAGAGGGATAGCAAGTCATCATTTATTTACACATGTAAAATAAAAAACACATTAAGAAATGCTTAAAAACTAGGTACATGTTATTTTGCAAACAGCAATTATTTAATTATGTACTTACTACGATTGGTAAATAAAACAAAACAAACCCAAATTTTTATGTGAAGAAAAGAGACAATACATAGAGTTATCAAATGAGAAAGAAAGAGAAAGTCGCGTAACAACAATTAAAACTTAGTCTACCTAGCTACGTTTTACAACATATTAAACATCCAATACCCGAGAACAAACATTCGTATTCATCATACAAACATCTGCCCCGACTGGGGATCGAACCCGGGACCTCAAGCTTCATAGTCACGGTCTCTAACCACTAGGCTATCCGGTTCAGGGTTAAATAAATATCGTTAAGCACAGATGAATCAAATCACACACCATTTCAACACCACCAAAAGGGTTATTTTCGTCCTGTAAACACTAAGCCAACTTAAACGACTTTGTCCCAAACATATTTTAATTAAAATTCGGTGATCGGTGCCTGAGAAACTTTGCTCATTAAAAACCAATTATAAAACTCCCTGGGAGGCTCACAGCTGATTGATACTGTTATCAAATGTTTTATTGTTATCTTTAGTATTGGAGCACTGAATGGGATTAAATTAAGCCATTTCGAATGAAATAATATTAAAGGCCCAAGCCCTCTCATTCTGAGAGGAGGCCTGTGCCCAGTAGTGGGACATGAAAAAAGGCTGGTGATGATGATTCTAACAGAAATTTCTGTAACAAGGAGGTGGAGAAGTTGCTCAAGGTTGGCTTGTACCTAAGTTTAAATCTTGCTACGACACATTAATAAATAATCCAACCAACTTGTTAGTTCAGCGTCGATTCCGGATTGTAAATTTGCAAAACAAATTATTGAAAGAGTGTCTTTCTCCACTTCTTCATATTCTATTACAAGCATCTATATATAAAACATTAAAGATAGGCCACGCACCTGTTCGGCGCTGAAAAAATGTGGCCCTCACTCATTAGCTGTCATTAGACTGACATAAGTCAAACATCAAGTGATACTAAGTCACCGAATCACCTATAATTGCTCGTCTGCGCGCGGTGAAGTGGTGGCGTATCTATCTATTTTTGTTTATCAATGATTACAAGTTAACATCGCGGACTAGAAATAATATAAGAGCACTCTACATAAGCTCCCTTCCTACGGATCCCCATAATGGGCAAAAAGTAATAAACCACGGGACATGTTGCGAGGCGATATGAAAAAACTTGAGACGCGTACGGCAGCCTCTACCTTCGAACAGAGAATTCGTAGTGTTGCTGCTTGATAGGGGTCTATTGATATCGATAGCTGTAATTATTAGAGATTTCAAATTGAATAACAGATAAAAACCGTTTCCAGTATTTTTCCAAATTCCCACGGGATAAAGAACTAACAGAATTATTTTCATTGGATGGAGCGATGACCTGGTGAAGATCGCTGGATGCGGAAAGCAGTGGTGGTGGTCTGAGTTTTCAGCTGACATGATGAGGTAGCATTGGTCAACCTAGAGATAGGTTTTCTGACTCTAATATAGCGCAGTATTATCAACGTCTTAGTGTATTAACAAATTTAAGCATCGATAGCAAAACTATCGTCAATGTCCCATCCCTAGAAATTTAGAAGTTACGTTGTCACTCAATGACATTCAGTGTTTGGAAAGTTGCGAAATGTGTATCTAGTAGCCAGATATTGGATTAAAAATTCCTGAGGTGGGTAGAGTGAATTTGAAAAGTTGGAGACAGTTCAGTGCCCTAAGCACGACTTGTCGAATCCTGCGTTACGTTACGGCTATCGTATCGAGATCGAGAAATCTCATACTAAATTTTAGTTCCAAATACGCTCACAGGCGGGCGCTGTTCCAAACGTCATACAAACTCGTTATAGTTTACTATTCGATTTTACGTGACGCAGGATTCGACAAGTCGTGCTTAGGGCACAGAGTTAGCAAGGGAAAAAACAGTTTTGCTTAAAATGCTACTTATGGAAATACATTATAGATAGATAGATAGATTTCTTTATTTATTATTGAAAATTACATTATATTATAAATGTCAAAACATAATAAATTCACAAAAAGATCGTCAAAGAAAAATAAAATACAATAAGAATTAATGCGAAATACAATAAAATAAAATAAAATGTCAAACCATGTACAATGTTTTATAAAATAATCAAATGTCAATTAGAACTACGTAATTTAAAGAAATCTGTAAAAACTCTCAAAAAGTGAAAATGTCATAAAAATAAAAATAAAAGCAATAACAAACGAAATAAAACAATATGGTACAGAAAATAAAAATATGATCTTAAGTCAATGCTTTAAATTAATATCATTATACTCTTTTAGGGAGTACAATGATTTATGCATAAGAAGTTTCCTAAGACGGCGTCCGAATGTTAATATAGGCTGGCAATCACGCGAAATGGAACGCAAAGATCTAAGACACCACTTGCCTAGATAAATGCCTATTCACCCATTGGTGGAGTAATCGCATAAAAAAATCGGGTGGTACGATCTTGTGCGAGGTGCGTCCGGATTGCTACCGCTCGCTCGCTAATCCTGCCGCTAAGCAGCAGTGCTTGCTTTGTTGTTCCGGTGTGGAGAGTAAGACGGCGTGTAATTACGGGCACAAGAAGCATTGCATCTTAGATCGGCAACGCATCTGCAAACCCCCCGGGGTTGCGGGTATGATCAGTGATCACTTTACCAACAGGTGAACCCACTTGCTCGTTTGCTTTCCTTGTCGTATAAAAAAAACATCATCATCATCATCACCAGCCGTCTTTAAGTCCCACTGCTGGGCATAGGCCTCCTCTCAGAATGAGAGGGCTTGGGCTATAGTTCTCACGCGGGCCCAGTGCGGATTGGGAACTTCACACACATCAATGAATTGCTTCGCAGGAGTGTGCAGGTTTCCTCACGATCTTTTCCTTCACGAAAAGCTCATGATAAATTACAAATGTAATGCCGCACATAAATTAAGAAAAACTCAGAGGTGCGAGCCGGGGTCTGAACCCACGACCCTCTGCTTGAGAGGCGATAGGTCAAACCACTGTATCACGGCTTTTTAAAAAAAAAAACGTAGTCGAATTGAAAACCACCTCTTTTGAAATCAGTTACAAAGTGATTGCCTATTTTGTACAAAAAAATAACAGAGCTGACACAAAGTACTAAGAGCAAATACCAACGAGTTGTATCCTAAGCGCTCAATCTAGTAAAGCAAAGACATCAGAGGGTCGAGCACGAGTTTACGAATGCTGCGTCACGTAAAATCGAATAGTAAACTATAACTGAGTAAAAAGTAAACAAATTATAATGATATACGTCATTAATCATTATCGACAAATAAATGACACAATCACCTATTATGGAGTTACAAAACAGCATAAAACCTCTTTTAAGTCCGTACACTTGAAACATATAAATAAAAAAGTGAATTGTGAAGTTCACATCAAATACGAGGGCTGTTTGATAAGTACCCGTTTTCTAAATATATTAATATCACTGGCCGCAAATAAGTATACCACCTTTTTAAGCCATTTTTCAGAGGCGGGAAAATTAAAAAAAAAAGGCATTCTTTTGTTTTTTTTCTCATTTGACAACGATTCAGTGAAGCCGTGAACTTAAAATTGTTAAAATGGAGAAAGAACAGTATCGGTCTGTAATTAGATTTTTATTTTTGGAAGGAAAAACATGTGATGAAATAAAAGTAAGAATGCAAGCGGTTTACCATGAATGTGCTCCTTCTATGACAACCGTCAGATATTGGTATAACGAGTTTAAGCGGGGGAGAACAACCGTCTTTGATGAGGATCGCCCAGGCCGGCCAGTTGAGGTGACTACAGACGATATGGTTAAGAAAATTGAAAATATCGTTTTAGCCGACCGCCGAATTAAACTTCGAGAAAATCGTTGATGCTATAAACGTTTCAATCGAGAGGGTAAAATACATATTAGAAGAAAAATTGGGTATGAAGAAAGTATCGGCGAGGTGGGTGCCGCGTTTACTCACGGAGGAGCAAAAACGGAACCGACTGACTACTTCGGAGCTGTGTTTGGCCGTGTTCAAACGTAACCCGAAGGAGTTTCTGCGTCGTTTCGTGACCGTGGACGAAACGTGGGTCCACCACTACACCCCGGAAATGAAAAAGCAGTCGAAGCAGTGGATTTTACCGGGTGAACCTGCTCCAAAGAAAGCAAAAACCGTCCCATCGGCTGGAAAGGTCATGGCGACCGTTTTTTTGGGATTCGCAGGGTATTATACATATTGACTATTTAGAAAAGGGAAAAACAATAACAGGGCAGTACTATGCCAATTTATTGGATGAATTTGACGCCGTGTTGAAGGACAAACGACCCCATTTAAAAAAGAAAAAAGTACTGTTTCATCACGACAATGCCCCGGCTCATTCGTCCAGAGTTGTGACGGCTAAATTAGCACAGTTACGCTACGAACTATTGTCTCACCCCCCGTATTCTCCAGATTTGGCCCCATGCGATTTCTTTTTGTTTCCCAACCTAAAAAAATGGCTCGGTGGCAAGCGATTTGGATCAAATGACGAAGTCATTGCCACCACAGAGGCCTATTTTAATGACTTTCCAAAATCATACTTTTTGGATGGTTTATTGAAGCTTGAGTATAGGTGGAACAAATGTATAGAGTTAAAAGGTGACTACGTAGAAAAATAAATGCATATATACAAAAAAAAAGTTTTTTTTTCCATGAACGGTTACTTATCAAACAGCCCTCGTATACCATCGTAAATAGGTGCATCGAATTAATTATGTAGGTACTTGTCAAGAAAATTTGTAGTGACATCCCTAGCGTTTTCAATGAATCCGCAACACTGATAACGGGATATGCTTATAAACTACGTACATGTGTCATAGTTTGCAATATTGACCGCCCGTGAGCGTATTTGGAACTAAAATTTAGTATGAGGTTTCTCGTTCTCGATGCGATAACCGTAACGTTACGCAGGATTCGACAAGTCGTGCTTGACTCACAGTTTGGCAAAGTTGTTTGCTGTCGACTCGGAGCCGGGAGGGAAATATATATTTGCAGCATTCACAAGGGTTCGTTGCGTTGATTGACGCGATCTAAAAGGGTATTTATGCCGAAGGAAGACGGCGTGGGCGTAGGATTGTATTGGATCTTAGTTTCCAGTGTATATACTAGTTTGTATGTTCCATAGCCTAACTAATTTAGAAAAGTTGAAAAACCCCCGACATTGTCATTCCAAAGTTCATTATTTTAAAAGCGGGTGAATCGATTTTAATGAAACTTTTTTTGATGAAATCTTAATGAAATTTTAATGAAATCTTTCTGTTAAAAAAAACGCATCGAAATCGGTCCATTCGTTTGGGGAGCTACGATACCATAGACAGATACACAGATACACAGACACACAGACACCCCTCGTTTTAGTTTATTTTTAGTTTAGTTTTATTATTGTGAACCATGTTCCAACAGAGATGTGACTCAGCCTTATATTATCGTAGCACATGGCTACGATGTAGCAGTGCTACGCGCGTAGCCGCTACGAACCAATAAATCAGTAGCGCCCAATCCGTACTGCGGAACCACTAAAATGGATTAATTTTCCTTTTTTCTAAAAGTTGTGTGAAGGAAGAATGGACCTTACATTACAGACAACAATGGTTTTCTGCGTTGCTTATCTTGATTTATATATAAGTTATTATATAAGTTTGGCATCTGTGTATCTGTCTGTGGCATCATAGCTCCCAAACGGGTGGACCGATTTCAATGCAGTTTTTTCAATCGTAAGCTAGTTTAATCGAGATGGTTCTTAGCTAAGTTTCATTAAAATCGGTTCACCCGTTTTAGAAATATTGGACTTTGAAATGACAATGTCGGGGGTTTTTCAACTTTTCTAAGTTGGTTTGGTTATCGTATAAAAGTGTAGCCATTTTATTAGGCAGCTATTTCGAAGAAAATGGTAAACCCTTAAACTTAGAAACTAATGTATTTTATAGATAGTACTTAGGAAAATCTTTACTTGAAAAAGTTCATAGAATAAGAGACCTTTTACCGGCAGTAGGACATTAATAAAAAAAAAATCTAATTATAAAAATAATGATATATACCTAAGGACGTATATTTTGTATTTCTTTATGTTTTCCTTCTACATAAGCGGGTGGTTGGACCTTGTGTGAGGTCCGTCCGGATCGCTACCACTTTCATTGCTACTTGCTAATCCTGCCGCTAAGCAGCAGTGCTTGTAGTGTTGTGTTCCGTTGAGGAGAGTAAGACTGCCGGTTAATTACGGGCACAAGAGGCATTTCATCTTAGCGCTCTAGGTTGACAACACATTTGCAAGCCCCCCGAGATTTCGGGTGGTTATAGCCAGTGGTGGTCACATACCATCAGGTGACTCACTTGCTCGTTTGCCTTCCATGTCGTATAAAAAAAAACATTGTATCATTTAACCTTATTCCACTAAACCTTTTGTTCCCACGCGTTATTGCGCGTTATATTATCCATACGTTCGCTACAAAAACGGGATATATTTATTACAGCTCAATGTGACGTATCGAGACCATTAGTCTACCACGACTAGAAGCAACCATCGAAGCGTTGGACAATTTTCTAATACATTGCGCGTGTTGTTAAAGGATCACTTTGCAGTGAGGGTCTCGATTGCGCAATGAACTGAGAAATCGAACTAAGAGTCGCTTTTAGTCGTGGCTCGGTTGTTAGACTGACCTGATATTAAGGAACACATTTATCATCGTGAGGTGACCACACGTTGAAGTTTTAATGGGATTAAACAGTACAGTGGTCAATTAATAGATGAGGCGTTGTTAGTTAATGGTCCTTAGTTAAGGAACATAAATTTGCAAGTAGCATTTCAAAACTGACAGACGACAGGCAATGTTTTTGACATTTTCGTATTTGTATTTAGCATACTCACTAGTTTCGTATGTAAGATTTCAAAAGTAGAGTAAATAATTAATAATCTCCTCACATTTTTTTTACAATTTATGATAATGACATTAATGACACAATTTATTGACATATTTGACTGACTGATATATTTGATTATATTTTATTATATGCAGGCAGCTACTACTTTTTTTTTATTTTTATCAGTTGCTATTTTCTTGTCATACTTTTTGACATTTTATAATTAATGTAATTTGTATCTTTGGTGTTCAGTTTATATTTTATATTACATTCATAATTTATTCC
Organism: Clepsis dumicolana; assembly: GCA_963691665.1. Lineage (NCBI taxonomy): Eukaryota > Metazoa > Arthropoda > Insecta > Lepidoptera > Tortricidae > Clepsis > Clepsis dumicolana. The sequence goes on along the minus strand of OY829507.1, from coordinate 16,030,044 downwards.
TCTATTGTACCTACTTCGAATTTTGTAAAATAACTAACAATAACGCAATATTTGCACAGTCGTATAAAACTCCTTCACGTGAAATACCAAGCATTTTTACATTAATAAGCAAAAGTTCAAATTAGTACCGCACCGTGCACCGGTACCAAAACTCATTACCTTCGCCTCGTGAGTCGGATAAGCGTCACCTCGGGATTTGGTGATTAAGCGCTTCAGGGTAGGTATTTCATTGTTCAATTACATTAACTGGACTCCGATTATTGATCTCACTCCCACTATAATATCACAGTCTATAATATTATGTATTATAACTAGCTTATGGCTTTGGTCCCGTGTAATATTTCAAAATGGGCTAGTTCCCTGTCCCGTGGCAATTTTGTAAAATCCCTTCTTAGTGCACCTCTACGATGCTCAAGGTATATGTTTGCCAAATTTCAAGTCTCTAGGCCCAGTGGTTTAGGCTGTGCGTTGTCAGTCAGTCATTCAATCACGGTACTGTTTTATAGGTACAGATTAGGATTAGGAGAAAGTGTATGTTTGTATGTTTGTTACTCAATGTCACACAAAGACAGCGGAAAAGATCGGAATTGAATTTGGAATGGAGAAAGCCCATAAGTACCCTAAGGCGAAAGCATAGGCTATCTTTTTACCCGACTGCCGCCAGAAAGGAGGGTTATGTTGTAGTTATCCTGGGAAATTGAACAGTTCCTGCAGGATAGCTATAGCCGAATTCTATGCAGACGAAGTCGCGGGCTAGTAAATGTGTCAAACATAACCTTTACAGTCGTACTAAAATGCAAACCACTTTCTTCTCAACATTCCGTGACGTCTAAAGTCACGTCACGTCACGTCACGTCACGTCACGTTACGTCACTCTCAGAACGCAGCGCGCTCCTTTCAGTTCCAAATTAACCGCGCAAGCCTGCATAGAGGCCCGAGTACGAATATTCGAACCCTGCGTAACGTAACGTTATCGCATAGAAGTCGAGAAACTTCATTCTAAATTTTAGTTCCAAATACGCTCACGGGCGGTCGCTATTGCAAACTATGACACATGTACGTAGTTTATAAGCATATCCCGTTATCAGTGTTGCGGATTCATTGAAAACGCTAGGGATGTCACTACACATTTTCTTGACATGTACCTACATAATTAATTCGATGCACCTATTTACGATGGTCTATTTGATGTGAACTTCACAATTCACTTTTTTTATTTATAGGTTTCAAGTGTACGGACTTAAAAGAGGTTTTATGCTGTTTTGTAACTCCATAATAGGTGATTGTGTCATTTATTTGTCAATAATGATTAATGTCGTATATCATTATAATTTGTTTACTTTTTACTCAGTTAAAATCATGAATTTTCCCAGTTTAAAACTGAACTGATGGCGAAATTGGAAAACTCGAAAAACTCTTAATAATTTATTCAGAAAACGAATGAAATTATACAAATCTGTTGTTTTAACTGTAAAAGTATTATTGTAACAAAAACGTTTTGTATGCCAATATGTCACATTGACAACGAAATAGATATCAAGCGACAACCCTACGATATAGTTTCAATGAATCTGCAACACTGATAAAGGGGTGTGTTTATAAGTTTAGATATCGACGCTACTCTAATTCAACCTCGTATATAAAGTGGAATAACCACCTTAGGTTCGCGGTCTAGAGGGGTTATTCCAATTTCGTCAAAGTTTATATACGAGTGTTGGTGACTGGCTGCGGCGCGACCTTTTTATAGTTTTATTTGTCTTTTTAATATGCTTTTTTTACGACTTATGTCAGTGGTTTGCTGTCGCTTGATCTGTCGGTCTTAAACTAAAATTGTAACCTAATATTATTAAATTCATATCTTTTATCCCGTGTTTCCATCAATTCTCATATAGTCTCCTCATACAGTCCACCACTAGATATCATTTTGGTCTATTCTCACCGTAAAATAACATCCAGCGAAAACCATCTGTCACATTTTTTTTTCACACGTAAGTTCTTTGCAGATTTTATTTAATTTTCGTGTAGATTACATCACTTACGTTATTTTCATACGTATTCACCATGGTCGAAACACGGAGCAAGTCAAAGACAGATCCCGCAACTACGGAAACCGAGCGGGTGCAGCGCGACCGCCGCGAGCGGTCACCGCGCGGCACCCGGCCGGGTTCGACCACAACCGATGTCGGTGCTTCGGCATTGCCTGTTAGAATGAGCATACCCACGGTGGACACCGCCCCTGGTAGCGTGGCACTACCTGGCCCCGCTGCCGATCGCCCAAATGCTCCTTCTAGCTCGCGCAACGACGGAAATACCCAAGCACTAACTGCTTCTAGCGTCCACAGCAAGCAATCTCGCAGCGAGCGCACCACCTCATCGCGTTCGTCGGCGACCGTCCGTGCACAGAAACTTAGAAGCAGACGCGATGCGGCGCCAGGTGGAGCGCGAGCGTGAGCTCGCTCGACAGCAGGCAGACCGCGAGCGCGAGCTTGCCCGCCTGGAATCCGAGGCGGAGCAAACCGAACTTCAAGCGAAACTCGCCGCTTTGGAAGCATCAGATAAGTCAGCTCGCAGTCGTAGCTCGTATTTTTCTGATCATAACGTAGAGAAGCGCACCTCCACGTGGGTTTCAGAACAAAATGCCAACGAGACCACGGCAACCCAAGTAGACATGCCCGGTAGGGCGCCGACTGTCACCTTGAGTAATCCTCAAGGACTCTATTCACAGCCGGCCGCCCCTACCAACACGGTATCGTTCTACGTGCCCAATGTCAATAGTGCAAACCAATCTAAGCCCACACATATGAATTGCCTTCTGAATAATAAATACGACACCATGACACAACAGTTATCTGAACATTCTTCTTCCGACCCGATAACAAAGCTATCCCAAGCTATTAACACTCTTTCCAACAGGCCAAAGAAACCCGAACTCGTCACGTTCTCGGGTGAAATCAGTCAATGAATGACGTTCAAAAGTAGCTACGAGAGAACTAAATCCGTTTTCTCTCCTTCAGAGAATCTAGACCGCTTGAACAACGCAGTCCGCGGTCAAGCGTACCAGTCCGTCGCGTCGCTCTTGTGGACCTCCGGCGACCCCGACGACGTCGTGAAGGCCCTGGAGCAGACTTACGCTCGACCGGAGCTCCTCGTAGCCCGCGAGGTCACCGAGCTGCGCAACAGTCCTAAGCTAAGTTCCGCACAGGATTTAAACGGCCTAGCCAATAAACTACGTAACTACGTTACGACCCTCAAGTTACTTAATCAACACGAGTACTTGTCTTCCCTGGAGCTTTTTCGGTGCATTTTGGTTAAGTTAAGCGAGCACACCAGAGCCCGCTTTACGGATTTTGCCTCCATTCACTTACCAGAGGAACAAAATATAACAAAACTTGAATTACTGTCACAATTCCTCTTGGCCGAGGCAGACAAACAGTTAAAATATAATTTTGTTGCCGACAGTACATTCAAGGCGCCAACTCAACCGATGCACCCAAACTTGCCTCGAACAAATAATTTGAAATTTCATTTAAAAAAGGAATCGGTACACGCTACGGTATTCAATGGCAAAACGTCTGAGCGCTGCACGTTTTGTAAGCAAGGGCCTCACGACATAAAGGCCTGCAAACGCTTCCTCGAGCTTTGCACTGACGATAAATGGCGCTGGGTCCGCGAATCAAAAACCTGTTACCATTGCCTTAAGGCCAACCCGCATACTTGGAACAATTGCCGAGCGAAACGTTGTGGAGTTGACGGATGCTTAAGACGTCACAATGCACTTCTCCATGGCACGGAGACTGCCGGCACCAATGTTAGCGCGACATCAAGTGGACAATGTAACATGACTGAAGCGTCCTCTGGCATTTCAACTGGCTCTGTCAACGTTAATAATGTTGGCACCGCAAGCAAACATCCTGATAATATCGCAAATACTTCAGACTGTTTAATTAACGCTTCAGGATCCTTGCCGTCGACCGCACGCCCCCGTGGCCTGCTGAAGGTAGTCCCGATTGTACTCGAGGGTCCCGACGGCGACTTCGAGACGACGGCGCTTCTCGACGAGGGCAGCACGGCGACACTGATCGACGGCGAGGTAGCTGAACGCATTGGCGCGAAGCCCACCTGTCAGGAGCGTCTTCGCATCGAAGGCGTTAGTGGTATGAGCAAGGAACTTGACGTGAGTTACGTTGATTTCTATATTCGCGGCCGCGGCCATGCCGATCGTTACTTAATTAAACACGCACGGGCTATTAAGCCCCTAGGGCTTAGAGCGCAAAATCCTGACACGATAAGTCTTACGCATTATAGTCATCTATCTGATTTAGCTAACGAACTTTCGTACTGCACCGACATTTCTCCTACGGTCCTTATCGGCGCGCCAGACTGGCATTTATCTTTAAGTCGTGAAGTTCGTAGTGGAAATAAAAATGAACCCGTCGCCTCCAGAACCTTGTTAGGCTGGGTACTCCATGGTGCAGTTTCTCTTTCATTAAAGCCACTCGAGTTTGTAAATCACACTTCGGACGACTTGGAGAGCCTTATAAAAAGTCAATATGACATCGATGCTCTAGGCATCACGAAAAGGAGTCCCCGCCCAAACGACAAACGACCAACGAGCGGTAGATGTCGTCGAATCCTCAATGCATCAGCTTGACGATGGCCATTTTGAAGTCGGTCTACCCTGGAAGAAAGATCTGCCGAAAATCGTTCCCGACAGTTACCCTCAGGCACTATCTCGCTTTAAGGCACTCGAACAACAGATGTCAAAGGACCCAGCGTTCGCTACAGCTTTCCAAAAATTTATAGACGACATAATCGACAAAGGCTACGCCGAGGAGTGCAATCCAGACACTTACCACCAGCGCCTTCCGCAAAACGCCTCTTCTGCCAACACAGACGGCTCGATTCGTTGGTACCTGCCTATTTTAGGTGTTTTGCACCCTCAGAAGAAGAAGCTCAGAGCAGTCCACGATGCGGCTGCAGCAACGAAAAGCATAAGTCTCAATAGCCTCCTCTTACAAGGACCTGACCTCTCGTCCTCACTTCTCGACATTTTGTTCCGTTTTAGAGAAGGTGCCGTTGCTTTAAACGGTGACATCAAGGAAATGTTTCCCCAAGTCAAAATTATCCCTAGAGACAGGGACGCGCAACGTTTTCTTTGGCGTGGTAAGGGCGGCAACCTTAGAGAGTACCGCATGTCATCCATGATCTTTGGTGCCGTATGTAGTCCCTTCATAGCGCTCTACATAAAAAACAAAAATGCAAAAACGCTGGAATCCAGCTACCCTACCGCTTGTAAGGCTATCATTGAAGACCATTACATGGACGACTACCTGGGCAGCTACCCCAGTATCGCTGACGCGGCGCAATTAGCCGCTGATGTTATCACGGTGCACAAAGCCGGCGGCTTCGAGATGCGCGCGTGGACTTCTAATCACGCGGAGGCGCTCTCACTCGTTCCCAAGGAACTTAGAAGTGTTTCCACATCTGACGTTTACCTGCCTCTCAGTAGTGAAGTCGGCGTACTGGGTGTCAAATGGAATCCAGGCCAGGATTCGTTAGGGTTTCGCACCGCGCCTCAGATACCGACTGACACTCTTACCAAACGCAAACTATTGTCAAGTGTCATGAAGGTCTATGACCCTCTCGGCCTCTTGATGCCAGTCGTCATCTGGGGCCGCATTTTGATCCAGAAGCTATGGCGGTCAGGCGTTAGTTGGGACACGCCCCTACCCGAAGCGTATGTCAGCGAGTGCGAGGACTGGTTCGAACAGTTGCGAATTGCGGCCAATATTAAAATTCCTCGCTGGTATATGACTAGGGCAGACGTGTCGGACGTTCAGCTGCACGTTGTGGCCGATGGTGGCGAACAAGCCTACGCCTGCGTGGCTTATTGGCGTCTCAGGTATAGCGACGACTCCGTGTCCACGTCACTCATTGGCAGCAAGGCTCGCGTCTCGCCACTGAAACTGGTGTCAATTCCTCGTATGGAGTTACAAGCAGCTCTTATAGCGTCGCGTTTTGCTCAAACTATTTTACAAGCTCATCGTTTGAAGCCCTCCGAAACCACTTTTTGGACCGACTCGACCACGGTCCTCAAGTGGATTCGGAGCGATGCTCGCGCGTTTAAGCCGTTCGTAGCGCACAGGTTGGGAGATATCTTGGAAACTACCAATCCTTCTGATTGGAGGTGGATCCCGACCTCTCTCAACGTCGCCGACGACGCAACAAAGCCGAAAAAACTAAACCTAATCGCTTCTCATCGATGGTTCACTGGCCCGCTATTTCTAACGGAGCCGTCATGCACTTGGCCAACCGAGTGCGTTGCCATTGAGGAGCCGAACTCACCAGACCCAGAGTTGAAGTCAGACGTGGTGGTCCTGTTCCTCACTACAACACCCTCGAGTTTACTACCGAACCCGACGCGTTTTAGCTCTTGGCTGCGATTGCTACGCACCACCGCCCGTGTTATTCAGGGCGCACGACTATTTCGGCTAAAATTATCTCGGCCAATAGATCCAAATTCTAAATTGCACATAGACGGCACCGCATTCCCTCACCAACTGCACGCTGCGGATATAGTGGAAGCAGAAAAATTGGTCATCCGTGTAGCACAGATAGAGAGTTTCCCTGAGGATCTATTAGCCTTGAAATTGTCAAAGCCAGTGCCCAATAATAGTCGCATTAAGAAGCTCGCACCAGTACTAGACAGAGATGGTATGTTAAGACTAGACTCACGTATAAGGTCCGCCCCTGGAGTAAACGACAACATGAAGTCACCAATCATCCTCGACGGCCGTCACCATGTCACTCGACTCTTGATCCTGCATGAACATATCAAAGCGTCACACCAGTTTAATGAGCTCGTTTTAAACGAACTTCGCCAGAGATACTGGATATTAAAAGCGAGAAGCACGATCCGTGGCATAGCAAGCTCCTGCGTACGTTGCCGAAGATGGAAGAATAAGCCCATCCAACCACAGACTGGAGACTTACCACTAGAACGCCTGGACCATCACAAACGGCCGTTCACTCACGTCGGGTTGGATTATTTTGGCCCTATTTTGGTAACAATATATCGACGCAAAGAGAAGCGTTACGTCGCATTGTATACATGCCTAACAACCAGAGCGTTACATCTAGAAGTTGTCAATTCTCTTTCATCCGATGCAGCCATAATGAGCCTCAGACGCTTCATCGCACGCCGAGGATCCCCCACCACCATACTCTCCGATAACGGAACGAATTTTGTCGGGGCCTCGCGTGAGCTACGTTGTCTTCATGACGACTCCGTGAGGGAATATGCCACTAACCACAAAATCAACTGGCGCTTCATCCCACCCGCATCTCCATTCATGGGTGGCACATGGGAAAGACTCGTACGTACAGTGAAAGCAGCTCTCAGATCCTGCCTCACAAATCAAACAATAAAGGAAGACGTCCTGATAACGCTCCTTCTTGAGGCAGAAGCAATCGTCAACTCGAGACCACTTACCTACATTTCATCCTCCCCAGATTCCCCGGAAGCCATAACGCCATTTCATTTCGTCCTTGGCTCCTCATCCGTCGTACCTTGGACCTCATCATTGACTGACGCAGACCTAATCCGGCGGTGCGACTGGCGAAGAACGTTGCGACTCGCAGACCAGTTTTGGGCACGATGGCTTCGCGAATACCTTCCCACGCTCCGACCGAGAGGACCCACAAACATTGCCATGAATCTTGGCGAGGGTGATGTGGTGCTAATCGCCGACCCTACCCTCCCTCGCGGGCTTTGGCCACTAGGAAGGGTAGCGAAGGTTTACCTAGGACCTGACGGAGCGGTCCGCGTAGCAGACGTTCGCACTAGAGGCGGCACGCTGCGCCGACCGGCCCGAAAACTTATTTTACTGGAAGCCGCACCTCAGTCAGTGACCACCAGTTCTTAGTGTTCCACTGGGGGTCCGGAATGTTGGTGACTGGCTGCGGCGCGACCTTTTTATAGTTTTATTTGTCTTTTTAATATGCTTTTTTTACGACTTATGTCAGTGGTTTGCTGTCGCTTGATCTGTCGGTCTTAAACTAAAATTGTAACCTAATATTATTAAATTCATATCTTTTATCCAGTGTTTCCATCAATTCTCATATAGTCTCCTCATACAGTCCACCACTAGATATCAACGAGGTTGAGTCAGAATACCGTCGATATGTAAGGCAGTTGTATTTTTCTTCCTTGCGGAATTGTACTCCCTAAGTAACGGACGTGTTTGTTTGCTTTCCTTCCTGATAGGCTTCCAGTTAGACCCTAGGCACATATTTCTCACAAAAGTCACACAAATTTCTCGACAACGTTACGAGGATTCGAATATTCGTACTCGGGCCTCGGGTTGTTTTGAATAGAGAAACGCGGGAAATCGGTTATTGGCGCTGACATTTTGTTTGAAAAATATCCAAAAAGATTTTTGTTCAAAATCTCTCTTTCTATAATAAAATCTATCTTTAGTTATTTTAATATTATTATTTTATATAAATTTTGGAACTCTGTTACATGTTATTTATAAAGTTGTAATTATATAAGTACTTACATTTGTTTACAGTTAGGGTAAACATCCTAATGATTGACACATTGATGCCAATAATTGACACCCTGCTTGTCACATTTGAAGGTGCAAACTATTGGGACAGTGTCGGGCATAGGGACTACCTTACAGCGCACAAAATACCCGGTAAATTTTGTTAAAAAGTCTAAATTAAAAACTTTAATCAAAATTTGTCCCAAAACACAAAGCGCCGATCCCAAACACGAGAAAACCTCACAAAAATGTCTATGGTAAAAAAAAACACCATTCAAAAGTTTCAAATCTCGAACGTAGCCTATTTCTTTTGACACACGCACAACGGAGACCCATCGAAGTATGAAGCTAGTCCTTTGTTTCTTTGTGTGGCGCTACAAAGTTACCGTTCCCAGTGACGGTGGCGCTACGTCTATGTAAAAATGTGAAATTTGTATCTTGGTGCGTTAGTTTAGTTTTTATACACCGGAACAGATAAGTTGGTATTGAAGTCACTATTTTTATTTTTGTAGCTGTGTAGGTTTTTCTTATAGGACACCTTTACGGCTTGTAGTAATGAGAACGGTCTCAATAAGGCACGTCTCATCTTTGCGATGCTTTGAGTAAAGGCTTTAATAGAACTGAGGGTCGAGCACGACTTGACGATAGCTGCGTAACGTTACGGTTATCGTATCGAGATCGAGAAACCTCATACTAAATTTTAGTTCCAAATACACTCACGGCCGGGCGCTGTTCCAAACGTCATACAAACTCGACAACGTTTACTATTCGATTTTACATTACAAGCAGCATTCGTAAAGTCGTGCTCGACCCTCGGTTTGTTTGGGTATTTTGATGTTTTGTTTGAATTGAGGAAACTCGTTCGTAGGTTTGAGATGACGAAAATACGCGACAGACAGCGCCACTGTTTACGTGAAAGTATCACGCTCAGGTAAATACATTTTTAATACGACAAGGAAGGCAATCGAGCAAGTGGGCTACCTGATGGTAAGTGATCACCACTGCCCATATATACCCGCATCCCCGGGGGGTTTGCAGATGCGTTGCCAACCTAGAGAGCTAAGATGAAATGTTTCTTGTGCCCGTAATTACACCGGCTGTCTTACTCTCTACACTGGAACACAACAGTGCAAGCACTGCTGCTTAGCGGCAGGATTATAGTACAGGCTTTGCCTAGTTCGGGACTAGGTCAATTGACCTGCGCAATTGAAGGTGCAATTGGTGTCAATTGTCCCATGATGATTTATTTTACTTATTTTTGTTAAGATAAGATATTATAAATAAGATATATACGAGTACCACCCGCAAAGTTAAATATTACACACTGTGCGTTTCTGATTTTTAACCCCCGGCGAAAAAGAGGAGTGTTATAAGTGTGACATGTGTATCTGTTCGTTTTTGTGTCTGTGTATTATGTGTATTTGTCTGTGGAATCATAGCTCCCAAACGGATGGACCGATTTCGATGGGGCTTTTTTAATCGAAAGCTAGTTTAATCCAGATGGTTCTTAGCTAAGTTTCATTAAAATCGGTTTACCCGTTCCCGAATAATGAACTTTGAAATGACGATGCCGGGGGTTTTCAACTTTTCTAATTGGGTTACTGTGTGTTGTGGTGAATATTTAAAGTATAACCGTTTCAGTAAAAACACATGACCCTCCTTTGCGTTTTACAGTCGGATAATAATTGAGAAAAAACACAGAATGATACGCCATTGAGATCAGGAATATTTCTATTAAATTACGAACCAATCGAAACGAATGCTCTCTGACTGACAGCCGTCATTGTTGCTCCGCCATTTTGACAGGTTCACTTCAAATGAAACAATGCTTGACAGGCAAATGGCGTTGTCATGTACCGTTACATATTTAACGTTAAAAGTGAACATTAAAAAAAAAAATTGGCCTGAATTCGTGGATTTTTTGAGATATTCATGTAAGCCGTAAAGAATAAGAGTTTTCAATTGTTTAGGTTGATTTTAAAAAGCTAGAGTCAACCCACAATAACTCTGCAATGAATTGACAACACTGATTTATAGTCAAACAACATGTTTTGAACTTTTGATTAGAATAAACAGGTCATCGTTCAGCCACCTTTGAGATACCTCTTATATTTCGTTTTCTAGATTTTTTTTATGGTACATCGGCAAAACCTACTGAACACTGGCAAAATTGTCCTCCAATGGACGGAGCCATTTTAAAAAAAACAACAACAACTTTTGATTATTACTATCGTTATTATAATAAAAAAAATTCTGAGTGACACAGCGTGATTTTTCTGGGTTGCCAATTAATATCTTATGCAGAGTTATCGTGGGACAATTCTATGTATGGGTTATTTATGATTGTTATTTTAACCCTCGTCTGTGGAACACTTCAAACTGACGTTTAGCCGCATCTGTGGAGCTGCCACATCGTGGTAGATTTCAATTTTACGCGCATTTGTTGGAGTGCCAGATTCTGGCAACTCTCAAAAACCCAATATTATCTCTGTTTCTATTTACTATAACTAGTTAAACAGGGCATTAGATATCTCGCCCTTAGGCCACGACCCCGTTCCTCTCCATTGCCCACCTCCTAGGCTTCTCCCCACAGTACGTTGTCCAATTGAGATTTTAAAATCTAACCACAGACATCACAGACCCCATGTAAGCAGCTGTCAAGCGTACCCGATTTTTGTTTGTGTGCAACACAGCCTGTAGCCAGATGCCCATTGGTCAATTCTGTAGCCGATTTACCCGATAAAAAATAAAACCATCGGTCGTCTCTAGGTAGTCATTCAAATAAAGTGTCACTGAATGAGATCGGGTTATAGTTGTCATCAAAGGCGCTCCCTCACACATTCAAATACTGACGCACTCTACAGATCAAAAAAACGATACGACTCTTGAAATCGGAGCATACAGTTGTCTCTTTTTAACAAAGGGCATTAGTTACATGAGTGAAGGGTATAACTATACGGCCATAAGTTTACCTTCCATCTATTGACTTCATTAATCTGAGAATCTAACTTAAAAAGCAAAAACTTAACACTTAACAAACACGTCTCTCATTTCCATACAGCCTTTTTCTGTCTAACCCTGTCACAGCTGCATTCACAGGAGCCTCACAAAGGCAAGTTTAATTAAAAGCAAGTTATTTCTGCCAATTAAGACGAACGCTGATGATTCTTTGCAACCTGCGAGGAAGACGGGGGCAATAAGGTTAATGAAGCAACATTAAAAAACGCAATGACGGAAACCTTTTTTTTAAACATGTTTCTGGTTTTAATGACGTCAACGTTACCATTGTCGCACATACACACACATGCACCACTTTCCGTTACTTTTTTAAGATGTAGAACTTTTAAATTATAATGTCACGCGTAGTGTGTATGCCGATATTTCTACGCTCATCAAACCTTTAAGGTAATCGCGGTCAATGTCCCGTTTTCATTATGTCTAATGCAATTAACCGTGAACCATAGATAGTGAAATAAACGGATCACTCACGTACGTCAGTCGAGTATAGCTGGACATGTTTCGGACTAATCCGTTGTCCTCCCTCTGGGAGCACACGCCACGCCGGTGGCGAGACGTAAACATGTCGAGCTATACTCGACTGACATACGTGAGTGATCCGTTTATTGCACTATGTTCGAGTCTCACGGTAGTTTTATGTTAAAAGTGAATCATAGAGTTTTCAACTTTTCTAAATTAGTAATGACGTTGGTTTCCGACACAGCCTGTGTGTAGGTATGCTTATTACAATAAAAAAAAAACAAGAATTGCCAAAAACGCAACACCTCACGCAAAAAATCAACGCGCGTTGGTGTGTTTAAACGACTCAAAAAAGTAGGAGGTTCTCAATTCGTTGGATTTTTTTTTCTTTTTCAGCTCAGAGTTTGTATAAGTTCTTTACTGAACCACAAAATTTTCAGCTTAGTATGTTTAAATTTACAACTGAACGAAACCGGTAAAAAATCAACTCGATTAATGTCTAAGTACATAATAATAATTGTTCGCATCTTAAAATCCTTTCGCATTTATTCAGCTTATCAATGTTACCAGGTGCTATAAATTTGGATTACAAGACCCGTAATTGCTACATTTTTACCATGGCCACCCTAAACCCTGTGGAAAAAAAGTGAAAAGACACTCAGACCGCCGCCATTTTAATTTTGCGATTGCGTCGGCTTACGAGTACCCTTTAGAATGTAATTGCACCAAATTCTGAGATGAAGCCTGCGCCCTGTGCCCAGCAGTGGCATATAAAAAGGCTGATGATGATGATGATGATAATATCGGGCTAAACTTGACTTATATACTATGTTTGGATTAAGGAAAATCGAGTCCAAATCAGTCTATCCACTAAGGAGCTACGATGCCACAGACAGACACATACATCAAACATACACCCCTGTATTGGCGTTGGGAGCTAAAACGATTCGAGTATAACTCTATTCTACCAGCACAAAGTCCTACATTCAGTATCGGCTGCGGAAATATTACGCGATTAACAATAAAGCTATCGGTATCCGCGCGTTTCCGCAGTAAAGTAAGTCAATACCAGTAGCTTTAGCAGCGGATAAGCGGAAAGATTACGCTGTACACTCATCTGGACCGTAATATAGCGAATGTGAAAAGAACTACATATATATTTACGACCGGATAGCCTAGTGGTTAAACCCTGACTATGAAGCATAAGGTCCCAGGTTCGATCTCCTGTCGGGGCAGATGTTTGAAATGTTAATACGAATGTTTGTTCTCGGGTCTTGGATGTATGTATTTATCCGTTGTCTAGCACCCATAGTACATGCTTTGCCTAGCTTGGGACATGATCAATTGGTGTCAATTGTCCTATGATATTACATATTTTTAAGACAGAAACCGAAATACCGGTATAAATATAACGTGACGTTACTTAATAAATACCGGCAATTATACCGCTAATATTAGTATACCGGTATTTTTGAGGTAAATAGAGAGGTGGGTTGGGAACGAAATGTTTCGAGTGCTGAGGGTCGAGCACGACTTTACGAATCCTGCGTAACGTTACGGTTATCGTATCGAGATCGAGAAACCTCATACTAAATTTTAGTTCCAAATACGCTCACGGGCGGGCACTGTTCCAAACGTCATACACACTCACTAACGTTTACTATTCGATTTTACATGACGCAGGATTCGAAAAGTCGTGCTCGACCCACTGGGCTCTACGGACCCAAGGCATCTACTGCAAATGCCGCAGTCTTTTAAATACACCGAATTGAAATATGGAATAGAGGGTGTACGTTTTAAAGAAATTCTATAAAGCAAATTTATTTATGAAAATACAACTCAAATACTGGTACGAACGCAAGGATGTATGAAATATTAAGCAGAGCAAGTCAGAAGCAAGCACTAAATAGACTTCAAAATAAAATGTACATTTTTCTGAACTGAAAATAGACGACTGCGCAACCTGCCAATAACTAATTAAGGAGGTTCTCGATTCGTCGGAATATTTTTTATAGTTATACCTACGCAGTTGCTGTGTTTCGCTTCCGCCAGTGCTCATACAGAATTTAAAAGCTTTATTTCTTGCTAAAAGTAATTTAATGTTTTAATTTGCTTAAACATTTGCTATGTATTAAGGTTGTAGATGTCAACTATTAGGGCAGTGTCAAGCATTGGTGCGTTTAACTTACCTCACAACACAAAACGAGAATAACAGCCCGACTTAAAAGTAGAATAAAATACAAACTGAAAACTCTAATGTTTTTAAAAGGAGTTTAAATTAATTCAATTTATAAATCAATGATCGATATCAGAGTTATCGGTCTGGGACTGGAGGCAGTGGTGAAAAATGCCACTTATTTAACTACGTTCGTATAGTCATTGTAGATTTAACTCTATCATATTCTTAGGGTGTCGTAGTCAACAAGGAACCCTTAAAGTTTCGCCATGTCTGTCCGTCTGTTCGTCTGTCTGTCAGTCTGCCTGTCCGTGGCATAGCTCAGAGACTTTTGTTACCAGAAAGCTGTAATTTGGCATGCATACCCTATAAATACACCAAATAAAATAAGCCCTTTCGGTAACGGCTACGTAACTCTATCCTAGGCGTGTCCGATACACACTTGGCCGGTTTTTAAGCTTTATATTTTACTATCATTTATTAAAGTTATGTAATTATGAATACTTATACTACCACTTAATCAAGCTTTCAAACACACTCGTACAAAACCGAAGCCTCACTTTATTATTGCAATTTAAGCGATTTTTATTTTAACAAAAACTAATTAATGAACACAGTTTGATCACTGAAAATTCAGTAATAGTTTTAAGTAATTAAATGCAAACTTCATACTAAGCGATGGTTTTGACAGTTCAAAAAAAGTTGCTGATTTGATCGACTAATCATAATCTCCATTGCTCACAGACTCACAGGTGTTTGGGCTATGAAACCAAAACCCGATTAAATCTGATACAAATCAAAAACGTATTCGTTATCCTCTCAATAATACAAACCTCACTCACTCTCCCTTTATGCGAAATTCCATTAAAATATTGAAAAACTAAATGGGTTGAAAATTCGAAACCCAGTTCGAGTAAAGGTGTTGTTTACAATCTTCTCAATCAGGTTAATCTGGGATTAAAATTAAAACGAAATTCTCTTTGTTTTTTTACAAATTTTACACGTTTGTGCTTCGTGCGTGATTTGATTAAACACAAACAATTGTGGAAACCCCTCTGAATAGGTTTTGTGTATATCCGTTTCGTTTGTAGGTACATACGTGAGGTGTTTCACAGTCACAGTTTCAAGCTTTAAATCCTACTGTCACTTTTTGGTAATAAATGACGACCGATTTGACACTTCCACGATGAAAGAGCTATGACATGAATAACCATAGAGAATAACACTCCATGATGCACCATTTATTTTTGTATGGAAATAATAAATAAGGAAGTTATTTTGTTTGTTCCGTATCCCGCCACAGCGCCTCAACTTCAACCAAATGTCAAAAAATGGATAAGGGAAAACCTCCACACAGACGAAACATCCGGGAATGTAAATAAAATAAAAATCATCCACGTATGTTATGAGTAAAGCGCACACTGTCAGTTTTTTTTAAAGAAGCGATGTTAAATGGTCCAACTCGCAGGCGTTTTTATTCAATTTGGAAAAAGGTTCGTTAAAGAAAAGTATTTGGATGGAAGGGGTATGTTTGTTTAATGGTGGGTTAAATATGATTCTGAGTCAGATGTCAGATGAAGCGATACAGGTTCACAAATTCGTTCGACACGCCTTTGTATCTAGAGACTTGGGTTCTGGGTGAGAGTTTTGAGGCTTGGAGGTTTCCCATGAGGCTGACATAGGGTTGTCACATTTAGTGCACTCAAGCCTCGTTAAAATATTAGATAAAAAAAAGGTTCAGGGCACCAATTTTACAAAACACTGAAAATACCATTCGAAATTGATGCTATAAAATTGCTTAAATGTTTTCCGCATAGGAATCGGGATGGAAGGTATTGGTTGGACTGAGAGAATCATTAATGAGAGAGCCTTGGAAAGAGTTGGGGAGGAAATAAATGTTTTGAATATGGTGGAGAGTAGAATTGGGAAATTGGTGGGCCCATTTGATACGACACGATAATCAGATATAGGTACTGTAAATTATAGCAGGAAAAATAGAAGGAATAAGTGGAAAGGGGACGAGGAATAAGAAGAAGATAGACATTGTGTCGTATCACGAGGGGAAAGAACTCGCGTTGGAAAGAACAAACTGGAGAGAACTGCATCGACAAAAGTGATAGGTGCTATTAAATAAGATGATGGTGATAGGAATCGGAGTACTTATTAAGAGTCATCATTCAGTGTAATGGAAATTGAAGCATCCGCGCTAAAGTCAGTTTTTAATGGGATAAACTTATCCAGCAAAGCGAAGACAGATAAGTGAAAACAATCCACGAACAACCGGGAAAAGTTTAAATACCGCTCCAGCCCGCTTTCGTCTTTTATAGCTGCCGTTATTGTTATGGCTATATCAAATCCCACTATCTGGCATTTGAACTCATAAACTGCCTTAACGCTCAATATAAGGGTACTCTGTACGACAAAGTCGTACATTACGCGCTGTACATAAACAGGTTTACGAGCCATCCAGACTGGCGGCAACCGCTGTAAAATGTTTAATACATCTGCCTTTTGATATAATAACTCATTTGCATATTCGACGTGGGAAAAATATGGTTAACACCTGAGGCGCTGTCGTGCGGGACATGTTCGTTATTTTAATACATAAAGGGTATCTAAATTCAATATGCCTATTTCCATGTTTTGCTGACTCTTTTATAATTTATTAGTGATTATTTCTGTGGTGAGTATCATAAACGGGGAAGCATCTTTTGTTGGATATGAGATATGAACCTTGTTCAATGAACAGTTGCTAGCTCTCTCTAATCTATTCACTCGTAACGACTTTGACCAAGTGATTAATCCACACGATTTCTTCCTCAGAGGTCCTAACAGTACCAGAAACATAACCTCTAGTTCATTAACATAACCTCTTCTTCAGCGAACAAATTCTTCAGTACATATTTCTTCTTTAGTTCTTTCTGTGTTCGTTCTTGTTTCTTCAGTTATTTTGCAGATTTCCATGTACCTGTCTTCCTTTAGATTTTTAACTCCCGACGAAAAAGAGGGGTGTTATAAGTTTGACCTTTGTAACTGTGTATATGTGTATCTGTGTATCTGTCTGTGGCATCATATTAGTTCTCAAAGGAATTGGACCGATTTCGATGCGGTTTTTTTTAATCGAAATCTAGCTTATCGAGATGATTCTTAGCTAAGTTTAATTAAAATCTATCAACCGGTTTTTTAAATATAGCACTTTGAACTGAAAATGTCGGGGGTTTTTGATAAACTCTGTTCCGTACTTTTAACTTCAAGCAGAGTGGCAGTTTTAACTAGAATAACCACAAAATAAAATATATATGTACATACGTGAGCATAAAGCGTCTAATTTTGCCGGAATACGCAGGGGTCCATGACATTTTTTCACGTTAACGCCCACGTTATCTTTCTTAATTACAACATGTTGAAACGTATGTTCCCAATTTAATGGTCCGTCATTTTATCTCCAAACATTAAACGTATTCGCGACGACTGTTCGCATGTCTTACAATTTGAAGCGGTGATACTAGGGGACATGTTTCGCAACATACCGCGCAGTTTTTATACGCAGTTGTACAGTCAGCAGCAATGTTATAGACATAAGAGCTCGTGCTGGCCCCTAATTCAACAACTTTACAATTGTCAGTTTTCAATGACAATTCGGTGTCACTTGTTGACTTGAAGAGCTTTTGTTTTAGCGCGCTTCATACTGAGCAAGTAATATAGATCGAATTGTCATGACAAACCGACAATTTAGTACGGGAAGTAGTGGCACCCAATGTATGGGAGGTGCAAATTTTGGTATCGGATGGATTCACTTGGCACAGTTGTATCCTGGGTCAAACTGAGCTGATTTAGCCCGGTAGCCATCCACTACCCCCCGGGGGGTAGGGGGGGTGGGCATTCAAAGTTACACGCCGCCGCGCTTTCGAAAAAAAATCATATCGGCTTCTATTTACTTACCATCTCTAGTGTGGTGTCAATTTCTGATAAACCGAACATGAGCAACCAAGCGTACCATCTCCGATTTTTTTTAAGATACACGTATGATAACTATACATAGTAAAGTATGTTTTTGAAAACCTAGATAAATTTCCTTTAAGACAGTATTTATTTTTTTCACTAAATTCAGTATTTTTAAAAACACTAATATTTGAATAAAAAAATTAGCAAACCGATTTTGATATGTTCGTCAATATTTTAATTTTTTTCTATGAAACTATACATGAAATGTCTCAAAAACGAATTGCTCATGTCCGGTTTATCAGAAATTGACACCTTGACAATTGACACATTGATATTTTAATGAGTGACCGAGGAGACGTCGCCATAGCAACGGTCAATACTTAAAAGTTGATTGACTCAATTCCTATTTCAATCTAAATGATAACGTAGTTGTAATTTAAATTTCAAAGAACAAAACTAAAAAAAATAACGTTAATTAAAACTTAATTCACGAATTTGTACGGAACTCTCGGGGCGCGAGTACGACTCGCACTTGGTCGATTTTCCCCTGGCTTTAGTCCGTTTTGTTTGTTGACGCTACGGCGGGTCCGTACAAAAGTGAGGTATAATCACGGCTGAAGAGGCACAGGGTTTGAGTGCAAACAATATTACTTTTTACATAGGTAGTGTACTAGTGCGTAACTTGAATGAAATGGTTCGGAAATAGAACGAACTAGCATGAAACTCTAAATTTCACCGAAAAAAGGGTACCTACCTTCAGAGAAAACCAGAAAATAGATAGAAAATAGATAAATTACGCAACTAACTTATTACTTTACGTGACTAACAGAACTCAAGTTCAATGAGCCCACCTGTAAAGACCTTTAAAGAACGCCATCATAGTCATTTTCATTACTCCGCATAGATCGTTCCGACCCTCAATTTCCAACTAAAACGAAACATTATATATCATTTCGCGGGTTCTATTAATAACGACCAGCGGGAGACGTCAACTCTATTACAAAGAGGCATTATTTAACACCGTCTAAACGCTAGGTGGTATAAAAAATACGAAGTTTTAGTTACGTCGGAAACGCTTAATATAAGCAGGAAGTTAGAGTATTCAAGGGCATAACCAGATTTTGGCAAATCAGAAATTTCTTAAGCCTGGATAATATAACTTGACTGGCGACGATCTTCACGTTCGAAATTCAAGAACTTTTTCCACGGAAAAATGCGTTTGCGCTAAGATTTTGAATGATTTGAGCCTTTCCGAGCTGGTGAGGTGAGAGTGTTAGGCACATCTTTTTCTTAGATCCTTATTTATTCGTCGACTCTAAAAGTTAAAGAGAGCAAAGTAAAATCTCAAAAAATCTATCACCCTTTTCCATGCCGCACCAATTTAGACGGCTTAGCAAAAAATATATATAATTGGCAATAGTTTTAAGACAAGTGACTATTGTAGTGAATTAAATTTGATTTGAATTTTAAATCTTGGTGTTAGGGTTGAAATTGAAACTACGCTTATGTGGTTAGTAAGCGTAGGTGTATGCCTGGAAAAGGGTTAAAACGCGACGTCAAAAGTCCATAAAACAGGCCGTATGCTCCCCCGAAGACGTTATGAAAGTTTCGAAAGAGGTATACCCACGAGCTGTGATTCCATGACGCCTATTCAGCACTTCTTAAAACTTAATTACAAACTCCAGCATGGCTGCGGATTAAAATATCTGTCACATCTAAAATAGTTCAACTTTGGATAAATTGAGTTAAGAAGTTGGATCGGCTTTAGTTGGCTAGCTTAAACGGAATTGGACGCCGTTTTTTTGTTTAAAAACTTTGCGACTGCAGTTTTATACTGTTGTGAGTGTTAGTAGATGCCTAAATTTTGCCCTAGAAAATATCGTTATTACTCGAAATTAACTATTGCTACAGCGCTGATTTCCACCATATTCAGAATATTTCTTCCCTCCCCAACTAGGTACCTACTTACGTACACTGCATAAATATAGGTATGTATGCCAAATTTGCGCTCAAGCTGATACCAACAAACAAGTGGTAGAAAAATGGTCTGCAAATTTGAAGCGGACTACATTCGAACAGTACAAGTTAAATCAAAGCTTGTAATAACGTATGATACGCAATAACCTAACCAAGTTAGAAAAGTTGAAAAACCCCCGACATTGTCATTTCTAACTTCAATGTTTCATAAACGGGTGAACAGATTTTAATGAAACTTAGCTAAGAACCATCTCGATTAAACTAGCTTTCGATTAAAAAAACGTTATTTAAAAAAGCCGCAAAATATGTAGTATTTAGTTTGAGCGTATTTATTAGCCCCCTCTCTCAATAGTAGTGCAGGGGGGCTAGCACGCGTGCCATTTTGTCGCTTGTCGCTCAGTGCGTCTTTCACTGATTCCATCACTATGAAAGGGATGCACTGCGCGACAAGCGACAAAATGGCGCGCCGTGACACATGTGCAGATAACAGCTGTATCGATTGTAATGTATGCTCACCGAATAACTAGGTATACCCTCTTTGCAAATATTAGAAGCACTTCCTCGCTGTATTTGTACACCTCCAAACACAATCAGCACGCGGACAGCTGTCAGCAGTTGATCGTGGAACACGCAATATGCAAGATGACAGAGGCCCGAGCACGAATACTGGAATCGTGCGTAACGTAATCGAGTAGTAACGTTACCGAGAAATCTGTATGACGTTTGGAACAGCGCCCGCCCGTCAGCGTATTTGTAACTAAAATTTTGTACAAAGTTTCTCGATTTCGATACGTCCGTTCCGTTACGCAGGATTCGAATATTCGTGCTCGGGCCTCAGGAAGCTAATGCTTGAACAGTTGTATATTTCCTTGTATAATGTGCTTAGTGGTTAGCTTGTTACGTGTTTGAGAGACAATGGGCCAAATAAATGAAGTCGGTTAACAAGGGTATAAAGGCTGTAGGTAAATAAACCTTACTGTAGTTAAAAACACAATCGGTTTTGTTTGAAACTGATAATCGGTTGAAGCCATTTCGGAGATAAACGACAATCGTGTTGACAAACAACCTTTCACCGTTCGGTCGTCAATTAAAATAGCATGTATTAAAATTTTGCGCAATTTTTTACAGGTCGCATTCCGTTTAACAATTGACGTCGAATTATATCTTCGTATAAACAATTAGGCAACAAGGAAAGCGGATGTTGTGCCTTGTAATTTTTTTTCATAATGTTGACAATCATAGTAAAATAAACGGATCACTCACGTATGTCAGTCGAGTATAGCTCGACATGTTTCGGACTAATCCGTAGTCCTGCCTCTAGGAGCACACGCCACGCCGATGGCGAGACGTAAGCTGCGCGCCGTGGCTCACAACTACCCTCGTTTTCACCGCCATTTTTATTACTGTTAAAAGTAGGGTAGCACACTACACTAATCACATCACTTTGTAAAGGATGTTGACAATGTTAACCGTAGGAGAAAAATGTTAGACATTGCTTGTCGCGTGTGGCAAACAAGCAAGTCTATCATTTTTCTCTTTTCTTTAGCATTGTCAATAATCAGAAACTCCATAGTTGTGCAATGTGTCAGGATTGACTTCATAGCGGCGGGGCACTATATAGTCTATAATGAGACCACTAAGACGGAATAACCAGAAAATCTAAAGCCATTAATCATAAACAGCACTCAAGCCTCCATTAGAAAATAGGTTAGAGAAGACAATTCTTACTAATGGAAATGTCAATGTGACAAAAAAAGACAAACAAACCGGTTCCGTAGAAAGATTTTAACGATTTTCCCTAGTGTTTTAAGAAGTCCAGTGTTAACAGAGCCCTGCTCCTAAGCAAAATGTACGCAGTGTGGGGTCAAATTATATTGGTCTGTTAAATCTACAGACAGACATAAAATTTTTAGATTTTGAGACTTTTCTGAGTCGTTGTGCTATAAGAGCTACCTTCATACCAAATTTCAAGTTTCTAGGACAACTGGAAGTACCCTTTAGGTTTTCTTAGTACGGCGATTTGTATGGAAACCACCTTTTTAATGACTGTATCTTTTGATTGCGTTCACTTGGAAGGTTGATT
This sequence comes from Clepsis dumicolana, assembly GCA_963691665.1. Lineage (NCBI taxonomy): Eukaryota > Metazoa > Arthropoda > Insecta > Lepidoptera > Tortricidae > Clepsis > Clepsis dumicolana. The sequence goes on along the minus strand of OY829507.1, from coordinate 16,007,837 downwards.
TTTTCACAGCTTCAAGGGACCGCAGACTTGAGCGTATATTAATTTCAGCATGCTACCTCTACGCGTTCCAGTGAAAAAGAGTCTTGACAGACAGACAGACAAATAGACGGACGGACAACAAAGTGATCCTATAAGGGTTTCGTTTTTTCCTTTTGAGGTACGGAACCCTAAAAACCTTAAAAAATGCCGTCCCCAATCTGCCTGCATGTCGCTCGTACGTCCCAGAATGGTCCCAGTGCGGATTCCCTCACCCTTCGTCTGAAAGGAGCACGTGAACTGAAAAACTGAAATATGGGTTATATTTCAGTTATCCGACGTGCGAGTCGCGGAAACATGGCGGCTTAGCGTTGTCTTTTCGAATCCTGCGTAACGTTACGGTTATCGTATCGAGATCGAGAAACCTCATACAAAATTTTTGTTCCAAATACGCTTACGGGCGGGCGCTGTTCCAAACGTTATACAAACTCGATAATTACTATTCGATTTTACGTGACGCAGGATTCGAAAAGTCGTGCTCGATCCTCTGATCTATTTATAGTTGGTGTAAGAAATGGCGAGATTCGAATGTTTTGTCGGTTGCAATAGATCTCTCGTATCCAAAGAACTCATAAAAAAAAGATCATAGAAATGTCGTCATTCGTATTTCCTTGAAGAACCAGTGTTTAAATTTTTTGGCCTCTACTTATTAATAATGTTAATGCACCATGAAAAAGCACTACGCAATCACGCAAATATTTACGCACACACTATTGGTGAGTTTCCGCAATACCGAGTCACAATTCAGGCACTAATGTTTTACTCGATAAATTCACGCGACCATGCAATTTCTATCCTCATTTTAACTCCCGACGAAAAAGAGGGGTGTTATAAATTTGATCTGTGTTTCTGTATCTGTGTATCTCTCTGTGGCATTATAGCTTCCAAACGGATTGACCGATTTCGATGCGATATTTTTAATCGAAAGCTAGTGTAATCGAGATGGTTCTCAGCTAAGTATCATTAAAATCGGTTCACCCGTTTTTGAAATATTAAACTTTGAAATGACAATGTCGGGGGTTTTTCAACTTTTCTAAGTTGGTTAGATTATAATTATACTTGACAAATTCACGCGACCATGCAACTTCTATCCACTTTTTATTATTTATCTTCTTGTCCATTCAACCAAACTGCTTTATAAATTTATAGCCAGGTACATTAATGTTTTGTCATGTGATTTGAAAATAGGCTTGAAGAACATCTAGAAAAAAAAAACTCAAAATTTTAAAATGAACTACCGTGACACATCAATCATGGTGAAACCAAATAAACAAACGGATCACTGACGTTTAAAAGTTGAGTTTACCACGAAACATGTCAGGATAAACTCGTCTTATTTACCAGAGACCCGTATTTCACTATATTCCTCAAAGTTGTCAAACGTGATGGACAGAAATAAAACATTAAAATCTTACATACCTAATACCTTTGTAAGCATCATGGGTCATTCACTATCCGTGGAACTATTACCAGACTATGGGCCTTCATAAAGCACACACGGTTTTCAAAGGCTTGATGAGGCTATAGAGGCGCCTTTGTAAATGAACCAGTACGTTTTGTAATCAAGGATCCTATCTGCCTTGAATATACATCTCTATCCAAACTCGATACGTAATACAAACGTTGCAAAACCAAAATAAACGTGCAGGTGGCAAATTTCGGAAGTAAGGCTGAAGAACGCAAGATCTGTAAGAAATGTTGAAAGTGGCGCTACCTCTGACGGAATTATTAAGTTGGTTTCATGTAGGACTTTATGGGTGTTTTTAACAGTGTTGCCATGCTAAAGTTTAAATGAAAACGTTGAAAACTTTCAGATGAACACAAAATGATTACAGCAATATTAAGAATATTAACGTTATTCTCGTAAGGATAATTAGCTACATCTGACAAGCTTTAATTTGGTATTTTTAGGAATCACAAAAGTGAGTTTGAAATGTTTTAAAATAATATTTATTTTAGCTATTAGCTGCAAGTTACGTCGTTTACGTAGGACAAAAAACAAATAAATAAAAAATAAGCAATTGACACCAATTGACCTAATACCAAATTAAGCAGAGCTTGTGGTACTAGACAACGGATACATATTAAAGGATTACATATTAAAGATCCAAGATCCGAGAACAAGCGTTTCAAAAAATTCGTATTCATCATACAGACATCTGCCCCGACCGGGCATCGAACCCGGGACCTCAAGCTTCGTAGTCAGGTTCTCTAACCTAAAGTTTTTAACAAGCTTTTTTTTGCGGACCGTATTTTTGATGACCGTACTGCATCAAAATTTAAGTCAATCTGACCACTGGAAATGGAACACATTTTACTTGCAAGATTTGATTTAAACAAGCAAGCAAGTTTTTTTTCTTGTTATTTTTACGTTAGTTTTACCTATGTCTAAATTTATTAGTGTTCATGTATTAATATAGTTTCGTAATAAACTATAGATTATTATAGATAAATACATACTTATATACATATTAAACATCCAAGACCCGAGAGCAAGCAGCTAAGTTAACAAAAAGATAGTAAAAATCTACGATTTCCCATGAAGCTTGCAACCCAGTTTCCAGTCGGCTACACCCGGTAACGATATCATGGCCGATGTAGGAAGTACATAGTTTCAAAGTTGGAACGATATTCTTTGTGCCAATTCCAACGGTTCTTGTCCTTAATGAAGTCTGAATACGTTTGATGTTTGTATTGAGAGTACTTATTATAGTACCTCAGACTAGTCAAAGGGAGTGAGATGCAACGGTTGTATAGGAAGGAGAGATGGTCTCAGTGGAGTATCTTTTTAACCTCCACGTAAAATGAAGAGGTGTGTTATAAGTTTAACTGTGTATCTGTGGCATCGTAGCTCACAAACAGATGTACCGATTAAGACGCGGCTTTTTTTAATCGAAGGCTAGTTCAATCGGGACGGTTTGTTAAGTTTCATACAAACCGATTCATCTGTTTTTTGAGATATTGAACTTTTCAGCTGATTCAGCTGTTTTTCGGTTATCGTATTTTTCTCCACTTTCAGTTTTACGGTTTTACCGTAAAAATGTATAGGTGTTTTATTATAGGCACTTTTTAATTTACATCTTTTAAACGCATTTAATAGGAGACATTGACCGCGATTACCTTGTTATAATTAGATTTTTTTTTACAGCTGATATTTGACAGCCGTCATTGGGATGACGTAATACAATTGATAATGACATAAATTGTACTGGGATGACAGCTGTCAAATATCGGCTGTTAAATAAAATCTGACCATAGGCTCATGAAACCTAGTAAGGTAATCGAAATATCTAACAACAGTGAGATTCAATCATACTGAAATAAACGTATTACTCACGTATGAGACCTACTTTTGACAATAGTATAAATATATTATTATGAAACTCGGGACTTAATCGCGTAAAAAATATAACAATAGTAAAAATGACGATGGAAATGAAGGGTAGTTGTGAGCGTCAGCTGAGCTGAGTAGCCACGCAAGTAGAGCGTTGGCGCGGTGTGTAGCCAGAGTGCTCCCAGAGGAAAAACTACGAATTAATCAGAAACATATGTCCACCTAAACTCTAAACCATGTTTGTTACATCTTCAGCTGCAACGGCTTAGTCCGAAACATATAATTGACAAACGTGAGTGATCCGTTTATTTCACTACGATTTTAGTTACTTTTTAGTTGCTGTAGCCTTAGGTTGCTGAAACAGTCGTCTACTGGTTAATGGAGCAATTCAGTTCATTCAACACGCTTTCAAATGTCAATGCACTTCATTAACAGCAAAACGAGTAGTCTACAACTTTACGTAAAAAAAACTAGATCTACCCACATCTAAAACGTTCCCGGAACTAAGTTAAATTAAATTAGCTTCGCCGTCTGGAAACGGTCGCGTCGAACGAACGTGTACGTGTGTAAATAGAAGAACGAATCAGTACTTTATCTGAGTGAGAAATGTGATGAAGATGATCTCAGTAGGAGTATCTTTTTGTATTTTTTCTCCCAATTTTTTATTTTTACGGTTTTCCCGTGAATATCAATTATATTTTTTATAAACTCACTGAAACATGAATACACAGAAAAAAACCAGAAAAATGCCAACCCCGGGAATCGAACCCGGATCCTCGACACTCCGGGTCGTGTGCTTTTCCCCTACACCACGATTGGACATAGAGGAAAGGCCGAATTTTTTCCATGTATTCAAATCTTAGCTTGTTTTTATCACTTTTTGCAGTGACTAGCGCCATCTATGCGATTACTTCGTAAACCGAAAACAACGCACCCTTTCGAAACTTATCAGTTTACCCAGGCTCAACAACGAGATGGCGCACTAAAGCAATCAATTCATGATTTCAGTAGGAGTATCTTTTTGTATTTTTTCTCCCATTTTTTTATTTTTACGGTTTTCCCGTGAATATCAATTATATTTTTTATAAACTCACTGAAACATGAATACACAGAAAAAAACCAGAAAAATGCCAACCCCGGGAATCGAACCCGGATCCTCGACACTCCGGGTCGTGTGCTTTTCCCCTACACCACGATTGGACATAGAGGAAAGGCCGAATTTTTTCCATAAAGGGTGCGTTGTTTTCGGTTTACGAAGTAATCGCATAGATGGCGCTAGTCACTGCAAAAAGTGATAAAAACAAGCTAAGATTTGAATACATGGAAAAAATTCGGCCTTTCCTCTATGTCCAATCGTGGTGTAGGGGAAAAGCACACGACCCGGAGTGTCGAGGATCCGGGTTCGATTCCCGGGGTTGGCATTTTTCTGGTTTTTTTCTGTGTATTCATGTTTCAGTGAGTTTATAAAAAATATAAGTGATGAAGATGCGTTACATTGCCGCGTTTGATAGATTACTTAAAAATGTATAGCCCTGTGACCCTTTAATGTGATGCAACTCTTACGATACATCCTGCGTTGTGTGATTAAAGAATTAGTACCGTGACTGTCACGATTGAGTGGGTGGACTTTATTAGGTTTAAATTTGGAATGGATATCCCTTGAGGAAGATACGTGATCAAATAGTATCCCAACATTTCTTACTGGCCAGTAAAAAAACCTGACGTCAAACGCAAAACAACGGTTTTATGATCTTGGATTATGGTCCTTTCACTGTACCGTTGCGTTGTAGACACATTTTAGATTTTATCTACACACATGAAAGAAAGAAAGAAAGAAACATATATTTATTAGAAACTAATTCGACACATACACATACAGATAAAAACAAATCAATAATCAACAATAACCAGACAATGCAAACACTATTAACTAACAAAGACAGCTTAGAAACTAACGATTAAAAATATGTGCCGAATAGCACTAAAAGGGTCACCCTCAGCATGATGCTACGGCAAGCCGTAGCGCTGGCACATATCATAAGTCCTCTATAATGCGTTCAGAAACCGTAGAAAATGACCAGCATTGCAGCACGACGACGACTGCTCGCCGACAGCGCCAGCCCCAGCACCACCACCACCACCCAGTAAAGTAATAGTCATTACGACATCGAATTCGATATCGTAATGACTTTTCGATATCGAATTCGACGTTTCAAATTTGAAAACCAACGTAATTTACAATCATAGTGAAATAAAACGGATCACTCACGTATATAAGTCGAGTTCAGTCCGACATGTATAAACAATAATGTGTTTTTTTTTTACAATAAAAAAAAATCAGTTTACGACACGTCAGGTCGGTATGTTTGTCTATGATTAAAAAAAAACAGTCAAATTCGTGACAGCTATGGGTATGATATATGCCTTCGGCTTCTGAACCCATCTTAGAGTACTTATAATATGTGTGTAGATAAAGTAATGTATGCAACTCCACATAATTAGGCTTTAAAACACTCACTACGTAGCAGTTGCATAAACTACTATTTTTTAACCCCCGACGAAAAAGTGTATCTGTCTGTAGCATCATAGCTTCCAAACGGATTGACCGATTTCGATGCGATTTTTTTAATCGAAAGCTAGTGTAATCGAGATGGTTCTTAGCTAAGTTTCATTAACATCGGTTCACCCGTTTTTGAAACATTAAACTTTGAAATGACAATGTCGGGGGGTTTTCAACTTTTCTAAGTTGGTTAGGTTATGTTTATTTAATTTGACGATCGTATAATCTAGTGGTGACTACGAAGCTTGAGGTCCTATTTTTGATCCCGGTACAGGGTAGATAGAAGAATAAAAATACTAAACTTGTTAGTTGCGTGTTGCAAACAAGCAAGTCTAGCATTTTTCACCTACGGTTAACACTGTCAATAACCAGAAACTTCATAGCTGTGCAATGTTTCAGGATTGACTTCATAGCGGCGGGGGCACTATAGATAAACTTATAACAGCTTCGAGGTTTTTGAATGGAACGTAACTATGATTGAGTCTCACGGTAGTTTCATGTTAAAATGAACGTAACCCCTTACAATTCCTTGAATAGTCTGTCTACCCTCCTGAATATTCCAAGGTATGTGTATGCACGTCATGTGTTCCCGTAATGCCTGTGCCGATTGTATGTAGTTCGATCGGATCAGCATACATATTGCATGAACGCCATGTGTGTCAAACAAAGCCGATGTCTGGGATGACTGAAATTTCATACAATTGCTTTTGATTTATGACGTGTTGGATCGAGAGAAGATACCACGCGGAACTATGGCGTATTGATAAACAGGTAATGAAATTAGGATTGTTTTCAGTACTGTACCAATGTGAGGAAGACACTGCTTAGCCGCCGTACATTATTACATGCTTTTATTTAACTTGCAATTACACTATAGGCCGTAGAATAAATGTAATTTCAGTTTTTTTTTACACAATCAAACTGAGCCTGACCGCTATGAGAAGTTTTTTTATGTACTTACCTACTAATCTCAATATCATCACTCGAGGAAGCGGGCAGTTATGCCGTCAAGGATTTTAAGTAATAGGGATCGATTTTTCAATTCAATTCAAATCATTTATTTTCAAGTAAAAGTCGGTAGGCCTCCAACAAGATGGAGCGACGACCTAGTAAAGATCGCGGGACCGCGGTGGATGCGGAAAGCACAAGACCGGTCAGAGTGGAGAGCCTTGGGGGAGGCCTATGTTCAGCAGTGGACGTCTTTCGGCTGACATGTTGATGATGATGATGATTTTCAAGTAACATGACTCATTGTGTTAGTGGACAGGCTTATTTCTAGAGTCAGTAATAAAATTAAAATACAATTTAAAAATATAATAAATGAATCTCACTAAACTTGGTGACTAAATTCTCACCCATGACATTGATATCACTATCTATTTGCCAAAAGCCGTATTTTTGAATGTCATACCCGTCTACTAACATGCAGCTAATTTGCGTTTCTGTTACTACAGCCTTGCCTACTGGCAAGCGAGTCAACATAGTGAATTGAGGTTAGCTGTCACTGCAAGTGGTCAAGAAATCACTCAAAGATCTTGTCTACGAGCGAGTGAGGGTATACGCATTTGATATCATGGACATGAGAATTGTAGTCACCGGTGAGATTAAAAAAATAGGAACTTTTTAGAAATCACTGAATTCAGTCACCGGGTGAGATTCAAAAATCGGTCACATTCCGAATGTTAAAATTTTATTTCTCCTCATATTCCTTAAGAAAATACTCAACAAATTCAAGCCAGTTTATGATAAGGAGATAATAAAGGAAAATTACTCGAGAGAAAAAAAATGTCGTACCAGCAATATAAATGTAAAGCACCCAGTCATTTGAGCGTTTGAGCCGGGCAGAAAGCTAATTTCACCTTATGTATATTTCATGAAAACTGAATAACACACGGACACACAGATTATCCGCCGTCTGCGGTGTGCTTTGCATCTTTCTGTACTTTCTGCTGATGGGTTCCCGGCTGCTGAATAAAATATAAGTGTTAATTTGGGCGTAAATTTCGCCGGCTGAATTGGGTGGCGTCTTGTTATCTTGACCTCGTTTGAACTTTGTCCTGGGCGCGTGATTATTTCAGATTTTTTATTGCCGAAAAATGCCGTGATAGCCTAATGGTTTGACGTATGGCCTTTCAAGCAGAGGGTCGTGGGTTCAAACCCCGGCTCGCACCTCATGAGTTTTTCGGGGTTTATGTGCGGAATTACATACGTAATTTATCATGAGCTTTTCGGTGAAGGAAAACATCGTAGGAAATAATAATAATGTGCGTAGTGTGTTATGTTATACCCAATTATGACTAAATGTTTTGTACTTCATATAATCATCTCATAGTGCTGGTGTTGCCTGCAAGCTCAAGAAAGGGAAATGAAAAGATTATCTGTGTCCTGATAGGAAAGGCGCTGCAGCCAGTTTTGTAACCTGATTTTGAGTTCAAATTTTGATAGGGAGTAAATGGAGACCAGGTTATTGACTTTATTGTAAAGACGGGAACCTTGGGCAGCAGTCTGTCGACGGGCAAAAGCAGTATGGCAGGAGGGTGTTTTGGATATCGGGTGGCCTCGTCGTTTCACGGTAATGTTTAAGCTGAAAGGCAGTAGAGAGTGTTGGCGTAAAATTAAACGAAGCAAATATATTTGTCTCACTGTGAGGACTTTGGATTTTGAATATAATTGAATCGTGGAGTAATCTCTCCTGTTGAAGAGCATTACTTTTAATATTGCTCTTTGTGCACGTTCAGCCTGTATTAGCAAGGTCTTGAAGGTGCCCCTCCCCCCCCACCCCCATGTGCAGCATATGCAGTAGGCAATGATTGATTGGCACAAACACTGGTATACCATCGTTAGTGTTTCTTTTTTTGCAGAGTGCCTTAATTCTTTAAAAATATATAGTAGTTTGCGGAGACGAGTACATAGGGCCTCCATGTGGGAACGCCAGGCAAGTCTTTGATCCACATATACACCCTGGAAACCTGCACACTCCTAAGAAGCAATTCAAAATAATAGCTACACATACTTATAGCTACACAGTACCAGCACAGATTACTTAATAGTTCTATGTGGTATCGGCTAGAAATATTGGGTAGTTAGAGAGCCTCGTTTGGTACAACTCCCAGTAGATCCTAAATTCTTATGTATCTTGAAGAATATGTTCGTCGAACGAATACAAGTATTATATTTCACTATGTTATTTTATTCATCATCATCACATCCTGTTATCCCTAATCAGGGACATAGGGCTCTCAGCATTTTCCTCCATTTGGAACGATCCTGCGCTGTGACCTCCAGCTCTCGCCAGCTCATGCCCAGGGATTGGATCTCCTTTTCGACCAAACGCTGCCATGTTGTCCTGGGCCGACCTCGTCTTCTCACTCCAGGCAGGCGCCACTGCAAAGCCTGTTTGGGTATATGGTTGTCAGTTCTCCTCAACGTATGCCCTATACAGCGCCACTTCCTATGCCAGATTTCCGTCACAATGGGCTTCTGTTCAGTCAGTCTCCACAATTCGGTGTTCCTTATGGTTCCGTATGGTATGTTATTTTATTAGGCAAGTAAATTAAAGATGAGGCGAAAAACGTGCCCGCATCTCGTGTATGTTTCATAGGAGATGCGAGGATGTCGTTATAATCTTGGCTTGCATTAGTGCGAATATCCAGATTGATGATGTAGGTAACTTAGCCACAAAAAGACTTGTAATTATTTCTACTGTTAGTTTTTTGTTTACACAAGCTCTTATTTAACTTACCATGTTTGACGACCGGATAGCCTAGTGGTTAGAGACCCTGATTATGAAGCTTGAGGTCCCGGGTTCAAATCCCGGTCGGGGCAGATGTTTGTATGATTGAATATGAATGTTTGTTGTCGGGTCTTGGATGTTTAATATGTATATAAGTTGGTATTTATCTATATAAGTATGTTTATCCGTTGTCTAGTACCCATAGTACAGGCTTTGCCTAGTTTGGGACTAGGTCAATTGGTGTCAAATTGTCCCATGATATTTATTTATTATTTTGTTTATTTATTTATGTCCTTATGTAAGTTGTGTTCAAAAATTTGGTATCTAGATAGTATGTATGTATGTATGTATGTATGTATATCTCTTTATTGCACATAAAACAAAAAAATACAGATAACAGAACAAAAGCAAATGTACAAAGGCGAACTTATATAGCGATAGTACATTTCATCTACATACATTTATTATAAGTCTTCTATAATGCGTTCAGAAACCGTAGAAAATGACCAGCATTTCGGCAGCCAGTATTGAAAAGTCATTAGGACATTGAATTCGATGTCGTGATGACTTTTCGATACCGAATTCGATGTCATTATGAGTTTCAAATTTGGGCCATCTTCAAAAACCAACATAATTTACAATAAAAAAAACATTCGATACGAAGCGTGCTTGGTATGTTTGTCTTTAATAAATAGAAAAACAGTCAAGTTCGTGATAGGTATAATAGTGTATCCCTTCGGCGTCTGAACCCATCATATACGAGAGTACTTATAAATATGTACTGTATAGATAAAGTACCTAAGGTATGCAACTCTACATAATTGCCTCGTTTTATAAAACCACACTCGTGCTATCATGTGAGTGATATCACAAACAGTCACAGAGACACACCATCTTCATCATATCAGCCGGAAGACGTCCACTGCCGGACATAGGCCTTCCCCTAGGATCTCCACGACGATCGGTCTTGTGCTACCCGCAACCAATGGCTTCCCGCGATCTTTACCAGATCGTCCGTCCACCTTGCGGGAGGCCTACCAAGACAGATACACAAACTAAAACGTATAATACCCCCCTTGCATAGGGCGTTAAAAATGTAGCCTTGCTAGAATGTTTACATTATTACTATTATGAAGGAACTTGGAACCGATTTATGCTGGAGCCAAATATTTGCAGTCATGGGTGTATATTTGATTTGTCACGAGTGAAAGTATTGAAAATGTAGGAAGGCTTGGTTCGAGAGCAGTGTCAACATAATATTTTTATGGGTATATTTTGAGGGGACTTTTACGAAATGCATGTTCCTTTGCGTTGAAGTAAATATTTTCCGAAGCGCTTGCAGATTCAGTAGTATGTAAGATTCAACCACGTTTATTACGGTGGTTCCTTACTTGTTGCAAGCTTTGATTCAACTTTTCGTATGTAATATCTGACAGTAACTATGTTGTCCACTTCAAAACCACTTGTTGGTATGCGATTGAACTAAAATTGGGCATACCTACTTATGCAAGTCCGGTGGCAATACTATCCTACTTTAGCGAAATTCTGGTGGTTCAGGGTCTCTGCAGGAAGGAACTCTTCCAACGGTTGTCATCGACTTGAAATTTGGTATGGATATGTAAGTTGGATGACAGTACAACAATATTAAAAATTAAATTTTCAGCAAAACCTTATTTACTTAAAGCAGCATTACCGTGGCTATAACATACCTACCTAACATCTTCAAAAGAGCTTCCTTAAAACATAAATGAATGAATGCTTAGAGAACCCTTGATTAAAACAATAACCTTATTATTTACTTAACAGAATTTATAAAAAAAGAGATATGTGAACTGGGCCTATATAAAGATTTAACCCATCAAATGTTAACTCTGATTCCACCGATTTTACATCTCTAATTTCGAGTCAAATAATGCATTTGGGATTCCGAATTAGTACAAAAAAATTGTCCAATGTCCGGCCGCATTTAACCATCTGTCGCTCACAAAGTTGGGTGGCAGTTCGGAAGCGATTGATTTTTGACGATAAAAACTTTCTAGTTAGTCCGGAAACCGATTGCCTGTGACTACAAGAGATAAAATGAGCACATTATGAGGCCAAAGGTGCTTAGAACATACACCAATTTGGTTCGTGTTATTTACATTTTCATAGCATAGCTTAGACCTACCTCGAACTATTTCGCTCTTTTGTGGTGAAAAAGCTGCCTAATTTTAGTCGAGAAAGACAACGTTGCCACGTACCAAGTTTGATATTCTATTCTCACTCTTTTCCCCAAACTAAACAGTTTTCCCCACCATTTAGTCCCACACAACCTTTTAAAACCTAATCACGCTAAGCCGCCCAACTGCTTATCATAGACGGGTAACGGTCATATAAACGTGGCCCATTACGACCATAATGTAAATTGGGGTAGCCAGCACGTGCAGGGTTAACGTGAGACTGTTTTTGTCCCGTCATTGGACTTTAATTGGGGTCAGTTGTCGTTTGTTTGTGCCGCGCGATTGGACGCAACGCAAGGGTTAAGGGAGCGCGGACGCAATTTTTACTATATTTTCGCCATAGACTTCGATATAGTAGTCCCACGATAACTCTGCAACGAACTGACAACAGTAGAAATCTAAAGTTTGTGAATGGCAACACTGATTTATAGCCAAACAACACGTTTTGAACTTTTGATTAGATTAAACATTAAACAGGTCATCGTTCATTCACCATCCACTATTAAAATACCTCTCATATTTCGTTTTCTAGTTTTTTTTTACCGTACAACGGCAAAACCTACTAAACACTAGCAAAATTGTCCTCTAATGGACAGAGCCATATTTAAAAAAAAACAGCAACTTTTGATTGCTACTATCATTATTATCTTTAATTAAAGAAATGTCTGAGTGACATGGAAAAAGTATTACCACAGCGTAATTTTTCTGGGTTGCCAATTAATATCTTACGCAGAGTTATCGTGGGACGATTATAACGTTCTCTACTTTGCGTTACTTGGCGGAGATCCGTATTCATAACTAAAACAATCAACTTGCTACTCCGCGATTCCGAGGTACGTCTATGCGACAAATGTAATGTACGTGTATGACTTCATGCAGTGCCGGAGGCATAAGTTAGGGTCGGTTCCCTATAATATAAGTATCCACTTTTCCATACTAACTTAGGGTAGAGCAGGACTCTTCGAATCCTGCGTAACGTTACGGTTATCGTATCGAGATCAAGAAACCTCATACAAAATTTTAGTTCCAAATACGCTCACGGGCGGGCGCTGTTCCAAACGTCATACAAACTCGATAACGTTTACTATTCGGTTTTACGTGACGCAGGTTTCGAATATTCGTACTCGGGCCTCTGTACATAGAAGTGGATACTTATGTTAGGGCACCGACTGTACAAAGTGTTGCCAATTAACTCATTTTTTTCAAAATTGCCACCTTTTTGCAAGGTCGCCTTTCAGTAGCCTGCTTCTGGCTTCCATCCCTAATAGTCAAGTTGTGTTTTCCGTTTCTTGCTTTCGAGGTACGGAATCAAAAAAAAACCCCGCCAAGTGCGAGTCGGACTCGCGCACGAGGGATCCGTAGGAAGAGTTAACGCTTTTCCCCAGTGTTTTAAGAAGTCCAGTGTTAGCAGAGCCCTACTCTTAAACAAAATTTACGCAGTGTGGGGTCAACTTATATTGGTCTGCGAAATCTACAGACATAAAAATTTAAGATTTCGAGACTTTTCGGAGTGGTTGTGCCATAAGAGCTACCTTCATACCAAATTTCAAGTTTCTAGTACATCTGGAAGTACCCTTTAGGTTTTTGGAAATCGGCAATTTGTATGGAAATAGCCTTTTTAATTACTGTATCTTTTGATTGCGTTCAACCTTCTAAGTGAAAGTTGATTTTTTCACAGCTTCAAGGGACCGCAGGCTTGAGTTGAGTATTTGATATTAATTTCAGCATGCTATACCTCCACGCGTTCCAGAGAAAAAGGGTCTTGACAGACAGACAGACAGACAGACAGACAGACAGACAGACAAGACAGACAGACAGACGGACAACAAAGTGATCCTATAAGGGTTCCGTTTTTTCCTTTTGAGGTACGGAACTACGGAACCCTAAAAAGCAACAAATCTCCTTCGTCTAAGCAGGGTGCAGTTGTCTACGCGTCGCTTTCTCCCACAATTTGGCCCAAATAGGCCAATTTAATAGGTACCGATATTAATTGTGGTGTATTGAGCCCGTGCGAGTTATTATGTTACATACGCGCGACGTATTCCATTGAAATAGTCGATTGGGACAGCCACGGCTAGTGGGATGTTGGGTCGGGTGATTCGACGCATGACCCGTAAACACAGGCCCCCGCAAATAATTAATTGAAGGTACAGTTGTACTACAATCGTAATTGAGGTTGTTTAAAAAATAATACACGTATGCTTTTATATTTTTATCTACACACATATTACGCCCGTTATACTGCGTCAATTTTCGTCTTCAAAAAAATAGTCGACACGAAATGTCAGCCCGATATGTTTGTCTATTATTTAAGAAACCGGCCAAGTGCGAGTCAGACTCGCGCACTAGGGTTCCGTAGAAATATTTTAAAGCTTTTCCCCAGTGTTTTAAGAAGTCCAGTGTAAGCAGAGCCCTGCTCCTAAGCAAAATGTACGCAGTGTGGGGTCAACTTATATTGGTCCTCGAAATCTAGAGACAGACATAAAAACTTAAGATTTTGAGTTTTTCTGGAGTGGTTGTGCTATAAGAGCTACCTTCATACCAAATTTCAAGTTTCTAAGACAACTGAAAGTACCTTTTTTTTGACTTTTTTAATGACTGTATCTTTTGATTGCGTTGACTTAGAAGGTTGATTTTTTCACAGCTTCAAGGGACCGCAGGTCTGAGTATTTGATATTAATATCAGCATCCTACCTCCACGCGTTCCAGAGAAAAAGGGTCTTGACAGACAGACAGACAGACAGACAGACGGACAACAAAGTGATCCTATAAGGGTTCCGCTTTTTCCTTTTGAGGTACGGAACCCTAAAAAACAGACAAATTCGTGACAGGTTTGTTATGCCTTCGGCTTCTGAACCCATCTTAAAGTACGTCATACGTAATATGTGAATAGATAAAGTAATGTACGCAACTCCACATAATTAGACCATAAACCACTCGTGTGATCCTATTATGAAACTCGGCTTCGGCTCGTTTCATAAAAACACACCTTTGTTTTAAGGAGCCTCATTATTAATACATTATGTATACATGTCGGACTGAACTCGACTTATATACGTGAGCGATCCGTTTTATTTCACTATGATTGTAAATTACGTTGGTTTTCAAATTTGAAACATCGATTTCGATATCGAAAACTCATTACGATATCGAATCCGATGTCGTAATGACTATTACTTTACTGGTGGTGGTGATGGTGGTGCTGGTGCTGGCGCTGGCGGCGAGCACTCGTCGTCGTGCTGCAATGCTGGTCATTTTCTACGGTTTCTGAACGCATTATAGAGGACTTGTGATATGTGTGTAGATAAATAATATTACCACTCGTTTTTTGCACTTGCCAATATTTATCGAAATCTATACTGACTCATCCAAAGTTCAACCCACAGCCCAAACCGTTTTAGCTAGAGGCTCAAGATATGCCAGACGTGTACTTGTGATTATCATAGAGGTGCATTAAGAAGGGATTTTTCAAAATTCCCACGCGATAACAATTTTTTTTATATACGACGAGGAAGGCAAACGAGCAAGTGGGTCACCTGATTGACGTTGTCAACCTAGAAAGCACAGATAAAATGCCTCCTGTGCCCGTAATTATACCGGCTGTCTTACTATCCACACCAGAACACAACAGTGCAAGCACTGTGCTGCTTAGCGGCAGGATTAGCGAGCCTATTTTTATTATTTCGCGGGGGCAAAGCCACGGGGCATAGGCTAGTTTACGAAGGAAAATATTAGTTTTTTTCCCCTTTGTATTAATTCCGTCCCCAACAGCCGTTATCTTTAGGTACTTCGTAAAGAAAAACATGTTTCTCCCAAATATTCAGGAAACTAATTACTTACCTTATTAATAATGTTATTAATAGGAAAGCCCTATCAATCATGTGTAATGCGGAAACGGACCCCTTCAGAGGAAACAGCAGTATAAAACAATACGATATTATATCCTAGTGTGATAAAATACATTGTTGTCTAATTACTACTTACGTCACATTCAAGGGATTTAACAAAGTATAACACTGAAAATTTATTACTGCGAAATTATTATTACTGTAAGTAGAAACTGGCCTTCTGTATTTAATTTCATAATGTAGGCCTATAGATCAAAATAAAATAAAATAAATAAATATCATGGGACAATTTTGCCACCAATTGACCTAGTCCCAAACTAGGCAAAGCCTGTACTATGGGTACTAGACAACGGATAAACATATTTATATATATAAATATATACTTATATACATATGAAACATCCAAGACCTCCAGCTTCATAGGGTCTCTAACCACTAGGCTATTCGGTCGTATTAGATTGAAACTTTTAAAGTTTTTGAAGTAATTATTTGACGCAAAAAATTGTGGTTCATTTATAAAATTTTAATTGAATACAACTAATACCAGAAAACTTTACTATGAAAATTTATCCACTAAACCATAAAAAAATACGAATATTTTATTTGAATTTTTGGTATCATGTAGCGTAAAATATGAACAATCCCTTTACTTGATACAGGTAATTCGGAAATTGATAGTACTCGCACTACTTAATAAAGATACAAAAAAACATAAATACGTACTTATTTTGTAAAGATAGGTAGGTACCCAATTATCGAGAATTCTCATTTCCCTGGCAACATTTATTTCAACCATTGTCGACCTGTTTACAATCAGATGTTTTTTTTTCAATTTACGCATATTTTGTCGAATAGATAACCACTTTCGTCCTATTTCATTGCATTTAGGTAGAAATTTGTTTAGGTAAGTAGCGCCAGGGAATGAGAATTCTCAAGAATTATCCAGGTAAGTGACTCTCTATTAATATATAAACCACCCTTGAATGGGCAGTTTTCTCATAATCACTTATAAGCTTTTTTTAAGCTGGAGTTTTATCTGGAGATAATAAAAATACCATACTTTACCTTACAGAGATTACACTAGATCCATTACAGTAAAATAGTAGAAAGTTCTATACCAACTAAATTGAATGCAAGGACTTGGAAGTCATTCCCGTCGACTCAGATCCTTTATTATGGTTACTCTAGCTTCGAATAATATATTACTTTAGTCTAGCAGAGAGAGTCTAAATTGAAATGTGATGCAAATAAGAATTTCATTTAAAAGTTTACTTAAAAATAAGACGGGATAGTTCCATGATTCGTATTTGCGAAGTTAAAATTAGATTCTAAAGGTTTTTCATGACTTTCCTTAGCAGGGTCTTCGAAAAACAGCGGTTTTTTTTTCAATTAAAGTACTTAAGTATAATAGCGTATGTGTGAAGTTTTTTTGTCGAACGGTGTCAGCTAAGTTGACGATAGATTCGTTAAGCTAATAAGCGAAGCGCCGAGCGCAGTGCCCTTAGTGTAATCCACAGGTGTAATCAAAAAGCACATGAGAATTGTTAAACGCGAACTGAATCGAGACGTATTTCTTGGCCTGGTCGGCGATTACACTAGGCGCTCTGAGCGGCTAAGAAATACGTCTCGATCACGTTTCACGTTCAACACGTTCACGTTTAACAATTCTCATACTATTTGACACTTTAACGCAAACGCCATCGAGACGTATTTTGAGCTGCTAAAATCACATATCCTAGCTAATCGAAGAACACCGTGTACTAAACTGCGACAATGACCACATCGCGTCCTCAGTGCCACGATCCACTTATTTAAAAGACAAAAGAACCGTGACCCAACCTCTAAGCCTCCATCCGGGCTCCACCCCGTTCGACTTCCTTCAGCAGTCATCGCCGTCATTTGTCACATGACCACATCCAATTTATTTGGTAAACGAAGCCATATTCCGTAAATCGGGCCGCATAAACTGTACGATAACACTTATTCTTGGTTATACGCTGAATATCACGGTGCTTTGAGAGAATCGAGCTAGTAAAAGAATATTTAACGTAGAGACGGCGCTCGAAAGTAAAGATTCGGAAAGTTTTATTGTGTCTATTTTCGTAAATACACAGATACACATGTCAAACTTTTTCGTCGGGGGTTAGAAATAGGATGTTTGATTTCAGGTTGAGACTGCAATTGTCATGGAACCTAAACTTAAAACCAAGTACAAGTTCGTTAGACTGCTCTCAGAACCAATTGGCTGTGATTATTTATCCTGTCTTACTTTCTTATAAATTTGTGATTTTTAATGTCCCGCTTTTTCGTACTGTTAAATTGAAGTGTTAAAGCGATAAATACTTTTTTATTAACCCCCGACGAAAAAGAGGGGTGTTATAAGTTTGACCTGTGTATCTGTGTATCTGTCTGTGGCATCATAGCTCCCACACGGATGGACCGATTTCGATGCGGTTTAATAGAAAGCTAGTTTAATCGAAATGCTTCTTAGCTAAGTTTCAGTAAAATCGGTTTACCCGTTTTTGAAATATTGAACTTTGAAATGACAATGTCAGGGGCTTATCAACTTTTCTAAGTTGGTTAGGTTATTCGAAAGTCTTAGTTCGTGATACAATAATTAGACAATGAAAACGGGACATGGCCGCGATCACCTTATAGGTTTGATGAGCTCCCGATATTTCGACGCAGTTACATGCATCATGATCATGTTGTTGTTGTTGTTTTTTATGTTGTTATACAATAATTGTTATTTTTGATCCAATCTTTAACTTTCATTAAGGCCTGATTCAGAGAGAATAACTGTAGGTAGCTACCTACCTCCTACCTTGAACAGGCTGTTACATCTGCATATTTTTCCACCCCCATTATGACGGGACGTATATTTATTGTGCATGAGATACCCATGTAAATTTGTATGAATATTGTACGCAACGTCCCGTTTATCCAAAATGGCGGCGTTTATTGAGTGATTTTTTGGATTCTGTTGTCAACAAGAAACCATTATGGTTTCGTCATGTCCGCCCGTCTGTCCACGGCGTAGCTCAGAGATTTTTTATACTAGAAAGCCGAATTCGGCATGGAATTAAAACTGAATCACGCAGACAAAGTGGGAGAATAAAATGTTGAAAATATGTATTTTTTGATTTACCTTTAATTTAAAGTGGGGTTAGTTATTTTTTCTTATCCTATCTCATGGTCTCTCATTGGACAGGTTTTTCAAAAATAGTACAGATGTGTATCATGTATAGACCATTTATAGATTCAGCATTTCAAAGCTAAATATTTCGCACACGAATAACTCTATCGAAAAAATGATCTGCGAGCACCTCCAATATTTTGACAATATTATGAAGACCTATCCAACGATACCCCATACTATGGGGTGGACGAGAAATAAAAAAAACATCCTCACTTTACTTGTAGGGGAGGTGCACAAAAAAAATTTTTTTTTCAAGATTTTATCCCAGCACTTTTTTGGCTTAACTAATATGTAAGTATATCTTTTCAAAATTACAGTTTTCTAGTACCAATAGTCTCTGAGCTGAGCTGAGCTGACAGACAGACGGACATGACGAAACTATAAGGGTTCCTTTTTGCCATTTTGACTTCGAAACTTACGAGGACTTTTAGGACGGCTACGGAACTCTATACCGGGTGCGTCCGACACACTCTTGGCCGATTTTTGGCGTGATTGATTTAAAGTCAGTTGAGTCAAATGGCACCCCGTATTTGCATACAAGCCGGCCGCTTTTTGCATTTTTTTAATGGTCTGTTATTCAAGTTTGTGAGAAAATCAATGGGAATCTGAATTGTTTACGTTCCTGTTTTCAATCAGCAGAATATAATATTATTATTTAAAATTAATAATTTTAAAATAAAATAAACAAATATCACGGGACAATTGACACCAATTGACCTAGTCCCAAACTAGGCTAAGCCTGTACTATGGGTACTAGACAACGGATAAACATACACATACTTATATACATATTTTACACATCCAATACCCGAAAACAGACATTGGTATTCATCATACCAACATCTGCCCCGACCGAGGATCGAACCCGGGACCTCAAGCTTCATAGACAGGGTCTCTAACGACTAAGCTATCAGGTCGTCAAAAGTTGTTGTTCTTTGGAAGCTTTTGATAAATTTCAATAAAACCTGGAAGTTAATGTTACAAAGGCCACCCGTGAGACGTATGTACCTATGTGAATGAATTTCAATAATGTAATTTTTTGAATGTTCGGCTGAGTATATAATAGACTCTTCTTAACCGTATCTATAGCGAAAAGTATGGCCTGATTCAAAAAATTATGTCCTTGGCACAACTTGCATCAGAGACCGCAAACAAACACCGCCTCTTGAGTTAGAGTTTCCCGATATTGTCAGACGCTCCTCTCCCAATACTAACGCCATTATAGGGCTTACAAGGATGACTGTCGATTCCCGTAATGGCGTACACAAAGTGCGCTCTAAAACGCTGAACAGCCACAATCGGCGCTATCCTGATCCCTATTGTGCTTTGAATGAATAGCGTTAAGTCACTGCGTAAACTGCGAGTCACTGAAAACAGACGCGGGCGGCAGTGTAAGCGGTTAGAGTTATTTGAATTGCGAAACATAACTAAGAGTGGGCGGGGCACATTGGTCGCAGGACTGATGGTCGATGAGATCAGAAAGTTCTCGAATGGCGTCCGCAGACCGGGAGACGAGCTGTCTGTAGGTCTTCAACAAGATGGAGCGGGTAAAGATTGCGGGACCGCGGTGGATGCGGAAAGCACAAGACCGGTCTGAGTGGAGAGCCGCGGGGGAGGCCTATGTGCAGCAGTGGACGTCTTTCGGCTGACATGTTGATGATGATAGTTTAGCAAGCTGCTTGCCGTTTGGTCCCACACTAGGCAATACCTGTCTCGTGACGACGAGGATTCGGGGTATTTACAAGTCCTAGTTTAATAAATGAAAACAAAAAAACCTACAGAGGGCCTAAAAATACAAAAAGACGGCACCCGACTGCGCAAAAGTTAACGTAGTTTGTAATTAAAAAACCAAGACAGATTTTTTTTTACTTTTTATTAGTTTTTTCATGTCGGGGGTTTTTTTTTCTACATATAATCAACTATCTCGCTCGTACTCAGCTGTGAACTCAACATTGTGAAAAACATTATCTCCCACCATTGTCTCTGGCCAGCCTCTATGCCATTGTGCTACCATAATCAAACTGGCAAAATTTCGTTATTTATCCCAGGCAAAACTGCAGAATTGAAAAAAAGCGTTCAACTGTGTTATTAAAAAGTGGAAACAACAAAACTCCTATGCAACTATTTCGCTTACACTCAACCCTACCGTAGGCAACATTGTGAAAAACATTATCTGCCGCCATTGTCTCTGGCCAGCCGCTGTGCCATTGTGCTGCCATATGGTAGATGCTAGATAAAACTAGACAGATTTATTGTTTATGCGTTAAGTGAAGCTATTTCAATGGCAAACGCACATCACGACATGTTTCGGACTAATTCGTAGTCGCGCGAGCAGAGCCTTGGCACGCAGCGTGCGCTACGCTGCTGCCGAGTCGTGCGCTCCCAGAGGAAGGACTACGAATGTCAAGCTGAACTACTTACTACTACATACTTGAGTGATTCCTTTATTTCAATATGGAACATAGATTGTTTAGAGGCAGATGCCTTTGTTTTATAAGCGGCACATTGCACGTAAATGCAGTGCAGATATAAAGCTGCAATGACTGCAAAATTATTTGTGTTCTCATTTTCATAGTTAAAAAGGGTAAGTACCTACTTATCAACAGTGAACTTTACTGTTGGGATAAATACAACTTTAAAAAGTTGAAAAATCCTTATATTTTCATTTTAAAGTCTAATGTCTCAAAAATGGTCAAACCGATATCGATACAAAAATAGTTTTCAATAAAATCAGCCTGCCCGTTTGTGAGCTACAGTACCGTATCATAGACACACAGATACACACGTCAAACTTATAAACCCTTCTTTTTGCGTGGGGGCTGAAAAGTTATGGACAATCGTGATAGCTAGTATATAATATTAGTATTCGGCGTGGTGCTCAAGGGAAAAGTTTACTGTTAGAATACTTTGATGTTGTACTTCGAAATATCCAACTTTACAGTACTTTCGAATGAGAATGTGCGATAAATGGAAAATAACCCTAATTCGTAACATGCACTCGTACGTTGAAACCATTTTACGATAGCGAAGTTTACACCAAATGCATGCTTTACGTGCGTATCCGGTTTTTTTATCGACTTTCTTGTGGAATTACATCCACAGTTATTTTCTCGTCATCCGATCTTGGAGTAAATCTAATGGAATAATTACATGTCCTTTCAATCTAAAAATAAAATGAAAGTTTAAAGAGTAACAAATTACTGATAGTGATCGCGGGACCGCTGTGGATGCGAAAAGCATGAAACCAGTTTGAGTGGAGAGCCGTAAACATAAATCAAATCTGATAATAAACGGGTCCTACGAAGAACGCATCTGACAAACAAAGGATCTGACTATTAACGAAACCTGACGAAAATCGCCATCTGACCAACATCGTATCTGACGGATATAGCGATATCCCTCTGTGCGCGAGTCCGACTCGCCCTTGGCCGGTTTTCCTTCTAAAATCGTCTGAATAAAAATGTAAAATAAAAATAAAATGGATTATCAGTCGCCCATACAACTGAAACACAATGGCGTAACACGATCGCGTCACTCACGTCCCAGGACGCTATCCAGTTAAATCAGGATTCAATCCAAGCGTCGAAATGCAGACTCGACGTGAATATGAAATTGATATGCATTCAGGTAGTTCGATGTACTGTCGGCATCAAAAGTAGTCATTCATTTCGGTGTATAAGATAGCTGTTTACTTAATCAAGTTACTAGCAAGTTGACACTTTATTGTACAGAGAATAACGAAATACAGAGAAGTTACCAACAATGAGACACAGCTAGAGAGGCGCAGTCATCTACTGATAGAGATCCCTATAAAAGGATAGTTTACTAAGGGTTTTTGATGTCTCTACCTCAGAATACAAAACAAAAAATAAAATACAGAATACAGAATAAAAGGAAAGCAAATGAGAAAGTAGGTCACCTGATGGTAAGTGATCACCACTGTTCATAGACACCGACAACCCAGGGGGGCTTGCAGATGCGTTGCCTACTTTGACATGTGACATACACCAATGTATAGAAAATTTAATAGGCTAGAGTTTCTATGTTTAACATTATTAAAATACCTTTTTATAATCATCATCATCATCACTATCATCATCATTGGCCTATTTACGTCCCACTGCTGGGCACCAGGCCTTTATTTAGAATATTTTAAAATTTTTAAATGAGTAATTTACGTAATCGGTGCGAATTTGGAAAAAAACATTTTTTTTCGAAAAGACGCGTTATTTGTGATAACACTGTAAAACGAAGTTAGACCGATATTTAATAGATGTCGTCACTAAAACGAAGTTGTTTAGTAGAAGTGAGGTGGGGTGAGGAAGGCGCGAAACGTTCAAGGTCATCCTCTCAGCGAAGCGTCTTAAATTGTCATTCGTTACAACATGTCACAATACGCTGCGTGCACCGAGATGACAACGCGAAACTAAGTACACTATTTAAGTAATAGATTTAATTGCTTCAGTTTTAGGCGTGTTTGCGGGTTCTAATTACACTACAAAATTAGGTATCATTTCTAACCCAAACTGTGGAACAGATTTAGGTCTTTTCCAAATACTTTTGGAGCGAACGGTGGCGCGTCTTCTGCATCCACTTCTAAACTCATACTATATTTCCGATACCTATTTGAATCTCTTATCGATTCCTGAAATATTTTATACTGAAACTTTCAACGTCAAGCCTTTGATTGATATTCCTTAACGTTCAGGGCTTTTACACAAAGTGACACTTTCATTTAATGCTTCGAAAATGCTTTGCTCATTATGGATACCATTTTTAGTTGGTTTTTCATTTGTTTCTAATACACCACGGTGATTACGATGACTCTATATTGTCCAAAACGTAACAGAAAAATTTGTACTGTAATTCCACAGTTAGCGTTAGGCGTTACTTTTTTTTCCTATGGCAATGTGCTAGCGTTTTTTATATGACTATTGCTTATTATCGTGTGATCCACTTGTCTCATCATTTAAAAATAAATAGGTATAATTATCATAAGGAGAACATTTTAATGAGCCTCCAGCGAGGTTGTTTGCAGCTCAATTATAAATAACAAGGCAACACAAGAACACATCAAATACGCACAATTATCTTCTTCGAAATATTCTTAGTGTTGCCATTGCTTTGTGCTAAAGATCAATTTAACGACAAAGTTATTTAACAACGAGGATTTCAATGTAATTTCCTCGCAAGCCAGAGGTTTTTCCATGAAAACGATGCGCTTTGCATCGGATTCCGCAGATCCTAGCTTTTAAATTAGGGAGCTTTTTTGCGGACATGGTCTGCGGGGAAAAGCTGCAAGACAAAGCTTGTATTGAATAAATAACAGTGTTTGCTGGCTCGGCAGTGCTTCATTTTGTCACTTGCTTTGATTTTGTTTATTAGACTTAAGTATCTGAGTTTTGTTTGTGGACGAAAACGGCTGCAAAGAAAAAACCAGGGGTGGTCACACGACGAAAATGGACGAGAGTTGCTGAACAAGACGAGCCTTGGAATGGAGACCCAAAGGGCGCGGCAGACCATCGCAGAACCGAATGGACGATAGGCGATGGTGCAGAAGTCAAGACTGGATGAGACGGGACAAGACCGCCAAGAGTTGAAGCGGGAAGAGGCCGTCATCCAATATTTGATCACCAAAAGACCACCACGATTGATGGCGATAATCTGGTTTTTTTTTGGGTTACGGAGAGGAAGTTTAGAAAATAGGAGTAGAGGGGGAAGCATTTGAATAGACATTGCGGCTGTGTGTCGTGTTGCATAAATGTTAGTTTAGTTTTTAAGCACGCTACCGCTAAATATCAACGATTTATTTCTATCAGACATCTTCATCTCAGTGGTCAGAAAGGGATAGTGCTTTATACATATCCGAAGCAACATCTAGCGTCTTCGGCCTCTCGAATTCGACAAGTAGATGAATTATTTAACTGTCCACCGAATTTAGTTATACCACCCACACAAACGACCGTAAATAAACAATTGCCAGTGTCTTGAACAAAAGGGCGCAAAGTCGCCGATCGAACCCTCTCAATTCGCAATTCTTATTGCGTTAAGACCCTTAATTAATTAGTTTGTGGCCCTTATTGCCAAAGGAATGAGGGCGTTTTCGGAACCCTCAGAACGAGATTCGGTTAAGGAGCTAATTGGAGCACCTTCAAAGGAACACAGGATGTTCCATTTGGATTAAGGAGACACAGTTGAGCCCTGTATTCTTGTACGGGTGGAGGGCGTAGCTGACAGAGATTATCTTGAGGTACGGGCACGTCTTAATTACTTGCGAAATAAAACATAATGCTGCATAAGCTGAGGCCAAACCGTATTTCAGAAAATAAAACTATAATACTTATATATAATATGTAGTGTTCCTCCAATTAAGACCAGAGTACGAGTGCGCTGTCTCTACCAACTTACTTTTTTTATTAATATCGTTTCAAAATTCGAATACACACACATACACACACACACACACACACACACACACACACATACATGCACAGTCTTACCGGCCTGATCTACATTCTGCAAGATTTTGTGTGTATACTAGATTAGATTGAAATCGTTTTTAGAGAATAATCCTTTTATTTTTGACTTGAAATTTGACGGTCAAATTCACACACATTTTTAGGTAAAGTAAACTTAATAAATACCGCTAATAAATGGTATTTTTTCCATTGCTGAAAAACGTGTGTGATGGTTTGACTGTTAAACAAGTTTTTTTTTATCTTAGATTTTATTGTGGCTTCGGTACACCTGGTGTGACCATGTCATTAAACCACCAGGTTGAATTTACATAGTAAAATTTTTAGATACCATTTGTGCTCCCGATACTACCAGAAGTATAACATTTTATTTTACTTTATATGTATACATATAAGAGCGGGAAAACTAGCTAGTAGGTTACCTAATGGAAAGCAATCACCGCCGCTTATGGACGCCTGAATTGGATGGGAAGACTGGATTTATTAATAAAAATCATTTATTTAAACGAACAGAGTAACGACTAAGATGATAACTAATACAATATTGACTAAATTCTAATTTATTATTACTATTTATAATAAAATATTGAGGAGTAAGCATTGACGTCATGACCTAAATTGGGGTAGTGCTGACAAATGACAATTGTAGTGGTTGCTCCACCTTAACTCCTGCAACACGAGCGGGATCACAGGTGCGTTGCCAGCCCTTCGCAACTTATCGCAGGAGCAAAGTAAGCTTATATTCATTTATAGTATGGCAAGTAACACCTGGTAAATAAACTCTACGTAAGAGACATGTATTGTAAAAAGGCAGCTAGCTGTAAACTCCATGTTGAGCTCAACAACATGCAACACACTATGTGAGTTTGCTAAAAGAAACAACAAAACCTACAAACGCTTTTAGCCACTCTCTGTAATCCCAATATCGGCCTCTCTGTTCCACCTCTCTTTATGTTGTAAGTGGGAGAGAGATGGGGTGGGCAAAAACAAATGCATCCGTCGAGAATTGTTTGTTTCAAACTATTTGTGCCTTGTTTGCTGTATGTACGAACATAATGCTGTTGAATAATTTATCTGTTGGAATCTGGTCTGTAGGTACGAAAATTACATTTGAAAATTAAAGAAACACAAGTACTCAAAGACAAAGAAGACAACAGAAAGATGTTTAGAAAAGCTGTTTTCTTTTACAATTTTGATACAACTTAGCTAAGAACCATCTTGATTATACTAGCGTTCGAATTTTAAAAAGTTGGTCTATTCGTTTTATTATCATTAGCCTAATTTGTCCCACTGCTGAGCAAAGGCCTCCTCCAATACCTCCCTTGCTTCCGGTCTTAAGCAATTAGCGGCCAGTCCTTCAAGGAGTCCTGTTCATACCGCCATCGCGGTCTAGGTCTGCCGGGTCGCCTCTTCGAGTTTGTGGGACTCCACCCGGTGGCTACCTTGGCCCATAACTCATCCGGCTTGCGGCAAACATTTAGGAGCTAGAATACCATAATAATACAGACACACATAGACACACGTCGAACTTATGACATTTTTTCAGTGTCCAAATAAATTATGGTTATTTGTCGAAGTCTTCAACTTCGCGACAACTTAGTTTGCATTTTTTTTAATAGCCCATACGGTGTCCCACTGCTTGGCAAAGGCATTTTGCATTAATTACCGAATGAATATCTTATTCATAGCCATTGTCATCATTTTCGATGGTATTATCAGAAACGTAGAAGCTATTTACCCCTCATGTAATGTAAATATTAATATTTCAACAATACTTCGCTACTATGGGTGACAAACTCGGAATAAACTCGAATTCAGTAAAATTTTTAGAGTTGGCGGCCATTGAGAGTACTATCAGAATGCGTGCTTGGTCTTGGTCTAGAGGTTTGAGCTTGCTCAAATTTTATGTCAAATCATAATTAGTCGAAAGAGCAACTTTTTTTTTAATGTCAAAACTATGGCTTAGTGTAGTGTAGTCTGTTTGTGACATTCTACACAGCTCCTTAACGGTTAAGTATAAGGATTCTAATCATTTTGTTTTCTTTAGAAAGCTACGTTAATCGCAATTATTCTTAGCTAAATTAAATTAAAATCACTGCAGTCGTTTTTGAGATATTAGTCGGGGGTGTCCAACTTTTTTAAATAAAATCTATTATTTTTACTGTCACATTCCTAAACTTCAAATTTTGCACATGACTTCTTAGCGATATACTTAGGAACCGACTACAATAATTCTCGCCTAGGACTGGTCTGAGGATCCTCAGTAGCAATGCGTCAAGCTCTCGTCGAGAACTAAATGAATTATAAAACGGTAAGTGCCTTAATTTTTGACATAAACAAGTTTTACGCCACCGCCAAGCTTAAAAACAAGCGTGCGATGCGTTTAACGCGTTACGGCAACAAACTTCTTCAATCCGTAAGCGTTCACCACATTATAACCCGGCTTGTAGATTTCATCTCGACAATTGCATCTACTTTTTAAGCTGTCAGTCAACCTCACACTGTCAAAATTATTAAAAAAGTCGTATACAGTTCCGGTGTCTCATAAACTACTCTTTGCCAATTATCAAAAACAATTATGTATGACCGATGTGGAAATATTGGAGCGAATGAGGCGTATAGGCATAGTAGAAAAGCCTTTCCCACGGGCCAGGCAAAAATCAATCTTATGACAACGTCATAAACGTTTTGACAGGGGAAAGCTTTTCTCACATTAACTAGGCATACCGCTTACTAAGTAGAATTCAATAGAAATTTAAAAAAATAAACAAATGGCCTAACTAGCATTTTGACACAACCAAATATTGTTAACGAAATTAATTTCAACAGAAAAATGAACAATTAACAAATATTTTTATTTTAATAAAAAGGTTGATGTGTATAAATTGTGAATAGGACCATGCTCTTTGTTCAAAAGCGCGTGATTACGAAGTAATAAAATCAAATTGGTACCTATGCTTACAATTTTTGCTATATCTTGTGGGGCGGGCACTTTTATAGCCTTGAGATTGTATTCTACTCAATGCGTTTAACGAGCTACGCACTTTATCATATCCTCAGTAACGCAAAAGTCTATCGAGGACGTTAAGTCCCGATAAATTATGAAATTTGAAGCGCGTCTAATGCCCCGTCAGCACGCTTATTAGCTTTTTCCCCGTTTGCATTAATAAACGGATTGTTACGCGTCGCGTACATTATTAATGCTTAATGAGGTACGCAACGGAAATAAAAACGAAGATGGCGACACCAGACGGCGTAAGACAAAGTGCTGTGTAACGGTTGCTAATATTATAATAGTACCTCTAGGATATACTTAACTTGGACTAAATAAGGTACAGTGCGAGGCATAATATTCCTTAGGTACCTAAAACTGGAATTAATCTGTTAATTAAATGTACCTAGTGTGACCCAATCTTTGTGTACTTGAAATTACCTATATACTCATACTTAAAATTTAGCTGTAATTTAGTCTTAAGCATCTCCACTGTGTTGACATAGATTATGTAAACAATGGCTAGCTGTGGCCTTTTATAATGTAACTTGTTGTGATTATGTACTTTATTTTAATTGGCTGTTGTTATCCTTAATACAATAAAAAAACTGTTCTTACCTTTATTCCATCGGTTGCCTGGTAGAGATCGCTCGGTAGCGACAAGGTCGCCCATTGCTACCTTGTAATTCCTTTGTTTCTTTTTCTTTTGTGCTTGTTATGTGATGTTCAATAAAGAGTATTAGTATTGAATAATCTGTTTATTTTTCGTATAATTTTCGTCGTAGCGTCAACGGTTAGGCAATTCATGATCTCCAACAGCTGTTGGGAATAGGCTTATTATTATCTACCGCACTCTGCTTCGATTCGGCATTCGCTATCTTTTTCTGTCAAACTGTACAAGATCGTGAGAGAAAGAGATGGCAAACGCCAAAAGCGAAGCGTGTTAGACAATAAGGAGTTTCAATTGTTATAATGTACTGTACGGCTATCAGCGTTGTAACAGCGTTGAAATGTATATTCGGTTGACATTTTGTAGATACCAAAAAGTGACACTACCTAAACGTAATTTTTTACCCAATTTTCAAACACCAACCTCCGCCGAATAACGCCTGACTCCATAATTTAATAGTGTTATTGTTTGATAAACAAACGAAGCCTTTTGTTTATTTCCAGATAACTTCGCCGCAAAGTTACGATTTCAAACCAATTCGCGCAAAAACTTTCGCAAAATAAACGGTAACAAATTTTCGCAATATTGACATTGCTAGTTTGTTATTCCCGCATTCGGTTTGATTCCCTACCTTCATTTAATGTTGATTCAATTTGTTCATGTTCCGATGAACAACAAATACAATTTTACCGAAGCTTGTTTGTGCGTTCCCCGTAGGGACCTGACTTAGTGAGACAATAGGCAGTTCTGTTTAGTAGAATTAACTACTATTACTTTGTTAGTCTGTAACAAGGTCCAGTGGGATTATATCACGGCTATGTTAGTAAGTATTATAAAATTAATTCCGTCCTTTTCTCACTTGATTTGTGTGAGAAAGACAACGATTGAACCAGCGACCAAGTCTCAGCGATCAAGCAACTCAGTTTGGTGCATTGTTTGAGAAAACAGAACGACGGTTTGCAAATAAACGTGTATTATGAAAACACCAACTTTACAGGAAAAATAAAATACGAAAAAAGTTGAATCGTTCTTCATCTGATAGATTAAATTTATAACACTGTATACAGAAAACAATGGATATTAATAAACAAATGTACGATATTTATGCCCTAAATGAAAAATACGTAATGTGGGTTTTCGAGAAAATGTGAGAATTTTTTTATTCTTGTCAAATTTTATTTGTAAATTTAATATCAAAGAACTTTACACTGTTATTCGTGTTATAACGATAAGCGCTCGACTAGGTATTAGATCAATACACTAATGTAAAACTTCATAAAAGGAACAATAATAGGCTATTACATGAGAAATTCGATTTGCTTGCATATTGTATGAGACAATACGAAAACTTACGTTAGAACAAACTACACGAATAAATATGCAAAGTAATGTGTGTACCGGTGGTTTAGTATTTTTTCCTGCGTATTCCGCATTTGTATTTTCCGTAGAACAAACATTGAAGTTAACTTAAAATAGGTTATTTATCATTATTTTTGCAAGGAAAAAAATTGGGACGTGCTTTATAGATAAAAGAACGATATTATGCAATAAACATAAAAATGTGTAATAGCTCTTACACGGTTATTCGTGGGGACCGTCACAGGACAGTGCGATGTTATTGTTGTAACTTGTGTTTTATCCTATTTTTTGTACAATAAAGTGTTTACTTACTTACTTACTTACTTAAGAACAAGCCTTAACCTCCTTACTTATTTCTTAAACAAACAAAAGTCCATATAGACCAGTAGGTAACGAATTGAAATCGGAAAAAACTCCTACAAAAGGTTTTGTTGTTTTAATAGCTTCATTTGTGGCCCAATACGACTATCCTAGGTTTTCCTCCTCGCCGGAGTTGTACATAAGTGGTGAGGGGTACAAATGTACCCCAAAAGGGGTATTCTTGCGGTTTTGCGGTTATAACTCGTAAAGGACTTACAATATCGAAAACTGTTCTTCATATAACCTGTAGGGCATTTAATCCTGCATAGAATGAGACCAAGACCATATTTTTCGGACTTCCCATTCTCATACTATTGCTCATGAAACTTGGCGTATTTTACATAATTATGAAAAATGTGTTATTAACATTATGTTAAACACTGTAGTACTACAGCACAAAATTTTAGCAGTCTTGTACTTCATGGTGAAATAAACGGATCACTCACGTATGTTAGTCAAATGTTAGTTTCGGAAAAATCCGGAGTCCTTCTTCTGGGAGCACACGCTACGCCGGTGGCGAAACGTTAACGGCGCGCCGGGGCTCTACGCGAGTCATCCGTTTATTTCACTATGATCGAATCTCACAGAAGTTTCATGTTAAAAGTCTTGTACTTAGTAAATAAAAAGCTAGCTTTTGCTCGCAGCTTCGTCCGCACGGACCTTGGTACAATTTGGCATAAGTTTCCTGTTCTTTTATTGAGATAAAAAGTATCCTATATTTTTCTCCAGGTTATAAACTATTTGTGTGCCTTTCATTCGAATCCGTTCAGCCTTTTTTGCGTGAAATATACAAACTTTTGCATTTATAATATTAGTAGGAAGGAAAAGGCTGTGGTTGCCAGACGGAACGTGGGCGAGCGTGACCTTGGTATCTACCCCTCGGTGCTCTGCTTTCAGAGTTGGGACATGATTTCGTGCGAACCTGCATCCAGCGTGTAATCCAGGCGGCGAGGCTGGGACCGCGGGCCTCTGTCTTTTTCAAGACGGGCGCCACGAGGAGTGAACCTCTATAAAAAACTCAAAGCGGTCTAAGGGCGCAGTTAGGGGCCACTTCCCGGATCCGCCTGTGGGCGTCGCGGTGTCTCTTAATGTTTTAGTGGGTATGCTCATTTTCTGTGGGAGAGCCCCACAGGCCCCCCTGTTGCCTCAAACACGGGACATGCATAAGGCGCATTTTCCACGCGTAAAAGAAGGACATCGGTATGAAGTTGGCACAAACCAACCCGCACTTAATCCCAGACTTCCGACACCCACACCACCTGCACAGCCCTTGTTGCATTTGCAGAAAACTGTGGAGAGTGAGGTTCGTTCTTTGGAGCTAGGAACGGTGTCAAAACCAAACTCTGAAGCCTTCCATCCCCAGAAGAACGGATCCATCTTGGTGTAATATGTAAGAAGTAGTATTTTGATACTCGCCTCTTCAGTCCCTTCGAGACCATAGATGCACCGTAGCGTCCGGAACGTAGAGGTATTTTAATAATTTATTTTTACGTGATTAAATCGCGTGCTTAAAATAAACAACTTGTAAGTTAACAATCGTTGGCCAGCTTCGGCAACAGCTTCAGCTTGAGTGCAATGCTCTAAGAAAGGTTTTATTTCTTCCGAAAGACTTTTTTTTCTTTTTTAAGCTTGACTACCTTCTTCTTTGCCTTCTTTGAGTGCTGAAGTGGAATCACATCCAGTTATGGCTTGGAGGAATAAAAGTGGCCTTGTGATGTGATCTACCTTGAAACTGTTGGGACCAAATACATTTGATGGAGCCGTTCCTCTTCCAGGTTTTAAGAAATACATGTTTTACCGATGGTGAGGTTATAGCATTGAGCATAATGAGGAGGTCCGTATGCTCACCAACTACCACACCCTTCTCATGTGTGACATCTCAAGGGCTGTGGCAACAATCAGATGGTCTGCGTCTTCATTAGCTTGCTTCACCTTGAAGCCTATCAGTAAGCAATGTGTGTTGGTAGAACTTTTAGGTGGAATTACATGAAACCGGGTAGACCAAAAAAAAAAAACTTTTGATATCAACAAACGCAAAATTTATTCCTCTACAACTTTTGCAGAAACCAATTTATTGACAGACGGGTTAATTTAGGTGATATTACCAAAAAACTCAAGTTAAAACGATTTTTTTCATAAATCTGTAAAATACGCTTAACTTTATTGAGCTTTAGTATGACAATGGGTAGTCCAAAAAATATGAACCTGACCTCATTCTGTGCAGAATTAAATGCCCTACAGCATTTATGAAGAACAGTTTTCGATATTGTAAGTCCTTTACGAGTTATAACCGTAAAACCGCAAAAATACCCCTTTTGGGGTACATTTGTACTCCCCACCACTTATGCACAACTCCGGCGAGGAGGAAAACCTAGGATAGTCGTATTGGGCAACCAATGAAGCTATTAAAATAATAAAACCTTTTGTAGGAGTTTTTTCCGAATTGATCTTTTTTTTGGTTGGTCCCTACTGACCTATTATTTTTTGTGCTGCGATAACTCTTTCTAAAAACAAATTACAATTACAAAATTTCTCCCAAACCCTAAATCTAATTGTTTAATTTCACGCTGCATTCGCGAAAACGTTCTATTTTTAAACGTAAGCATTTTTTTTCATTATCTGGCTTCTGGCGTCTTTTCATAATGACATAAATTAAGGCAACCTCTTTGGAACGGCGGGAGAATGTTTTCGGCCAGTCCTCTGCCTATTGTGGGAGCGTTTAAAAAACGCTTCGTGACACGGTAAGCGATGATCGCAGGCATTCATTTGTAAAACACCTTTGTGCCTGGAATCTTGGGGGAATTTGAATTTGGGCTTTTTAGAAATTTGCGAGGAGTAAATAATAATGGGGTAAAAACGTCGGGGAAAAATATCGTAGTGATTATTTTACGAGACATTTTTAAGGTGTCCAAAATGCTTTTATTTTTAATAACAAATGCGCTGCACTAATAAAACTGTTCAATCTAAAAAGTGCTTAGTCACTCTGTTTATATCTTTTTTTCTTTCTAACTCCGTCCGTAACATTTTTCATCAAGCTACATAAAAAAAAAGAAGTATTCTTACGACCCGGCTATAAGCCACAAGCTATAAGCACCCGGTAGTCTATAACTGTGACGTGTAGCCTTCGCAGGAATTTTTATCTCGTAAGTATAAGAAATTCCTCAAGTTTGGCAGTGACAGCGAAGTGGTAATTACAATAAATTGTCGGGAATATTCGGGGAGTACTAGCTTTTTTTAGTGGTTTTGCTTCAATGTTTTTTTCTCCGTTCAAGTAAATGCTAGTTTAATACGTCTCGAACGCGTTTGCGTAAGGAGTCAAATAGTATGAGAATTGTTTGTTGCCGATACGTGCCACTAGTGGCGCTGCTAATTTCATCATCATCATCAGCATGTCAGCCGAAAGACGTCCACTGCTGGGCACAGGCCTCCTCTCAGAATGAGAGGGCTTGGGCTATAGTTCCCACGCGAGCCCAGTGCGGATTGGGAGCTTTACACACACCATTGAATTGCTTCGCAGGAGTGTGCAGGTTTCCTCACGATGTTTTTCTTCACCGAAAAACTCATGATCAATTACAAATTTAATGTAAATCCGCACATAAATTCCGAAAAACTCAGAGATGCGAGCCGGGGCTGGAACCCACGACCCTCTGCTTGAGAGGCCATAGGTCAAACCACTAGGCTATCACGGCTTTCATCATGTCAGCCGAAAGAGGTCCACTGCTGGACATAGGCCTCCCCCAAGGCTCTCCACTCAGACCGGTCTTGTGCTTTCCGCATCCACCGCGGTCCCGCAATCTTTACCAGGTCGTCGCTCCATCTTGTTGGAGGCCTACCGACAGCTCGTCTCCCGGTCCGTGGACGCCATTCGAGAACCTGCTTGCTGCTAATTTACCCATAGCAGTTCAGACGTAAACGCAATCGAAACGTTTTTTTTTGCCGTTTATTACGCCCTGGTAGTGGGGAGTAGCGTCACTTTAGTTTAGCTTAAGTGTTGGCTTTTGGTGCAAGAAACGCGAACGCGATTTCAATAACACATAAGTACTTATATCACATTATTTCTTGGATGGCCTATGACAGTTGCAATGACAGCGCTTACGGAGTTGTAAAAAAGTCTATTGTAACTCTTGTTAATTGTCTAACTGTATGTCATAGTGTAACTGATAACAAAATACCACGTCAGAAGCATAAGTAAAAACCAAAATGACATAAAGACCGTCTTATAAATCTCTACTCTTACCATTTAAAATATGAAAGTGTCCTCTCCTTCCCCGCAGATTTTCTGCTGGTATGAATTATTCACGTCTTCTGCCAAAGATTGTCCTAAATTAATGGTTATTATGGTCGCATTTTTGGCAATTTAAAGCGTCGACATATATTAAAATATCTGTGCGTTGATTTTCTCGAACGCTAGGGACATTTTTCGATAGTAAATAACAGGTAATTTAACACTTTTACCCTAAAACAGATACACAGATACACATATCAAACTTATAACAACCCTCTTTTTTGTCGGGGGTTAAAAAACCGCGGTGAGCGGGGCGGGGAAATGCGTTGTGATTGGTTTATAGCTTGCCATCTCGCTTGTCATTTGGTCGAAGGTGAGCCGCGATTCGAGGCTAAAGAGATTTATAGGTCCAAATGAGCATATGCGTTTCGGAAACGCTCGCCCTGACATTTGGTGTCCAGAGGGTGGTTGGTCCGTGGAAATAACAGTTTTTGTGTGACTGTGACAACTAGCTGTTTCCGATACCCACTGTCAGGCCATAAAAAAACTGTCAAAATGAACATGATAGCGATAGCGAGCGAGTTAGAAGTTTGCTGTTTATGTTAGGGAGTCAACGGTGAAGTATGTCTACAAGTAAGTAGACTTATAATAAATGAAGAGTTTTTTTTAATACTTCGATCATTTTAGATACCTAATTATCTCTTTTATAATTTGATAAGAGTACAGTGTAGAACAAGCATATTTTCAGTTTTGAGCCGTTTCGTGCTATGTAATACATAGACTGATGAAACCTACAAAGCTATTATCTAAAACAACTTAGGAATATGAATAAACATCGTGGGACAATTATTGACACCAATAAAATTTACCCAAATTAGGCAAAGCCGGTACAATTTATGGACATAGAGTCGATATTCAATTGAACTTTCTAGATGGTTGTAACGACTTTTTACAATATGGTAGTTGTGGTGTTTTTTGCGCTATTAGTAAACAAAGCTATTGTTCCTTTAAGTAGATTAGACACAACCAAAACCGAACGACTTGACAATGGATAAACATACAATGGATAAACATACAAAGATATCTGTCCGCCCCGAACGGGAATCGAACTCTGGATCGCAAGCGCCATAACCGAAGTCCGGTTCTCTAACCACTAGGACATGGCTTTACTTTACGGTTGTGAGTATAGTAATACTTTGGGACACCGAAATGATAACGTGGAAATGGAACATAGCAGTTGTAATACTAAATGTAATATTGTCTTTACGAAAACACTAACAGAAGTTTTTTTCTTACCTTATCACGCCAACAGAGAGAGTTTTGGCGCCGTCTCCGCTTAAATTATAATAAAATTCTAACATAGATCTGTTGGTATAGACCGGGAGCAGGCGACGCGTATTTTTAAGTGTTTGTATATCAAAGTATTATAATACAAAATAAAAGCAACATCTTTTGTTAGGTAAGTAGGTACCTACTTTTCTATTAAATATGAAAAATGCTAAATACTTGTGCTTCCAGAAGTCACGATTCACGAAAACCTGTGATCTAGTGCTGGTGGAATAGAAAGACCTACCCTAGAAAGAAATGAAATATTTTTTCTGCTAAAAAAACCGTTTTAATAAAAGCTTTTTTGTCCACGGTCGGTACTTTTTATTGGTTGTAAGTACTTGTATTGCCATTCAACTTACATCATCCATACCAAATTTCAAGTCAATCTAATCACTGGAAGTTGGTCAAATTTAACATGTAGGAATTTGACCCGAACATGTGTTCGTTTGTATGTCTGTAGGAGTGTAGTATACACTCCTACAGACATACAAACATTTTAAAATTAAATAAATACTTGTAATAAAGTAAAACACTTTATCTACACACATATCATAAGTCCTCTATAATGCGTTCAGAAACAGTAGAAAATGACCAGCATTGCAGTACATCGTCGCCTCCGTTGCCAACCACCACGACCAGCAGGTCCAGCAGTAAAGTAATAGTCATTACGACATCGAATTCGATGTCGTAATGACTTTTCGATATCGAATTCAATGTACCGAATTGACAACCAACGTAATTTACAATCATAGTGAAATAAAAAGGGATCACTCACGTATATAAGTCGAGTTCAGTCCGACATGTATAATTAATAATGTGATATAAACGAAACGTTCACGAAACGTCAGCTCGGTATGTTTGTCTATGATTTAAAAAAAACAGTCAAATTCGTGACAGATATGGGTATGATATATGTCTTCGGCTTCTGAACCCATCTTAGAGTACTTATAATATGTGTGTAGATAAAGTAATGTATGCAACTGTACATAATTAGGCCTTAAAACACTCTTGTGATCCTATTATGAAACTCAGCTTCGCCTCGTTTCATAAAAACACACTCGTGTTTTAAGGACCCTCATTATGTAGCAGTTGCATAAACTACTATAGGTACTTAAATTAAAATATGTTTGTTATGTGTAAAATGTGTTGTTTGTTAATAAATTGTTATTGTTATTATTATTATTTTTATAAGACACTATCTTCGGTTAGGAATTGTAATTTTCAAATAAACAATTGCGTTGCTCTGAAAATAAAGATTTTATTTTAGTACTTACAAACGTATGTTAAAAACTACACTGCTTAACTTAAATCATATTATCTTACCTGAAAATAAAGAAACGACATTTAAAGTTTATTATTTAAATCGTCAATTCCTTTCCTTGTAATATATTTTTTATAACCTAACAATAAATGCTCTATCATGGTGACTTCTGTCAAATTCAAACAAACTGCTTTACCAACGGCGTTCGCCACTAGCGCCATCTATGGAGTACATAAGTACAAGACATGGTCACTGTTTTACCGACAGAAGAGCGCTGTACAAATTAAAGAAACTAGTTTCTTTACATTATTATTATTACAAGTTTCACAATTTATAATCACACTAGCTGTTGCCCGCGACTTCGTCCGCGTAGATTTCGGTTATCGCTGTCGCGCGGGAACTATATAATTTTCTCGAATAAAAAGTAGCCTATGTTATTCCTCAATATTTCAACTATCTTCTTACCAAATGTCATCTAGATTGGTGCAGGGGTTTTCCTGTGAAGAGGTAACAAACAGAGAGACAGAGTTACTTTCGCATTTATAGTATTAGTTAGGATTAGGACTAGTTAGGATTGATAACCATGGCTGACTTTCAGGGCTGACTTATCGACAAACTGTCTATAGACTTTGGCGCAGTTTCGTGATTATTTATACAAGAAAATTACCTGTAAAAGTAAACCCCTTTTCTCTCGGACTAGGGGTATTAGGGGTGTCTGGACGGGTATATTTTAGACAGCCCCAGGGGTGTCGGGCAAGGAAACTCATTCCTATTATTTGGCAGTATTTTGTGGACGGGAAAAATAATAGCGTGATATAAGTTATATGTGCGAACTGTAAATACCTACTTTTAAGAGTATTTTCTTCACATATGTTATTACTGTATTTCAAAAGAGTAGGTACAACTAAATGTCCATTTAAGGCGCGACCTGGGCTACCCATGGTCGTTTTGTATTCTAAACATATTGTTCAATCATAATGAAATAAAAACGAATCACTCACGTATAA
Source organism: Clepsis dumicolana (assembly GCA_963691665.1). Classification (NCBI taxonomy): domain Eukaryota; kingdom Metazoa; phylum Arthropoda; class Insecta; order Lepidoptera; family Tortricidae; genus Clepsis; species Clepsis dumicolana. Next base: position 15,969,229 of record OY829507.1, on the reverse strand, counting down.
AAGTCGAGTTTAGCCCGACATGTTTCGGATTAATTCGTAGTCCTTCCTCTAAATAAATAAAGTGTTATTATTTCAACACAATTAAAGACTATAATGACTGACTGAAGTACCCCAAAGGAGAAACCATGGTTGTAAACCAAATCCTAGAAAGATTTTTTTTTAATACGTTTGTTCGAAATTTCACTTTCAAAGGATGGAAAGGATGGCTCGTAAGTTAAATTTACTGCACTAGTGCGATTTTTGACAGTTTTTTTAATTATTTATTACAAGTCCAAATTAAAAGTTTATAAAAGCAAGGAGTTTTGAATTCCTAAAATAAAAAATTAATCGAATTATATGTCGAAAAACTTACAAACAAAACTAAGCAGTGGATTTGCAAAATTAATTGTAATAAAAAATTAAAATATGTATGTTTTGTAATAAAATATAGTAGGTAAACTGTATTTATTTACCTCAGATTTATAAGTTTTTCGTTTTATAAAATTTGTCATTCATTATGAGCTTTTCGGTGAAGGAAAACATCGTCAGTAAACCTGCATACTCCTGCGAAGCAATTCAATGGCATGTGTGAAGTACCCAATCTTATCCTGAAGTATCCAATGTGTGAACTTGAGCAAGCCCTCTCACTCACAGAGGAGGCCGGTGCGATGTGAGACAAAATGCCGAATCTGAACCGGAATCCGACGAACTTTGTTACAGGTATTCCGGATACGTCAATTGCCTTCAATCACGCTTCGGTATCCGAGTTAGCTCGCATTCACAGGGTGTTCATTAGAACACAATCAGCGTAATGAACGCTGATTATAACCTTGTTTACCTGACATTTATATTCCTGATATGCAACACGTATTTTTGGTCTGGCTTTACACGTAAAACGTGACCCTGTGCTTTTAATATTCTGAACATATTGGACAGACCTAAAACAGACAGACATAAAAATTTAATATTTTGAGGCTTTTCTGAGTGGTTGTGCTATAAGAGCTACCTTTATACCAAATTTTAAGTTTCTAGGACAACTGGAAGTACCCTTTAGGTTTTCGGATTTCGGCAATTTGTATGGAAAAAGCCTTTTTAATGACTTTATCTTTTGATTGCGTTGACTTAGAAGGTTAATTTTTTCACAGCTTCAAGGGACTGCACGCTTGAGTATTCGATATTAATTTCAGCATGCTACCTCCACGCGTTCCAGAGAAAAAGGGTCTTGACAGACAGAACGAAAGACGGACAACAATGTGATCCTATATGGGTTCCGATTTTTCCTTTTGAGGTACGGAACCTAAAAAGCGAGCATTTACCATGAAACAATTGCCGCAAGAAGTCTTTGCAGCAAATGAACTTGATATTCCCCGTCTGTGGCCTACCTGCATAATTAATACCCGGGTGGCGGGTAGAGGTAGCGGGTAGTGAAGAACAATGCCAACATTGTGCTGCCTGCCGTGTGCACTTCCTGAATTTAGAGAGCTCTTTGTTTTTAGGGCTGCGAGAATAGCGTTTTAGGGAAATGGTTTTATTTTAGGAGTTGGTGAGACTGTTTGAAGTATTGCTTTGTACGTTTTTTTTTATTTCACTGGATCAAACTGTTTTATACTTACTTTTTTGTGTCTGGTCTGATGTTTCGTAACCATTAAAAATACATAGTACTTGTATTTTTAGGATTCACAAGTCCTCTGAACACGCACGATACGGTGGCGAAACTTACACTGCGCGCCTTTTACAATAAATTTGTCAGTATGCGTATATTGAGAACCTGCTTTTGATCATTTGTTATCTGTGGTGAATCTTAAAACTGCCACTGAACTGTCAATGTCAAGCAATAGCATCTAATAACAACTGTCAAGTTACCAGTCCAAATCGAATTTTGTAGAGCGGGTTAATAGTGATGAATTCTTGTGCTCACGTCAATAAAGTGCAATTCGGACCGCTACGTCATGGTTGGCTGTGAAGGGCATATTTTATGAAGGTGATCGCTTATTCTGTATTATTTATTATATGTTTATTATTAAATTTATTACACCATATTAAGATAAAAGAGATTACCGAAAGCAATTCAAAAACCATTAATCTAAATTTATCGTAAATCGAAACGGATTTAGATTTACAATAAATTGTTTTAAAAAAACCATTCCGTTCTGTCCGTTGTCTAGTACCCATAGTACAGGCTTTGCCTAGTTTGGGACTAGGTCAATTGGTGTCAATTCTCCCATGATATTTATTTATTTATTTTTATAAATAGACAATCCGAATTCGAGCCGCGTCCTGTGGAATGAACTCCCTTAACCTCTGTTTTCGTGGCCTCACTTCTCCCATAAGCTTGGCAGCTGGACATCGGTACAAAGGGCTTGTGATCTGCTGCACTTTTTGCACTGCGATTTCATTTGACATCTGTTTTTAGGGTTCCGCAGTCAACAAGGCACCCTTACAGTTTCACCTTCTGCCCGCAGAAAGTTGTTGTTTGGCATGCATATGCATAATGTATTAATTACGCCAATAAAGGGCCTTTTTATAGAAAGTAGTACACCCACTTTTTTGGATTTTGAATTTTTTAGGTTATATCTACTCAGAATCACGAGCACTATCGATTTTAATAGGTAAAAAGAAGTGTCCCAAAATTTTCATACATTTTTTTTTGTACTTACTTCCATTCTGTTATGTACTCTCATAAAGTGTAAGTATTTGAAAAAATCAATAGTGCTTACCTACTAGTGATTCTAAGTAGATCTAACATAAAAAATCAAAAATCCAGAAAAAAAGTGTGTACAACTTTTTTTTTGAAGATTCTAAAGTGGTAGAATAAGGTCTTGAAAAAAAAGACAAACGTTTCCGTTTTGTACGGTTGCATAATAAAAACGTGAGTTTTCCTCTTACCTAGAATCCTCCAACATTAACCACGTGACACCATTAAACATTTTTGCTTCCTCTACCTTCGGTTTGTGTAACCCCGGGTGCTGTTTTTAGCCCTCGTTTTGTGGAAATATTTATCTTTATTGCTATATGTATGTACAAAGATAAATCTAGATATAAAAACAAAGTCGTCTTAGTTAGAACGCTTGTAACTCAAGAACGGTTGAACTGATATTTATGATCTTTGATTTGTTGAATTTGTCTCCGCCCCGAATAGCAGATAACTATTAAAATACCGGAAAAAATCACGAATTAAAAATTAAACAAGAAAGTTAGTTTTCAAACAAACTAGTTCTCAGACTCCGCCATCTTGACAACTCACGTCACCTATACATTGACTGTTAGGTGGTACGAAGTTCGCCGGGCCAGCTAGTATTTCATAAATCAGGATTACCTATTGCCAATTTTACTCATATGTTGACGCTTTCGTAGTTTTCAATGGTATCCACGTGGACGATTTGTAAACGTGATCAAATTTCAGAGCGTTTATTACATAGTCCATCAATTTCAGGATGTTCAGTCTGTTGGATGTTTGTAGTCATCATTGGATTATTCTATCTACTTATTGCAGTAATTTACAGTAATAGTAAAACGCTTAAGACATTAAACCTCAACTTTAAAGCAGCTTAACAACAGTAGGTTCTTAACAAGTTACATTTTACAATTTAATTTCTAATACAACCTTTTTTTGCTGACGGTATTGTATTATCGCAATGTCTCTATCTGCCAAATATAAGACCTAACAGTTGACCTATCTGACTGCTGAAAGTCTGTCTGAAAGTCTGATATCTAAATCGACTTCCAAGATTTGATTACAATTATCAGTTAGAAGCAAATGATCGAAACTAATAAAATAGAAGTATTAAAAAAGCGGTTAGTGAAAAGAGTAATTTATCCCTGCAGTCACTTTTTGAGATCTATTGTAACCAAAAGTTAAAATTACAACAAAACTCATTTCATGGATCAAATAAACAATTCAGAAACAATAAAAGAAGTCAAAAGATCTTAAAAACTCGGCAATACCACGAGCCAGCCAAGTCAAGACTCTTTGATGACCGCGCAATAGATTATGGAAATTAATACCGACATAATTTGCCTTACATTTGGGCACTTTTATGAGCGAAACTTGGTAATGGCTGTAACCTTATTCAGGCAAGTTTGTTTACGAACAAATTACACGAAAATTTGTAGTACTTGTAAATTTTGTAGAGAATTTTCGCTGCTTAATCACAGCAACGAAATCAAGAGGTCCCAGCAAGTTTGTGATTGATTTTCTGCCGACGGTACGATCTCGCTTAAAAGTATACTTTTAGCTGTATACAAGAAAGTTGGTTTGACAAGTTATTTATTTAAATATTTTGTAGTGTATCATTTCACACTGTAGTGAAACTAACTTGTGAATATGATTGAGTTTCTTAAACGCAGACTTGTATTCGCCACAGTCGAGCCCTTTGCAGGTTTCTTGATCGCGCAAAGTCCCCCCTCATAACCCCATACCTTAGATTTTTGAGGAAAACACGGAAAAGGAATTCCTGGAAGACATACTGGTTTAATTGGTATGTGGTTGAAAGGATACCCTCAAGATTAGGTAAGTCTTCTATGCACATAAACAATCGAGTATGATAACCTAATCTAACCTAACTAGTACTATAGTCACTGCCTCATGTCTGGGGATCGGGATCACCAACTTTCGGTTAGCATTTTGAAAGCATGATCTGACTCTGTAGGTTTCTGTTCTGCAAGTCTATTCTGCAAGTGCAAGGATCTACTTAAGAATACAACACGTAACGTAAAAGAGTTTCTTTCCCAAAACCCATTGTCATCGACATATTTCACACAGCTAACAGAATAGGTCTCTTGACAACTCTTGCATTCATTGAATATCTCCCTTATAGCGCGTACAAAAATAATTTGACTGCTTAATTCCTTTGAGGGTTATAAAAGACAACTTTTAAGCGAATTCATAATTCGGTCCGGGATTTAAATCTTACCGAAAGGGCCGTGTTTGGGTAAAGTTAAATTAACCTTGATGCTGGAAAAATTGGGTCCAACGCACCAGCGCTGTATAAACAGTTAAACAGTCCCGGCGAATGTTGTCTTTGGCTGAATCAAATAAGTGGTCTAGATTGTGCGGGTTTTGGTAAGCAATTTTTATTATTGAAGCATTGCAAAGGCAGGTTTTTTTAAGTTGATTTTTCCCATTTCGCACAAAATAAAAATTACTTACGTATTATTGTCATTAGAAATGGAAGTCAGTAATTTAGGTTTTTTTCTTTAACTTGAGTGCTGTGAGGCCTTACTTCTTGCCAAATTCACAATTCTATGCCAACAGGAAGCACAGTGAAATGCAAAATCATGGGTGCATACAACTTACTCAAAACTATGTCCCATGGCTCTTATGTTAGCGCATTAAGGTTGGTGTTGTCGTGGATTAATTCGATACTTATTTTTGCACTTGACTACAGTCAAGTGGTACACCCTACGAGTAAAAGTTTTTATAGTCATTTTTTCGATCGCGTGGACTTACAAACTCCATTGTTTTGCAGCTCCAAGAGACCATTTCCCAACATTAGACATTAATTTCAATTTGTCACCTGCACGCGCTCCTGAAAACCATGGTCTGGACTGGCCGACAAAGACAGACAGACAGACAACGAAGTGATCCTCTGAGGTTTCCGTTTTTAGCTATTGAGGTACGGAATCCTAAAAAAACGGTATACATATAAAACGCGTTATTTTATTGTAAGGGTCAGCAATAATATCGTCCATTATCTCACTAGTCCGGATTACGGTACAGATGTCGGAATGTTTCGTCCAATCTAAATACTTATTTACTTAGGTACTAGCTGGGCGCAGTGACCCGAAGTGGATTTTGGCCTCCGAAACCAGACTAGGTAATGCCTTGAGGTGCTGGGCCAGCTCTTGCCAGGAATCGACCCCGAGATTCAAAAGATCCTTCTGAACTTCGTCCCTCCAGCGGTACCTAGGCTGATCAACCGGCCTGCGACCACTCGGCCATCCCAAGTACGCCCTCTTCACGGCTCGATCCTTTTCCAGCCTCTCCAAGTGTCCAAGTCATCCGAGTCTAGACCCTTTGGTCTCTCCAATAATATTGAGCTCGGGTACTAGGTCTTCAACTTCTTTTTGCTCACCCTCCAGCTTCCGTCTTCTCTTTGAGTCGATCCCAGACTCTTCCGCAGAATTCTTCCTAGCCACCACGTGTCCTGTCTAAATAAAATTGCCATTTATTTTGGTCTATCGGGTTCAATGCTATTTATTTTTTCGCTATCCACAAAATTGAATGTGCGATTATTTCTAAAATCTCAAGCGGAGGAAATCCTTACTTCAATGATTTATTTTTTCGATTGAAGCGAATCCTTCAGTAATCCTTAATGGCTTTCATTGAGATCCACTATTGCGAAATAATCTAGTTAGCTTTATGTCGTGGTAATTATTCATTTAGGTTTCCTACTGCTAACTGTTGTCAACCAGTAGATACTGCTGGTTTCGGAGAATATGACTTTCAGACCTCATAAATACTCTCTAAAGAACTCAAGATAAATGTATTTTTAATAAAAGTACATTTCACTCTTTGTAAGCAATTTGAAGAACTACTTACACGCCTGTCCGTAGAACTACTACTCAGCCTGTCATCGAGCAATTGGGTTCTTCGACCTGTTGTCAAGTGTTTTCAACAAGAAACTGGTCGCTTTGAAGATGTTTATCATATTTATTGCTTATCGTAGAACAAATTGCCTGAGCGTTCGGCCTAGTTTAGAATTCAGTTCGAATCGTTCATAGCTATGAATATTTAATTTGCTGTTGGTGTCAAAACACTTTTGCCTTTGTTATTGTAACTGAATATTCAAGGGGGTTTGTTTATTATGTCCGATGCAACTCGTATCTATGTGTACGTATGTTCGTCTTTGGCATCACAGCTCCCCAACAGATTTGAATGAGTTTTTATACAAAGCTGCTTCAATCGTGATAGTTTTTTGCTAAATTTCACTAAATTGGTGCAGTTGCTTTTGAGATATCTGACTTTGAAATAAAAGGGTTTTGCAACTTTTCAAAGTTGTCATCATGTAATTTTTTTAATCCAGAATAAATTACGTACGTTGTCAGCATACAACTCATGTCAGCATACATGCTTAGTGAATGCATTATGCTTAGTGTTGAGTATGTATGTTAAACTTTAACATTACACTTAAACTTGACCGTGCTAAGCTTCTTCTTCTGCTTCGTTACACTCTTGACAGAGTGGTCGTGGTCGTCATGTCAGTACCTGTAACCCGCCTCACAATACGCCGCCACTCGTCCCTGACAGCCGCCTTTCTGGTGCATGCGTGCAAGGGACCGTCCACGGCTGCTTTGATTTGGTCGGTCCATCTCATAGGCGACCTTCCACGCGCTCGGGTGCCTTCGACTCGATCCTGAACCACCAGGCGCTGTATAGATTCGTCATCACGCCGGGATATGTGCCCAAAAAAGGTAAGGATGCGAGCTTGTACTACGGATGACAGACGCTGTTTAATGCCAAATGTTAAGCTTAAAGTTACAGAATTAAAAAGTAGCCCAATGTCTCTTCTGCTATACCTCCGTTAATTTTCATCAAATTCTTTTGATTATTTACAACTATTTACATTAGATAAACATACTACATTGATTAATACGAACCGAGCATTGATTCAATATCGTCTACTCCATTTAATTAACATCCCGGATCCAGAAACAAAGCAAGAACATCTCTGGTTTCCAATAAAGATTTATTTTGCCTCGAATATCAAAGATATGCACGGAAATTTCTTACTTTAATAACTTACATGTTATAATATCATTGCATAACATTATACGGATCGCGTACAATTTCTTCCGTGATTGATTTTCCGTTATATATTTCGGGTAGTATTACGACCTTCTATCGTTCTATGGGTGTATAAGTTACGGAGTCAAATATTTTAGGGATTGACGAAACGTTTTCGACTAATGCCTTGCTCTACACCACGGACCAACGGTTAGGAGGGTACTCTGGATACCGCATCTTCTATAATTTACTTGGAAAGTCATTACGAAAAAAGCCGCGCTGAACGGGCCGGGGGAATGCGTCGTGATTGGTTCATAGCTTGTCACCTCGCTTGTCATCTGGTCGGCAGTGAGCCGCGATTCGAGGCTAGAGAGATTTATAGGTGCAAATGAGCATATGCGTGTCGGAGTTGGGTGTTGTACTGGTAGTCACACACACGACACGTATCACTGATGGCCCATTGTGTAGGGAAAGCATAACTATGGAAACCATCGTCACTAAGTTCTAATAAGGAGGAAGGAGAATAGATACAACATTTCATCTTAGCTCTCTAGGTTGGCAACGCATCTGCAAACCGCTGGGGTTGCGGGACGCTGGTGTCTATGGGCAGTGGTGACCACTTACCATCAGATGACCGACTTGCTCGTCTGCCTTCCTTGTCGTATAAAAAAAAGACAATAAAGGTATATTAAAAAAAGATATTTTATTTTATACTATTTTTGGCAGGTAAAAATAAGTAAAAATAGCATAAGTGTATTTTAAATTGATTTTTTGTCATATGGTCATGGCGAGCCACTTTCAGACCTTACAAGTCTCGCAATTTCAAATGCTGGAAAACACCATTTTAGAACACATGCATCACAAGCAATAATACTGAGGCCCGAGTATATTCGAATCCTGCGTAACGTAATCTTTATCGCATCGCCATCATGAAACTCCATACTAAATTTTAGTACCAAAATACGCACACAGGGGGCGCTGTTCCAAGCGTTACACAAATTTCCTCGAAAACGCTCCACTAGATTACGGCCCCTGCACATGTAGCACGCGCGCCATTTTGTCGCTTGTCGCGCAGTGCGTCCCTTTCATAGTGATGGAATCAGTGAAGGACGACAAGCGACAAAATGGCGCGCGTGCTAGCCCCTCTGAGTGGCAATTCACGCACTACCCACAAGCGAGAAATCTTTTTATTTGTTCCGTGCTTTTAACTAATGTGAAAATCGTAAATATCTGTTCTGATAGTGCCATGAGAAACGGCGAGACATTATCTTGGGCCTGAGACGCGGAAACTTTGCCAATTTGTAATAATAAAATGGAAATCTGAACGCTCGCGAGGCGCATACTATTTCCGAGTTAAATTACCCTGGCATAGTTTCTTGAGATTTCTATGTGAACAGATCAATCATAAAATTCTTTTGGTAATGTTAACACTTATCACTAGACCATCCGTTTCCCATTCCAACGAATTATTCCGTGTTTATACCTAAGACTTGTGAAGGTAATTTGGCAGCTCAGCTAAAAATGATTAAAGTCATGTAAATTACAGTTTTAAATGACTCGCGGTGCATTAGATAATGAAAACGGAACCACGGGCAAACTGACGAAACGAGGGTAGATACTAATGTTGGCGCAGACCGAGCTCTGTCTACCCGCATTAAATGCATGTAATGCCGCATGTAACTGCTTTGAAATATCGGGAGTTCAGCAAACCTATAGGATAATCGCGGTCAATATCCCGTTTTCATTATGCCTCATGTAAATTACATTTAAAAACTGGTTTAATTATAAATCCTCCTTTTTCGACCCGTCTGCCCTCCTTTACCAAATTATCTTTGGCAACCCTACTCGAGCACGAGTTTTCAATAAAATTCGAGTACCTGGTAACGTTCATATCACCATCAAGAAAATACGCTAACGGGGCGCTGTTCCAAACATAAAAAAATTTTTCGACATTGATACGATAACATTCCTACTCGATTTTGATGAAAACTCTCGCTCGAGCCACAGAACGCATTTTATGCGGCCATATTGTGGTAAAATCCCATCAAAAAGTTGAAGCCAACTTCCCTTTGACTTTGACAAATAAAAGGTCTCGTTAAAACGCTGCCCACATCAAACTATCGTTTTATTTCAGCACCGACGCCCGTTGGAAGTTGTTTCTCTTTGGTCGTGTCCTGTGCGAATAACGCTGCATAAAAACGAAAGAGGCACTTCATTTGTGGAGTATTTGTATTGTTTGTGGTTCGCTGGTCGAGCGACGGGGTCAATTGAAAGATTGAAACTGTGCGAAAAACTGAAAACGTTAGAATGTTAAAAAAGTGTACCTGAAGGATAGACATTTCTAGTCACCTTAGCAGCTTTTTGAGTTATCGCGATTTCAAAGTCAAAAGTCTTTGACCAGTGTGTGTTGCCAGTGATGACTTACGGATCTGAGACGTGGGCGCTAACGATGGGCCTCATAAGGAAGGTCAAAGTCACTCAGAGGGCGATGGAGAGGGCTATGCTCGGGGTTTCTCTGCGGGACAGAATCAGAAAATGATGATATCCGCAGTATAGAACTAAGGTTACCGACATAGCCCGAAGAATTGCGAAACTTAAGTGGCAGTGGGCGGGGCACATTGCTCGCAGAACTGACGGCCGATGGGGTCGGAAGGTTCTCGAATGGCGTCCACGGACCGGGAGACGAGCTGTTGGTAGGCCTCCAACAAGATAGAGCGAAGACCTAGTAGGGATTGCGGGACCGCGGTGGATGCGGAAAGCACAAGACCGGTCTGAGTGGAGAGCCTTGGGGGAGGCCTATGTCCAGCAGTGGACGTCTTTCGGCTGACATGATGATGATGATGATTTGAAAGTTTGGAACGATGTAATTACTAATTATCCTTATACAAGTTTTAAAGTCGTGATAGCCCAGTGGTTCGACCTATGGCCTCTCAAGCAGAGCGTCGTGGGTTCAAACCCCGGCTCGCACCTCTGAGTTTTTCGGAATATGTGTGCGAAATTACATTTGTAATTTATCATGAGCTTTTCGGTGAAGGAAAAACATCGTGAGGAAACCTGCACACTCCTGCGAAGCAATTCAATGGTGTGTGTGAAGTTCCCAATCCGCACTGAGAGGAGGCCTGTGTCCAGCAGTGGGACGTAGATAGGCTGATGATGATGATTATGGTGAAGTTTTAAAGTGATAAAAAAGTCAAGTTACACAAATATTTGTATGTGTAGCTGGGTGGTAACTTATAGACTATAAGTTATAGTCTATAGAGTGCTGTACATTCTGATATTAAAATCTTGTTTTTAAAAAGTGACTAGACAGTCATCATGTTCTTTACGTGTACCCTTCACTTATATCTGAATAGTTTAGTCACGGACCAACCCCAACACCAAATGTCAGGGCGAATGTTTCCGAAACGCATATTATTATGTTCATTTGCACCTGTAAATCTTATTAGCCACCAATCGCGGCTCACTTTCGACCAGATGACAAGCGACATGACAAGCTATGAACCAATCACGACGCTTTCCCCCGGCCCGCTCACCGCGGCTTTTTTCGTAATGACTTTCCAAGTAAATTATAGAAGATGCGGTGTCCAGAGGGTGGTTGGTCCGTGAGTTTAGTCCACCAATTTTGTTCTAACAGTAAGCTGTTCTATAACCATGTTGTTTTTAGTATGAGGTAACCTAATTGATAAATGAAAAACAGTCATTCCAATTTACAGCTATTTTTGCCTACAGCTTAACGCGCGTTGACGAATGTGTAATGTAAAACAACCTTCTGACTAACACACAAGTGCCAGGGAATCGAAAATACTTGAGAACAAAGCATTTTACATATTTAATCAAACAGTATTTCAAAACACGAGCATCAAAGCGTATTGAATCAGCAAACACGTCACGCCCCCTGTCGATGCAAAATGGAAACCTCACCGACGCCACTGCACTCCACGTAATGACCGCTCCATGCACGAAATGGTATCCACTCCTCTTAAATAGCTTAAAACTTTACAGCCTGCGGATAAGGTTGAATTTTGCTAGTGCAAGTGCAAATAAGCGGCACATAAGTCAACAAAATGAGTGGAGTTGACAAGATGGCTGCTATATTTCAGCGGAGTTATGCCACCGTAATCAGATTAGCTGGTTTTTCACAAGGCTTTTGTTGAAAATTTACGCTTGTTAGTATATCATGTTGGATAAAATACGTGGGTTTTGATGGTGAGACGAAATGATCGGCGTATCTCATGCTTAGGGTAAAGGTTTAACTTATGTTCGCTTGTTCAAATGGTTTACGATGGTGACCGTTTAAAGCGTACATTCATTTTGTTTAGACACCGACGCTCATTAATAAATGAAAGTGGTGCAGATTGCAAGCCAGTTCTCATTCTTTTTTTCATAAGATATACAAAAAGTAAACTCATGGCTTTTTGGGGATTATTTTATGTTTTTTTTCTGAGGTTTTTTTTTAAGGCGGTTTTACTTTTTGTTAAAACATTTTTAATTTCACAATTTTCAGTTACGTTAATATTTAAAATATTATCCTCCAACTCCTAGCCGTTAAGGAGTTGTACCTTCCATCATCACCTCATCAACACGAGATGATGACTACCAGACGCAAGTACTTGAATAGCTTTCGAAAATATGTGATACGTCCCTATAAAATTTGAGGGTTGCCCTCGATTTCCCTAAGATCCCATCATCAGATCCTGACTTGGTGTCAATGGGACCAACTAGAAAGTACACCCTTTCAAACAAAAAAAGAATTTTTGAAATCGGTCCAGCCGTCTTCGAGTAATCGGGGAACATACATAAAATATATATATATATATATTCCGACGAATTGAGAACCTCCTCCTTTTTTTGAAGTCGGTTAAATAGATGTTTTCCTGCAGATACTACTGATGCCAATCCATTGTGAAGCTAATAATTCTATGCATAGTATTGAAAGTCTAGCTAGAGTGGAATGGCGCCAATAATATGATTGTTAACCGCAACACAGAAGCTTTTAACACGAACATTATGCTTAGTGCTCCCACTTACAACTCGTATAGAGCAACATAGTTAGATACTGTGAGCTGGTGCCTATTTAAGCACAGCCGTCGGGTGAGTGTAGCCCTAGTGGCTCAAGCTGCGAGAGGCGTAAGAAGAGGGAAGACACTAAACTTGCGTTTCAAATTATTTTTATTATTTTCTTCAATAAAAACGAATACACGACTTTTCGTATGAAAGCCCGGTGTCAGAGTGTCGCTCATGTTTTTTTGTCTTTTTAGACACTTTGCATTCGTATTTTAAAATCAACGAACACAATCATCAAATAAAATAATGATAAATAAATAAAATACAATAAAATGCGTTTATTTCGGACAACAGAAACTAAAGCCTAAAGTTTTATGGCCTAGCATTAAGCAGCAGAAATATGAAGTCGGTGCGGTGCGAGCGGAATATTCTTTGAATGAAGCACCGACTTCATATATCTGCTGCTTAATGCTAGGCCATAAAACTAGATTCTGTTATCCGAAATAAACGAATTTTATTTTATTTTATTCATTTATTTATTTGTCTAGAGGGGCTCCAAACGTGTCGCGCACGGAACTCTCCGACCGCTAGAGCGATACAGCTACTGAATACTCTTGTAGCTGAGCTCCAAGACGCCTACGTATTTGCTGACATCTGGCAGTCGCTACTTGTCACAATCAACAAGTTTTCATGTACCTCTTAATTCTGTTTGTCTCATTTGTGTAGTTTTATTAATTTTAGCATGTTGTTTTTTTTATGTATTTTGTTCTCTTTCTGTTCTTTGTACGTTAAAATAATAAGTGTGTTGGTCTCTGACTGTAAGCTTGTTATTATAAATTGAATAAATAAATAAATAAATAAATAAAAAGCACAAAATACGTCTCGATAGCGTTTGCGTTAAATTGTCAAATAGTATGAGAATTGTTAAACGCGAACGCGATCGAGACGTATTTCTTGGCCTGGTCGGCGATTACACTAGGCACTCTAGAAATTTGTATTACGTTTGGAACAACGCCCGCCCGTGAGCGTATTTGGAACTAAAATTTAGTGTGAGGTTTCTCGATTTCGATACGATAACGTAACGTTACGCAGGATTCGTAAACTTCATACTTGGCCTACTGAGGGTCGAGCACGACTTTACGAATGCTGCGTAACGTTACGGTAAATTTTAGCTCCAAATACGCTCACGGGAGGGCGCTGTTCCAAACGTCATACAAACTCGACAATGTTTACTATTCGATTTTACGTTGCGCAGATTTCGAAAAGTCGTGCTCGACCCTCTGTATGTTGCTACGTGTATATCTGCGCCCTGAACACGAGTATTCGAATGCTACGTAACGTAATCGAGTGGAGCGTTATAGAGAAAATTTGTATGACGTTTGGAACAGCGCCTCCCGTAAACGTATTTGGTACTAAAAGTTTGTCGATACGATAACGATTACGTTACTCAGGATTCGAATATTCGTGCTTGGGGCTCCGTGCCAGTGGCGTGTCAGTTTGCCTGACTTATCCTTGACGTATTCGGCGCAATACCAAGTTCACCCAAATTCATTTACATTACCAAAAAATATTGGTACACGTATTTTTTAAATAATTTATTGAATCAGGCGTTACTTTGCGGAGGTCCATATTTATGAACTAAAAAACAATTACTTTGCTCACCCGCGACCACTAATGACAAATAGTTATATCTGTGCGGCAAATGTATGTTTCCATGCAACACCTCCGCCTCCACTGCTACACGAATCAACACATGCCACCCAGACCCAACTATCACCACCACCACTATACTAAACGCTAACGCGTTTCGGCACTCTCCACGAGGCCATTTACGAAGCACAACAACAACCGCTCAACATGCCACCACTTCCACTACTCAGTAGAAGTTTCTACTGAGTAGTAATTGTTTTTTAGTTCACGTATTTTTTCTTTTGACAATGAAACAAAAACTTACCAAGTTATGCGCGTTGTTGTGTGTGACGTCCGCCGTGATGCACTTTTTAATGTGACGTTACGAGCCCCCACTCCTTGGCTTGGGTGCTCTTTATTTTTGTAATTTTTTATTGATTTGATAATGCAAAAAATACGTATGAACTGAAAAACAATTACTTTGTTCACCCGCGACCACGATTTGTGGTCGCGGGTGAGCAAAGTAATTGTTTTTTTGTTCATAAATATGGACCTCCGCAAAGTAACGCCTGATTCAATAAAAAATACGTGTTTAATTATTTTTGATAATCTAACAAACGGACTAAATAGAATTTATCTTTTTACTCAGGAAACTCCTCTATAGAAATTATTCTACTTTAACTTTAACTAACACATGCATCTGTTTATTTACGATACGACTTGACATATTTTCGTTATTTTAAAAATTCGCAGACACCTCGAATAAAACTTTTAAGTTTGACTTGAGATCTCCCATTTGGGACAACATTCGCGTGACACTTCAAGATAGTTTGGTAGTTAAATTCAAAAGTTTCTAACTTACGTCCCATGGAAAAGTTCTGACACCGATCACAGCTCTTAACGCTGCCCTCTTCGTATAATTTGAATTAGAATATTTTTGTCACTTCGCCTTTGACGCCTTGAATAACTAATAACTTAGAAACTAACCATTTTAACCATTCATAAACCTATATTAACTAAAATGCCGTTAAAGTTCGTTTGTCCCTTTTTGTCACATTGACATTTTCGCTAGTAAGAAGAAGACCAAACCTGTTTTAGCTAATAGAGGCTTGAGTGACGTTTATGAATAAGGGCATTACTTGTTACATAAATGGAAACAAAATCACTTTTTTCTGGTATTCTGTGTATTATTTATTCAGTGAGTGTTTTTTAATAATAGCTTAGAAGCCTATTAAGTATAGCACGGCACGATAAGTCAGACTTGGTTTATACAAGGTTTTACTTACACCTTTCGTATGTAGGTATGTAAGTATGTAATTGAAGTAGTACGTAAAATCTTGCAACTCAATTCTAAAGCAGTTATTCTCAACCATTAAGATGAAATTTGGCACGTACACTTATGTAAATCCGGTAACGGTACAATAATCTGGTAGTGAAATTCTGGTGGTGCGGCCAGGATCGTCTCCACAGCTGGGAACTCTTCCACGGTTAATGGCATCGGCTTGAAATTTGGTACAGACGTGTCAGCTGGAAGGCAAGTCGCACAACATCGAGCGTGACGCTGGATTGTTACGGAGTAGGTACTTAGGTAAGTACCTACGTGGTGTGAATTTGACGTCGCAAACAAAGTAACCGTTTCGCTCGCATTATAAAAATAGTACGTTGCCAATCCGTGCCGCTAGAGGCGCTACTGATTTGTCCATAGTAACAAGACCTCAACGCGAACGCGATCAAGACTTTTTCCTGTGTCAAAAATTGCATCAGAGGCTCGAAAGCCAAGTTCTAAGGTAAGTTGTTTATCACTCTTCATCGTCATCATTATCTGCCATCAGCCTTTTTTACGTCCCACAGCTGGGCACAGGCCTCGAATGAGAGGACTTAGGCTACAGTTCCCCGCGGGCCCAGTGTGGATTGGGAGCATCACACACCAACTCTCACCACTCTTAAACTTTTTTTTTTAATAAATTATCAATTAATTGATAACTGTTTCCGCTAGCGTTGGTTTCGTCACAGTGTGTGCAATTGTGCACGTTTGTTTTTAAGTTTTTAATTTAAATGGGTCCTGCTGAAAAACAGCGATGCGGCTCGCCACAGCATTATGCTGAGTGGGGCCCATTTCACACTATTCGGCATTTGCTTAAGTTTTAAATTAGTAATTAAATTTTGTTTTATTTAGTTTTTTTTTTTAATTTTTCGTGTGTTTTTTTGTGTGTGTCGTATTTGTGTGTATAAATGTATCTCTCTCTCTCTTAATTTAAACTGGGTCAAGCCTCAGCAAGAAAATCAGCGCGACCGCAAACATGCCGCCGGTCGCGATGACTAATGCGTCGTGGTCGACCCTCGCTACTTTCCGGACACCGCACAAACCGGACAACTCGAAAATTCACTAATTTGAGGACATAGGTATAAGTCGTATTTAGCCCGACTTGTGTAGCCCAAGTTACGATTATTGGAATCCTGCGTAACGTAACGTTATCGTATCAAAATCGAGAAACTTCATATTCAATTTTAGTACCAAATACGCTTAAAACGTAAAATCGTCACGTAAAATCGAATAGTAAACTATAACGAGTTTGTATGACGTTTGGAACAGCGCCTGCCCGTGAGCGTATTTGGAACTAAAATTTGGTATGAGATTTATCGATCTCGATACGATAACCGTAACGTAACGCAGGATTCGACAAGTCGTGCTTAGGGCACTGTTCCAAACGTCATACAAATTTCTCGATAACAATGCTACTCGATTGCGTTACGCGGGATTCGAATATTCGTCTTCGTCAAACGTCATACAAATTTTCTCGATCGCGATACGATAACGTTACTACTCGATTCTTGATGAAAACTCGTGCTTAGCCTGCACTTCATTAAGACTGAATATCTTTAAACCGGATAACACTTCAGCAAGAAAATCAGCGTTACCGCAAATATGCCGCCGGTCGCGGCTTAATGCGCTGCGGTCGACCCTCGCTGCTTTGAGAGCATCTAGTGTAATCAACGACCAAAAAATACGTCTCGAACGCATTTGCGTCAAAGTGTAAAAAAAATAGTATACGAATTCACCCAAACCCCAGGGTCGAGCACGGCTTTTCGAATCCTGCGTTACGTAAAATCGAATAGTAAACGTTGTCGAGTTTGTATGACGTTTGCAACAGCGCCCGCCCGTGAGCGTATTTGGAACTAAAATTTAGTATGAGGTTTCCCGACCTCGATACGATAACCGTAACGTTACGCAGGATTCGACAAGTCGTGCTTGACCCGCCGAAACCCGAACCTTTCATAAAGCGAAAAGGTTCCTCAATGAGGGCTATTTCGAGTCAAAAATCCGCTAGGATCTCAGGATCGAGTGAGGTGCTGTCGATTTCCACCAATCACAGGCTAGTAGCTTGTCTCTCATTGGTGGAGAATGACAAATATACCTCACTCGACACCAGCGATCTTAGCGGATTTTTGACTAGGCATAGCCTTCATTGTTTGGACGACCGGATAGCCAAGTGGTTAGAAACCCTTACTATGAAGCTTGAAGTCCCAGGTTCGATCCCCGGTCGGGCAGATGTTTGTATGATGAATACGAATGTTTGTTCTCGGGCCTTGGATGTTTAATATGTATATAAGTATGTTTATCCGTTGTCTAGTACCCATAGTACAGGCTTTGCCTAGTTTGGGACTAGGTCAATTGGTGTCAATTGTCCTTCGATATTTATTTTTATTTATTTTATTTTTATTTATTTTATTTTTATTTATTTTATTTTTATTGTACTCAATTTGGTTTCATCGACTGGTGTCTATTTCACCAACTTTACAAAGATGTCAGTTTTCAATGACAATTCGGTGTCAATTACTGACTTGAAGAGCTTTTGTTTTAGCGCGCTTCATATTGGCAAAGAAATGTAGTTCGAATTGTCATTGTAAACTGACCATTGTGAAGTTGGTGAAGTTGGGGCCTGGACACGACTGGACATAATTGTTTATTATCTCAGTTACCCCGTTCTGCCCTTTCGCTCCATGAAGCGGCTCAGTTATTCGCGCGGATTTTTCCAACCACAACGTTTTGTTCAACTTTTCCAAATGTTTCTGTTGGCTATTTTAAATTCATCAAGTTCACGAATTATTCATGATTCGGTACCGAGATGCTTTGAGGTCACGTCAAATGTTTTTATTTGCATTTAAATGGCGAAGTATTTTGGTTATCGGGTCGTGGATTTTTTTATTATTTTCTGTACTTAATGCCGAATTTTATGAGGTCAAACAATTATATTATACTTGTTTTTTTTAGCATTAGAATGAAGGTAAACAATCTTTATTGAAAAACGCTTTTTATGAATAAGTAACAGCAGGAGGCAACAGGTGACCCTCGCGCAGGCAGCTTTCTCGCCCAAAGACTGTGTATAGCAATTCAGCGCGGGAATGCTGCCTGCGTAATGGGCACCCTACCCAGGGGTCTAGGTTAAGATTATTTTTAGTTTTTAATCTTATTAGGTTATTTTTAAGTTATTTACCTATTTGTTAATTTTAGTAATTGTTGTTGTCAATAAACACCCATTTATGGTTTTATTGTTTCAGTAACAGCAAGTAACAATTAAATAACAAGTGTTATGGATACACTAGGCACTGGGGAAAATTATTAAAACAACTGAATTTCAGCATACGAGTGGCGGAAGCGTTAGCGCGCGCGCGGCAGCTATCACCATTTTAAAGCGACTAAAAACGGTACCGCTGTCACCGTACGGGCTTTAACGCTACCCTCAAAAACTCATTTATTTACCAAATAAAACCCAACACCCTTAAAACTACCTACAAACTTAAATCCAATTGAAAATGTGTACGTGTGTGTATACGCGTCGTCTACAACAAGGATGTTTAATAATTTATATTGTTATGGTTTTATACGTAACGGCAGAGACAACTAATATGCAGACTGCTAATCTCCATACTAACTTGCGTAGGTACCTCCGAAATATAAGGTTCACTAGATGGCGTAGCTTAGCCGGCATATAACTCCCATACATACTAAACTACGCCATCTAGTGAACCTTAACATTTTGGAGGTACGCAAGTTAGTATGGAGATTGGCAGTCTTCATATTACTTGTCTCTGGTAACGGTTACCAGCTTATTTTTAAAAGCATCTTTCAGTAAATAGTTATGTCAAGATTATTTACCTACTTTCTAATGAAAAAAAACGAAGTATACATTATAAGAAAGAGACAGATTGTAGCCTCTTTGGCCACAGTCGCTCTCGAATAAGGTCCAAACTTGGTCCAAATGTCAACATGTTCGGAACATGTTTTTGTTTTGTGAGCATAATCTTTACCTAAAATAATTTACGCCTCGAGGTCATAACAGACCAGGGATCAGAGACTTCAATTCATTGGATTGCTGCTTGGGATTGTGAAGGAAATCCTCACTATGTTTCCATTCATGGAAAAGCTCACGATGTATAACGATAGGTGCCTAAAACTAATTACTTATATGTAGGAATACAAATCAAAACATCAACACCGAAAACACTTAATTCAAAACTGTTTTTGGTCCAAAAGTACCTTTCTACCATAATTGGTATACACATTTATACAAAATTAATAAGTTAAACAAGACTTTCTCAATCTCGACAAAAAGGTACTCGTAACATGTGTTTAAATCGATCAAGAATTATAATTATTTCCTACTTAATAATTACAAAATTGTCACTTTTCGCAATAAAATTTCCTCTAAGGAGAAATTAAATTTGCCTAAAGCTTTCACGAGGTCTCAAGCCAGGCAAGGCATGCTTAAGTACCGGTTAGTGGTTTCTTCAATGGTACCCTCTCACCTGTTTAAGATAAGGCGGAAATGATTAAGGCCGGATGTACATATTGTTTTATACATACCGACGGTACTCTGACTCAACCTCGTATATAAACTTTGATATTGGAATAACCACCAGCTCGCGGTCTAGAGTGGTTATTCCATGGACCAACCACCCTCTGGACACCGCATCTTCTATAATTTACTTGGAAATTCATTACGAAATAAGCCGCAGTGAGCGGGCCGGGGAAATGCGTTGTGATTGGATCATAGCTTGTCATCTCGCTCGTCGTCTGGTCGAAAGTGAGCCGCGATTCGAGGCTAAAGTGATTTATAGGTGCAAATGAGCATAATATGCGTTTCGGAAACGTTCGCCCTGACATTTGGTGTCCAGAGGGTGGTTGGTCCGTGGGTTAATCCAATTTCGTCAAAGTTTATATACATGAGTAGTCGAAGCCATCTTGATTCGTAAGACTTAAGTCGGTGCAAAGAAGGATATCGCGAGTCAAAAATCAGCTAGGATGCTAGTGCCGAGTCACGACATTGGAATAACCACCTTAAGTTCGCGGTCCAGAGTGCTTATTCCAATTTCGTCAAAGTTTATATACGAGGTTGAGTCAGAGTAACGTCTGTAAGAGATGGCTGCAATGTAGGGAGACACAATTAGTCAGCAGTGTACTTTTTAATCATTTATTAAGTATACTCACAACTTAGGATACTATAATTATACACAACCAGTTAGCCAGTGGATGTTAATCCTTGCAGGCCAGTAATATTAAATACGTTACACGTATGAGGCGAAGTCAATCAAACAAGAAGCTAAGTTCCCCGGAACCCTGATTTATATAACATTGTCTCCCCGCTCTTCTCCCTCCAACGATTCCTTTAACTGCCAGTGCCGCCAACATGACATCGTGCCAACTTTCGTAGAGATGCCAGCTTCCACTGACGAAGGGATGTGACGTCACTTCTTCATTGGTGTGAAGGCGCGACGAAAACAGTGGCGCCAACATCCGGCCCTCCTGCACTGTGTCTGTCCCTAGACACATCACCTTCTGAAACAAATCAAATATTAGGGTTTTTCTTTTCACTATTGACATTGGTGGTTTTCCATAGATTCCTGACTTCGCTAATAGAGTACCCATATAAAGTTCTACCTTGTATAGTGAGCGCGATTACCAACTTCATACCAGCATGCTCAGACTCTTAGTCCACATGATAGCTGAAGCTATCCAGTTTAACCGCCCTGTAACTTTTACAAGATAAAACTCAACTTATCACAAGCTCAAGGTCGGACCTCACTTGTAATACTTTTATGGGTACCTATACATAATTATATGAGCTACAATAGAACTACCTCTAGAATATGTGGAAGTAGAAATAGTAGATTAAATTTGTAATAAGTGACTTTACTATTTGTCCTCATTTGTTTATTAACGTTGAATCCTCTAAGCACTATTAGTAAATACATATTAAACATTTAGATCACTGTTGTATTATTATAAAGTTGTAATAATGATATTTACATACCAGTTACGCCAACATCCTCATCCCAATCAGTTATCCTGATCCAGGATTTCATATTTTCTACGCAAGCAGTACCTGAGTATTTCTTGTGTGAACGTTCACTGCCAGTAATATCCACTACTTGATACCTGTCTCTTCCGAGAATTTTGGACACTTTGAAAGGCCCTTTGAAGACTGGTAACAATTTAGTACTACTGCCATTACTATTTTGGCTAGGCACTTTTATGAGTACCAAATCTCCAATCTCATACTTTTTGGCTGGACAACGCTTTGCATCAAAACGTTGTTTTTGTTCCACGGCATTGTTTTGTATCCGTGTGTCCATTTTAAGGCGAAGTTTTGTAACGTCCACAATTTCGTCTTCGTCTGGTAAAAATATGTCACTCTCCATTCTAAGGCGGTATCCAAAAAATGCTTCGCTGGGGGTGGCATTTATTGTTTTTTGTAACGTACTATTTATACCTTGTTGCAAAGTCGTCAAGACTTCGTCCCAGCGAGTATAATCTGTATCTGCACCTAGCGAACGCAGTGCTTCCAGTATTGTTTTATTGTAAATTTCCACTTGGCCGTTCGCCCTGGCCATACTGGTCGCAATGGTGTGTGCACGTATATTTTTATCACAGCAATACGCCCTAAACGCCTTAGATATGAAAGCCGATCCTGCATCAGTGATAAGCCTTCTCGGGTTGCCAAATACTTTAAACAAATTATCTAATTCCCTTAAAACACATGCAGTACTTGTGTCCTTCACTGCACTGATAAAAACAAATTTCGTAAATGAGTCTACTAATACCAGAATGTGACAGTTTCCTTTTGATGATTTGACAAACGGACCCACGTGATCAACGTGCAGAGTGTGAAAAGGACGCGCGTATTTAGGGATGGGAAACAGTTGTCCCTCTTTTTTACCGGTCTTGTTTTTGTTGTATAAACAGTGCAGGCAATTTTTAATATATTTGGTAACAACTTTTTTCATTTTTGGAAACCAATATTTTTGTCTAATTCTTTCCAATGTTTTTTCTACAGCAAAATGACCGATTTTATCATGATTATACATAATCACTTGCCATATACAGTTTTTTGGAACTACCCACCTACGACCCAATTCAGTGCGTCGGTATACTTTATTTCCAAGGAGTTCATAATAATTAAATGTACTTCTATTTTCATCGGCCTCTCCTGATAATAGAATGTCTTTAATTTTAGTTATATTCGAGTCTTGTTCCTGAACACTCAAAAGCCAATCAGCCTCAGTTATAGATAAAATCATTTGTTGTTCCGACATTTCGCCCGTAAATGCTGGATTTCGACTAAGTGCATCAACATGTTGCATTTTGTTTCCAGGTCTATGGCTTATCTCATAGTCAAATTCTTGGGTTAATAATACCCATCTGGCAATTCGCGGCAAAACTTCTTTTTTTGTTAGTGAATATCGAACAGCATTGCAATCTGTTACTAATTTAAATTTGTGACCTAATAAATACAAACGGAATTTTTGTAATGACGTTACGATAGCTAATAACTCCAATTCGAAAGAATGGTAACGTTTTTCTTCGTTTGTGGTTTGCCTGCTATAGTAGTAAATTGGTCTTTCACCATGTTCATGCACTTGTACTAATATACCAGCAACGCCCTCTCTACTTGCATCTGTATATAAAATAGTTTCTTTTTCTTGATCGAATATTGCTAAAATTGAGTCTGAAGTTAAAGCATTTTTCAATTGTTTAACAGTGGTGTCGTGTTGGTCTGTCCAATGCCACCGTTGGCCTTTTTTTAAAAGTTTTGTCAGGGGGCTACTTAGGATTGCGCAATTTTTTATAAACTTTCGGAAATAGTTAACTAAACTAACTTTTTGTATTATTTTTATTTTTACGGTCATCCCGTTTGAAATTAATTTTTCACAAATTTCAAATTTGATGCGTAAATATACAGAAAAGCCAGAAAAATTAGTTCTCGAATTGGGGTTCGAACCCAAACCTTTACCATACCGTGGTAACGCGCTAATCCAATTACGCTATCCGAGCAATTGGAAGTTAGCACGAAAAACTCCTATATATTCACGCATCAGATCTTGTTACTTAGCGATATTGATTGCTTATTGATATTGAAGTTAGTTTAAAATCAACGATTAGCGCCATCTCTCGCTTAGTAGGTGAACGTAGATGTTTCATACTAAGGTGTATTGGTCTCGTACAGAGATTATTGCATAGATGGCGTTAGCGAGTCAATATCGCTAAGTAACAAGATCTGATGCGTGAATATATAGGAGTTTTTCGTGCTAACTTCCAATTGCTCGGATAGCGTAATTGGATTAGCGCGTTACCACGGTATGGTAAAGGTTTGGGTTCGAACCCCAATTCGAGAACTAATTTTTCTGGCTTTTCTGTATATTTACGCATCAAATTTGAAATTTGTGAAAAATTAATTTCAAACGGGATGACCGTAAAAATAAAAATAATACAAAAAGTTAGTTTAAAATCAACGATTAGCGCCATCTCTCGCTTAGTAGGTGAACGTAGATGTTTCATACTAAGGTGTATTGGTCTCGTACAGAGATTATTGCATAGATGGCGTTAGCGAGTCAATATCGCTAAGTAACAAGATCTGATGCGTGAATATATAGGAGTTTTTCGTGCTAACTTCCAATTGCTCGGATAGCGTAATTGGATTAGCGCGTTACCACGGTATGGTAAAGGTTTGGGTTCGAACCCCAATTCGAGAACTAATTTTTCTGGCTTTTCTGTATATTTACGCATCAAATTTGAAATTTGTGAAAAATTAATAGTTAACTAACCCGAGAAACTGGCGAAGCTGATGAACCGTTTTGGGTACAGGAAACTGTTTGATTGCTTCTATTTTCTTTGGTGTAGGCTTTATACCCTCACTACTCACGTCATAGCCAAGAAAAGTTATATCAGTTAATAGAAAGAAACATTTCTTTAAATTTAGGGTCAATCCGTGTTCTTTGAATATTTTTAATACGGATTCCAGAGTAGCTAAATTCTCCTCAATAGTTTTTGAAACAATCAAAACATCGTCTAAATAGACAATAACGTTTTTAAATCTCAAATTACCCAAAATCGAGTTCATCATTCGTTGAAAAATAGAGGGCCCATTAGATAAACCGAATGGCATTCGTAAAAATTCATAGTGCCCATCCTCGGTTATGAATGCGGTCTTGTTGACGGAATTTTTGTTAACACATATCTGGTAGTACCCACTTTTCATATCTAAACTAGTAAAGTAGCTACATCCTTTTAACCTGTCTAATAAATCCTCTATGCGAGGCATAGGATACTTTTCTTTGGTAGTTATTTTATTTAGGGATCTATAATCAACACAAAGTCGTTTTTCGCCTCCATTTTTATCTACTAGTAAGACAGGACTTGCATAAGCAGATTTACTCTCTTGTATGATATTATTTTCGAGAAGTTCATCTATTATTTTGCGTAATTTTATCCTATCGGGTTCAGATAACCTATACGGCCTAGAATGGATTGGTTTCTTAGAGTCTAACTCGATATCCATTTCAAAATCACTGACTTTACCCAATGAATTTAAAGATGTTGAAATAGTTTCAGAATGTTTGTTAAATAGTTCTTTCAGGGTACTTTGATATTCGTTAGCTACGTTAAATTTTATTTCGTGAGACAAGACCGCAGAAACAACAGAGGTTTTATAAAACCTGAGCGTATTTCCTATTCTTACATACATGACTGATGGATCTTCTGTCACATTTCTACCAATTAGAACATCGCAACCTGACAGTGTCTTTATAACATAAAATTTAACGTCTGTAAATTCTATGTCGTCAAACGTCAGTGAAGTCGTTATGTACTCGTCTACCAAAATTATAGACCCACCTGTAAACCCCTGCAGGTGAATAGGGTTGGGAAGTTTACATTTGGGGAGGTTGAACTCTTTTACTAAATCCTGAGTTACTATGGAACAATCACTACCCATATCAATAAACATTTGTTGTGACATACCCCCGATAAACCCACTTTTATAAAACTTATTTTTATTTTCACCAGATTTGACAAATTTTACCTCTTTTTTTAGTTCTACTGATTTTTTTGTTCGGCAAAAGGTTTCAGAATGACCTTTTTTGCTACAATGATTACAGATTTCTGTACATTCGTGCTTTTTATGATTACCACCACAGCCAAAACAATTTATTGGTTTCGTTGGTTTAGAGGGGGTTGTCAATTGACTTTGTAAAATGACTTTATTAGGCTGTTCCGCTTTTACGCCATTACCGAGTTCATTCCTTTTAAATGACTACTGATTTTGAGGCGCTTTGTGTTCAACAAGAGGGAGGTTACCCGAACCAGAAGTAGTATGAAAGCGGCCATGAAGAAATGATGCCAACTGATCGCATGATTGTATATTACCGGCGTCTACCGATGCACTGAGATTAGAATCGTTTATATTTCCTATTATTATGGAAATTATGTCTTTGTCAGAAAAGTTCAAGTTTAGTTTGTCAATCTTACATTTCTGTTTGAAATGGAATTCGTAGAGGGACTGTTGAGAAACAGGTCTACTGTCTATTATGTCTTTCAGCAAGTTGAACATATTGCGTCTTATTTGGAATGTATATGAAATTTTATCCCTCCATTCCTTCCATTTCCATAAAGCCCACCCACTTTCATTTTTTATAAACGAATCATACCAAATTTTCGCGGGTCCTTTTAGTTTATTAACGGCTTGAAAAATAATTACTTGCTCCTTCCAATTAAATGTTTTAGCATGTAAATCTACAATGTTAAGCCAATTATCTACTCTGTCAGTAAGGGGGTCAAATTCTGGTACCATTGAATTTAGAATCATATTATGGCAACCCGTTACCTGACCATCAACTGATTTTCTTGCTTTCTTTCGAGGCGGCGGTGGTGTGTGGCCGCTTGAAGTATTACTTGACGATGACGAACTTGAGGACGACCGTGCGCGCTTTCTTGTCTTCCTTTTTCGTTCGCGAGCACGAGACATTCGTCCCATTTTGTAAGCGCGAGTTCCAATTTAGCACTTCTGATGTAAGAGATGGCTGCAATGTAGGGAGACACAATTAGTCAGCAGTGTACTTTTTAATCATTTATTAAGTATACTCACAACTTAGGATACTATAATTATACACAACCAGTTAGCCAGTGGATGTTAATCCTTGCAGGCCAGTAATATTAAATACGTTACACGTATGAGGCGAAGTCAATCAAACAAGAAGCTAAGTTCCCCGGAACCCTGATTTATATAACATTGTCTCCCCGCTCTTCTCCCTCCAACGATTCCTTTAACTGCCAGTGCCGCCAACATGACATCGTGCCAACTTTCGTAGAGATGCCAGCTTCCACTGACGAAGGGATGTGACGTCACTTCTTCATTGGTGTGAAGGCGCGACGAAAACAGTGGCGCCAACACGTCGATATACATGAGTATATTCGAAGCCTTCTTCATTCGTTAGACTTATGTCGGTGTAAAGCAGGCTATCGGGATGCTAGTGGCGAGTGAGCTCTATCTGTCAATTTCCACCAATCAGAAGCCAGTAGCTTGTCTCTCATTGGTGGAGAATGACAGTCACTGTCTATCCTAGCGGATTATTGACTCGCTATAAGCCCTTATTGACAACATTTCATGTTTTTAACACTATGACTTTATTACAGTCCGGAAGCGTTTAAAATAGAATTCGGGTTCGGGTGAATTAATAATAATAATAATAATAATAAATCTTTATTTCGCAACAACAAAACAGTATTCAGTTAACTTAAAATTAAATTAAATATAAGTACTTAGTTGCGAAAAAGGAATCCACTCAGCATTCGTCGGGTCACCAAAGGTGGCTCGACGCTGATATTATGTGGATCCTGGTTGGCATGCGATACAGAGCCGCACGACACACAGCGTTGCAAGCCCACGCTAACACACTACGTACTCCAAATATTCGTATTGACATCTCTTTCTTTGACATAAGGATAGCCAATGACAGCCGAAGTATTTCTAAAACACGTAAGTATCCTATTCTAAACCAAATGCCCACAAACGTAGTTATAATTATGTTAGGTATTTTGATTGGAAAGAGGAACACAACAATCGTTTTAAAGTTTCATTAGGATTCATAACGAATGAATTATTTTTAACGACCGGATGGCCTAGTGGTTAGCGACCCTGACTATGAAGCTTGAGGTCCCGGGTTCGAATCCCGGTCGGGGCAGATGTTTGTATGATGAATACGAATGTTTGTTCTCGGGTCTTGGATGTTTAATATTATTATGTATATAAGTATGTATTTATCTATATAAGTATGTTTATCCGTTGTCTAGTACCTATAGTACAGGCTTTGCCTAGTTTGGGTGGTCAATTGGTGTCAATTTGTCCCATGATAGTTTTTTTTTTTTAAGAAGCACTTATTTTAAAAGGACATTATTATCTACAAATGTAACGGACATTACATACTTTCATAAGAACAGTTGGGTACAAAAATAAACCCCGTATGTTTTTATAGGTTAGGTTACTTATATTTTACGAACACTACAGACTAGAGGAAGGACTACGGATTAGTCCTAAAGGACTAGGTATTTTTTTTAATGACCTTGAGCAAAATTACATAATACATGCTAACGAAATTACAAATAGCAACTCAACACATCGCGATGAACTCATCCCGATCTGTTTAATTCGCTAAAACCACACGTTTCAGTTCTCAAAAATAACTAATTGTTCGTAGATTAGTTGGCTACCGAATTATAAACTATTTAAGCTTTTCCCTCCACAGTACCTGTCACGACCCTTCCGG
Organism: Clepsis dumicolana; assembly: GCA_963691665.1. NCBI lineage: Eukaryota > Metazoa > Arthropoda > Insecta > Lepidoptera > Tortricidae > Clepsis > Clepsis dumicolana. Next base: position 15,940,791 of record OY829507.1, on the reverse strand, counting down.
GCAGGGTAACGTTAACATTAATAGTTCGTAATGTTATTAATAGGGCCGGCACTGATTTATCCGGCCCTAAATAACTGATCAGCAGTTGCCAGCACCAGCTAACCAGTGACGAGGGTTAGGCAGCTTTACTTTTTAATGTCCAGGGTGTACAAAATGTCGGACGAGAGCGAAAGTTCCAAGCTGACCGAATGTACTTTTTAATCCCCGACGTTTGTCAGTCTGTGAAATTGGCTGTCTGAGGGTCGAGCATGACTTTACGAAACCTGCGTCACGTAAAATCGAATAGTAAACGTTGTCGAGTTTGTATGACGTTTGGAACAGCGCCCGCCCGTGAGCGTATTTGGACTAATATTTAGTATGAGGTTTCTCGATCTTGATACGATAACCGTAACGTTACGCAGCATTCGTAAACCCTCTGTACGCGGCATTAGTTCCTAGACAGATGACCGATTTGGTTAGCTCGGCTTAGTAGTTTTCATCTAAGTATTCTAAGTTGGTTAGGTCAGTTCGAAGTTAAACTTTTAGTGGGAACGTCTGGCTGGTCACGTCTGAATTACACACATCAGCATCAGCAGCGCCATTAGTTGTATGTACAGCAAACAATTCTCATACTATTTGACACCCGTAACGCAAACGCGATCGAGACGTATTTTATTACATAGACTCTCAAAGTCTCTAGTGTTCTTCTTCTCAGTCGTACACTCTTGACAGAGTGGTCGTGGTCATGTTTCGGTCGGCTTCTGCGCCACCGCTGTCCTCGCGATCGCGATGCGTCGCCATGCAGCTCGATGTTTGGCAGAGTGAGAGCCATCGTTTATACTGGAGTGCGTCACAGATTTAATGAAGTCTGTCCACCTCCCTCTAGTGTAATCAACGGTAAAAAAAACCGGCCAAGTGCGAGTCGGACTCGCGCACTAGGGTTCCGTAGAAAGATTTTAAAGCTTTTACCGAGTGTTTTAAGAAGTCCAGTGTTAGCAGAGCCCTGCTCTTAAGCAAAATGTACGTAGTGTGGGGTCAACTTATATTGGTCTGCGAAATCTACAGACAGTCATAAAAATTTAAGATTTTGAGACTTTTCGGGGTGGTTGTACTATAAGTACTACCTTCATACCAAATTTCAAATTTCTAGGACATCTGGAAGTACCCTTTAGGTTTTTTTATATCGGCAATTTGTATGGAAATGGATTTTTTAATGACTGTATCTTTTGATTGCGTTGACTTAGAAGGTTGATTTTTTCACAGCTTCAAGGGGCCGCCGGCTTGAGTATTTGATATTTATTTCAGCATGCTACCTCCACGCGTCCCAGAGAAAAAGGGTCTTGACAGACAGACAGACGGACAACAAAGTGATCCTATAAGGGTTCCGTTTTTTTAATTTTGAGGTACGGAACCCTAAAAACGTCTCAATCGCGTTCGCATTTACGTCTGAATTACTATGGTCACATTAGCAGCGGCACGTATTCTTATGGACGTGGCATAGAACAAACATTATATTTTCGAACAGCTGTCAGCATGTTAGCATTGAAACAACATCGACAATGTAGGGATATTTACTTTTTGGGTACTAAATATTTCAGTGTCCGCTTTTTACTTCTGACTTAAGCCCGGAACCTTTATGTAGACGAGGGTTCAGTCTGGGCAGTTTTTAGACTCCGCTGACCCCCGATTGTCAATGAATCCGTTGATACTGATGAATGGTCATTGTGATTGTAAAATATATAGGTTTCTCTTTTTTTTTCGGTATAAAACTTAAGCGCAGCACTTTTTTCGTGCTCTTTTGGATTCAGAGGAAAATATAATAGGAAGAACGGCCTTAAAATATTTTTACAATACAAAGAACTCTTTATTGAACACCACATAATCAACAAACAAAAAAAAAAGTACAAAGAAAATGCAATGTAGAAATGGGCGGCCTTATCGCTACAGAGCGATCTCTAGGTACCAGGCAACCACAATGGAATAAATAAATTTTAGGTAGGTAATCATTGTGTTAGTCTTTTGAATTGTTAGCTGGCTTTCTTACGACTTCATCTGCTTAAATTTATTATTCGGTTATCGCTATCTTTCCAATATCAACCAATATCAACAATTCTTCAGGATAAAAGATAGCCTATGTTTCAATTTAGGGTGTAAGCTATCTCCGTTATTTTGAACCAAATCCGTCCAGCCGTTTCCGCTTTCGCATTCAAAATATTACTAGGATGACTTGCTCGCGCCCACTATAAATGTTTCGAAATAATCTGCAGCAATGTCCTTATACTAGACTTTACAGCCTCCTTAATGATCTACTCTTCTTATCTACACAGTATAAAACAAAGTCACTTCCCGTTGTCTGTCCCTCACTCGTTGTGCTGTGTACTTATGTATCTAATCTTTGCTGAACACCAGACTCTCGGTCCGAACAACAATTTTGTTGCTGTCGGGTTTGAAACCTTGGTTTCATGGAGTCCCGGCGCTTAGAAGCTTATTTCAGAGTTGCAAAAGCGCTTGGTCGATGCAATTTGTGACCAAAGGGCAGTTTTCTCTCTGAAAGAATCAGCATCGCTATTCAGCGAGGAAACGCTGCCAGCCTTTTGTGCACCATGCCACGGGGGCCTTTTTAGATTTCATTTAGTTTTAACTTTTAGTTTAATAAGTTTTAGCTTGGATTTTATACCATTTCATTTTAGTTGTTAGTTATTTTTCTTACATATTTAGTCATAGTTAATATTTAGTTTAAGATCTTATTTTTTGTCATTTTCCATCTACATATAAATACCTATAAATAGCGCGTCGTAGCCGCGCCTCGCCCTGTAGCACTGTATGAATTGCAGCTATTGCACGCGTTTATCGGAGCTCTTCAGTATGCATAATAAAAATAAAAAGCATTATAAACATGAAAAAACAGCTGTAAACTTGTATAAAAGAAGTCACTTCACACTTACACCACAGTAAGCGAAGCCTGGGTGGGTACGGGTAGCTAGTTACTTATACGGAAAAGCTATTAACATATTAAAATAATTGCAAACGGTTTGACAGTAAGACTGACATTACAATACATAAACCTTTAGTTATATTCATTTATTTTATTTCAGGTAACAAAAAAATTCGCTTCAAAAACTTAGTAAGCCGCGCGTTTACCGCGTTATAAAATAACCGAAGAAATATCGCCGAACCTAAACTTGATTACCCAAATCGCTCGTCATTTCTCTCAATCGGCATGGAATGATCTGTCATCTCCCTCCCGCTTATTGTATTGTAAATATCGCCAATATCTGGGATTGAAGTCATTCCCGAAGCTTTTGAGCTGAGCGGCGTTAAAATTTGCCTTCAAGTATTCTTTTGTCAGACGCAATGAAACGGAATCATGATGTTTTCGCTATTTCAAAATTAAATTCTGGATACGCTTAGAAGAATGAAATAAAAATAACTTCCTCGACCATTGAAGTCTATAAACGTAAAAGTATTAGTTACTGTTAGTCGAAAAAATCATTTAGTTGACATTTTCTATCCATGAAATGTGATCACCTCACTTTTGTCTTACTTATAAAAAGCAATCAACATTTTCCGCGCTGTTATTAAATATTTCACGACAGATCAAATTTACGGTGAAAGTCAATTTTCTGTTAATAACAAAACCTTGTTTTGCTCAAACAAATGGTGACTAAAATAGACATCATTTTTTCGTTGAAGAATTAAATATTTCGGCACTCGTGCGAACGAAATATTTTCTGAATAAAACGAAGTATTTTCTGAATTTAATAGAATTTCTAAATTTAAAAAGAATGAGAAAAATCTTGCGTGAAAGTTTTTTGTGTATACCTACCTAAATAGGAAGGCAAACAAGCAAATATGTACTTATTGTAACTATATAAAAAATAAGGCCGTGTTTGTACACAATTTATAAGTCAAGAGTTACTGGACCAATTTCAAAGATCTTTGATTTATTGGATTTGTCTTCGCTGTGAATAGCAGAAAAGCTGGAAATATTCAGGGCCTGTGGTGGTAAGAAGTTCGCCAGGTCGGCTAGTACAACAATCAATACAAATATTCTTTATTGAAAACCACAAAACAGTACAAGGAGATTACAAAACAAAAATAAGTATGGTAGACAATAGGCGGTCGACTAGTATAATTTATGAATCTCTCTAAATTCCCTTCCAAATTATTCATACCCACGAGTACATAGTTTTGCAGACTACCTCTGTTTTCATTGAGCTTAAAAAGTATCACATTCCGTACTTGCCGCTTAATGCTCAAAGGTGCGTTCCGAAATGGACATGTTTTCCGCGCAGAGTGCATTCCGCTATGTACTCGTACTGCCTTTGTTCCGGGGGTTATTCTAGAGGTGAGTGCGGAACACGACATTTTATTTTACTGGTGAAGTTTATAAACATTTTGCACCCTCGCTTTCAAATACGAAAATGTTTTAAAATATGAGTGACTGAAAAATAACGAGTTAAAAAAGTTAAGCACGGTCGTTAAATAATGTGTACCTACATTTGTTTCGACCTTAAACCAAAGACATGAGCCCTTTTAAAACCGAGTAGTATTCATTGACGGGGCGTCTATTATTTACCGATTAACTGCAAGTCGGACTCACGCGCCGAAAGTTCCATATAAATTTTCAAATTATAACTCAACCGTTAAATTTGTAAATTTGCATGAAGATACACTTACAGACAGACATACTGACGGACAGATAGACTGACAGACGGACATCGGAGTGATCCGATACGAATCCTAAAAATTAGTAATTTACGTTTAAATTTACTCAACCCCACAAGCTGAATTCTTGACGGTTCGTTAAAATGAACCGTACAGTCTACGGCCAATAGGCCCCTGTTTCACCAACTTTACAATTGTCAGTTTTCAATGACAATTCGGAGTCAACCGCTGACTTGAAGAGCTTTTGTTTTAGCGCGCTTCATATTGTCAAAGAGATGTAGTTCGAAATGTCATATAAAACTAACAATTGTAAAGATGGTGAAATAGGGGTCAGGAGTGAATAATATCTAATTCACCAATACTTTTACCAGTATCCAGACAAAGGCAGTATATTTTCAAACGGCAGCCATGCAAACTATCCAATTTCAAACACGCGTTCAAGCTCAGGAGAACTTACAGCCATCGCGTTTCATTCTATACAAAGATGTGAAACCTTAGTAAATAACTTCCACACACTCTTATCTCATTCAGCTATGCAGTTGCAAAAGTAACCTTACACTACCCGGTTAGGGTTTGAACTTCCGAGAAAGACGAGAATGTTGTGCGCGTATGCTAAAGTTGTATGAAATGCAACGAGCTAAGGTTTCACCTGCCAAGTAATTTCAGCTACATTTTGTTGAAAGTTCACGTTTTCGTTGTTTCGTTGGAAAAAAAGAATGAATTCCCTTATTCTTTGTTCATTTCGCTTACTTGTTTCTATTACTGCGCTTTTTCACTTTTTCACTCCAGACTCATCCGCTACTGACACTTTCAATTAAACTTTCAATAAAATACTAAGTATTTTCGGTGGTATCAGCAAGAATCGATATCCTAACCCCACTCTTAGACTACCTAGTAAAAAAAATGCGTAAGTTGAACGTCAACTACGTCAATTTATTTGCTTCACGCACTCACACTGTATGTATCATGTATCATCATCATCATGTCAGCCGAAAGACGTCCACTGCTGGACATAGGCCTCCCCCAAGGCTCTCCACTCACGCCGGTCTTGTGCTTTTCGCGTCCACCCCGCGACACTGTATGTACCGAACTTACATTTCTTCCTCATTATTGTAAACTTCAAAGTTTTTTTACTTCAAATAAAGTAATCGACAAACAAACTTGTAAAATTATCGAAGTTGACTTTCTTAAAAAAAAAACCAAAAAAAGGAATGGACAAAAAGTCTTAACATATAATTAGCAAACCTGCTCACAAAATTTCACGAGAATCGGTTGAGAAATGCGACCTATATAGGAGAAGAGCCGGACAGACGCCGGACATACGAAAGACTTTTATTCAAGCTAAAACTGAGACGCTTCGCTCACTTCGTTCGCTCGATCAATTAGAGGATTATACTTATACAATACCGGAGATATACGATACTTGCGAAGGCAAAGGGTTAAACTTGACAAGGCGAACGATTCACGGGATAGGTCGAAGGGAATGTGAACTGAGCCCAGCGTCATCCGAGCGAGAAAGCAATGGTTATGTGTTCATATAGTTCATACTGGCTCCCAATCACAGTACAGGTCTTAACAACAGTACGTTATTAACTTATTACACTGACTAGAGTTTTGAAAGATAAGTGCTATTACAATATTTAAATGACATATAATTGAATAATGCATGAATTAACTGGGTATATTTTTATTGTAAACTAAGTATTTTAATTTTAATGACTTATTGATTGTGAATTGACATTATTTATTAATTGTAACTCAATCTATTATGTAATTCAATTTAATTTAATTTCATTTACTGGTATTCAATCTATTTTAATTATTGTAATAATAGGATAATTGCCTGAAAAGGTAATTTATTATTACAATCCAAATAAAGAAATTGTAGGAACTTAACAAGCAGGGAATTTTACTTTTAATATAACATTTAGGTAGGTGTATCTACAGAGATGAAATCTCTTAATATAAAATTTGTACGCCATCGAAGCGGCAAAAAGTGGAGAACGCTTTATGTTAGCACTAGCTTATGCCCCGCGGCTTTGCCCTCGTGAAATATTTCAAAATGGGCTAGTTCCCTATCCCGTGGGAATTTCGAAAAATCCCTTCTTAGTGCCCCTCTAGAATACTCAAGGTACATGTGTGCCAAATTTCAAGTCTCTAGGTCCAGTGGTTTAGGCTGTGCGTTATCTGTCAGTCAGTCAGTCATTCACGGTACTGTTTTATAGGTATAGATAACACCTGTTGACCATGTAACCTACTTTTTGAAGAAATAAACTTTTGACTTCGAAAGTTCTGTAGAACCGATCATATTATTTTACAAACTTTCCCGTATTTTGCCGTTTTCAAAATATTGAAGTTTAATATGACAATATGACCAACTTAGAAAAGTTGGAAAACCCCCGGGTTTTCCAACTTTTCTAAGTTGGTTAGGTTATGCTTTTTTGTATTGACAAACCAAGTACACCTTTTCTTTCTTTTCTCTACTTTCTTTAATTTTGGTGGCCCACAAATTACACCAGAGGTCTAGAGTTTAATAAATTACCCACATTAATTCTTGTAGGCTTGAGTGGAGACCTCGTGCAAACACTCGCTGTAGGGGGAGACCACCAATGAGGTGGAAGGACCACATCTGCCGACAAGCGGGTGGAGGATGGATGCAGATGGCAATGGATCGCCAGGCGTGGAGAAATGGACAGGAGGCCTATGTCCGAAAACGAACGAACTAAGGGCTGCTATGGATGGACGGAATTCTTCTAGGCTGTGTTACTGTCCAGACCTAGCCACTGTGTCAGCTTCCGCGGTGTGGGCACGGGACACTCGGCAGAGCATCTCGCTGGGCAAACAGAATGGAAGCAGCCAGCCAGACATTTTTATCTCGCACAATATCGGGTCAGAGTTCCTGGCCAGATAGAATGCGTTATAATAGAGGACTTATGAATAAGAATGCCATGGTATCTTGATCGTGTGGAAACGGTGTGGATGAACGGTTGAATGGAAGTATTTTGGGACGGTTTAATTTACCTTTTCGGGAACTGTCACGTGTTGGTTTATTCAGTACGTTGAATTATTCGCGATTGCGCCAGTTTCCGAAAATTGTGGAAAATTTTGCTGATATGTACATTAATATTTGGGTGAGCTACCTGTAGTAAAATATGTGGTTTAGTTCAGAGGTCGGCAATTAATTTTCAATGGGTTCCGGGATGTTGTTGAAAACATGTTTTTATCGAGGGCCAAAAAAACTCATAATTCTTAGAGTAATTTCATTATTTTCATTACAGGTCTATTTGTTAGGCACGTATCTATATTCAACACTATTCGGCGTTCCTAATTTGTTGCTGGCTATAGTTTAGTTAATGTTATTTAACGAACGAATTGAAAACTCAACTTTTTTTGTTAACCGTATCGTTATCGTTTCGTATCATCGGAAGTGGAGGTACAATACAATACAATACAATAACTCTTTATTGAACACCACATAACAGTCAAAACAAGAAATAAGGCACAAAGAAAATACAAGGTAGCAATGGGCGGCCTTATCGCTACAGAGCAATCTCTACCAGGCAACCATAATGGAATAAAGATAAGAACATATTAAAGCAGGTGGTGCTAATTAAAAAGTTTTAGGTCACGAATTTATAGCAGGTTACTAGCAAAAAATACATAAAAAGCATAAAAAAACACATGATTTCAATGAAACTCGATAATAACAGATACGTAATAATACAAAAATACTAACTATAGAAAACTTTAAAAAGTTAGCCAGAAAACTCATGTACAGATTGACAGATAGTGCTCCTTCAGCATAGTTTTAAAAATAGTCAAAGATTCAGCGCGCCTTAGGCTTATAGGTAAGGAGTTCCACAACCGTATAGCTTGGACAGTAAAGGAATGAACATAGAATTTAAAATTAGAAAGAGGTACCTAGGTACTGTAGATAGGCTACATATATGATGCAAGTCTGGCAAGCTAGACTGATGTATCTCGTTTTGAATTCAGAATGGTTTTAAAATAAAGCAACAGCCTTTGCTTTCGGAGGCAGATCGGGCTGGGTCCGTATTGGTGTTGTCATCTTATTAGTTTTAAGTCCCCGTCTTTACTTGAGAACTATAGTCCAGTCTCGATCTAAGAGTGTTTCTATATTTCCAACTAGTTAAACAGGGCATTAGATATTTTGCACTTAGGCCGCGACCCAGTTCATCCCCCCACAGTACATACCTACTGTAAGTTCATCATAATAATATTGCACCTGTATGGACACGAAAACACTTATCATACCTACTTCTTATTATAACGAAACAAAATAAAAACAACAATACTTCACACTCCGCCCTTTTTACAACTTACGTCAACCCCATGGTATTTCATTATCAAAACAAACCTTTCCTTAAACCCTAGCAACAGGTATCGATATCAAAAACTCACTCCGAAATCCGACAGTAATGCGTTGATGTTAATGAGCGAGATAATGGCGGCGGCGTGTTTCGGACACCGCGGCGATTAATCAAAAAGTTGGGCTGTCAGCGGCTACAGCAGTCTGCTAAGAAACCTCTGGGTAAGTTGACGCTGGTAATGAATGGACCGCCTTACATACGTATACCTACATGAGATCAGACATGGGTCAGTCGTTGTGAAACTATTATTACTATTTATTACAAGCTTTTGCTTAACTTGCAACGTTCGTATGTAAGTATGTAAGTTGTCCGTCAAATCTTGCAACTGAATTTTAAAGGAGTTTGAGGATTGTCAATGCAACTTATGTGGATGACTGTACTCAATGACTCGCAAAAATGCATATTGTAACTGCGATGCCCACCGTACACATCACGACATCAAGAACCAATCAGCGGCGATATCACGCCATCTACGGCTGTTCCGATTGGTCGACACTCTCGGCAAGAGGGATGCACACCACCGTCCGACACTCGCCTTTACTATACAGCGCCGATGCGCACACATTTATCCTTTCTTCTAAATTATATTCTAAATTATTTTCTATAAATCTGTAAGTTGTTAAATTCATTAAACACTGCTGTTCTGAAGAAAAAGCCTCAAAATTATTGCTGCTAATCCCGCCTGCAAGCCGACCCGCTCATCCAGCTCTACGCCGCTACAAGGATAAACCGATTGAAGTTGCAACCGATTGCAGTTGCAGTTGGAACCGATTAAGATGAAATTTGGCATGCTTTGGTAAATCCGGTGACATTACAATAACCTGGTAGTGAAATTCTGGTGGTGTGGCCAGGATCGTCTCCACAGGAACTCTTCAACGGTTAACGGCATCGACTTGAAATTTGGTATAAATGTGTAAATTGAATAAAAATACAAGTACAGACAACAAAAAGTACAGTAGACAAATAAGTTTTTATGGTTAGGTTATTTAAGACTAAAACTACTGTGTCTTCCGTATGCGATTTACGGTGATTACCATGTAGTCCATGTTTTTTTCAAGGCCCGCCTATGCCAAAATTCATCAAAATTGGACAACGCGGCGATTAATCAAAAAGTTGTTGTTAGCCGCTACGACAGATGCCGACGAAACCTCGGGTAAGTTGACGCGCTTGATGAATAGGGACCACCTTATACTTAGGCACCAGGGATGTAGCAGATGCAGATTTTTCGACATCCGTGGATATGTGGATGTCATGTTAGATTCATAAAAAAGGCAAAAAATAGTACTTTTTAGTTGTGTTTATTATATAATAGACAAGCAAAACCAACTTTTAACATGAAACTACCGTGAGACTCAATCGTAGTGAAATAAACGGAGCACTCACGTATGTCAGTCGAGTATAGCTCGACTTGTTTCGGACTAATCCGTAGTCCTTCCTCTGGAAGCACACGCCATGCCGGTGGCGAGACGTAAACTGATTACGCTAACGGATTAGTCCGAAACATGTCCAGCTATACTCGACTGGCATACGTGAGTGATCCGTTTATTTCACTGTAAACAAAACAAACTGTTACAATCATAATGAAAGTCTACACTAAAATAAGCACCTACTTTGATTTGCATTAGTAAAATATTTATAAACTCTAATAAGGATAAAGAAACTGAAAGCGGGAGCTTATTTTAGATGAACAAGAAAGTTATCTCTACTAAAGTTCTTACTATTTTTTTACTAAGATCCATTAATTATATAGAGTACAAAGTTCTCTTCCAGCCAAGTGGATGTGAAGTTATAAAATCCATTTCAAAGACATCGGACTCAGCAAAAGTGCACAGTAATAAAAATTAACAATCTCCGCTTCCGATTGAAGAAAAATAAAAATATTAATTTATGAAATTCCTCGCTGAGTTGAAAGTTGAATCGTACAATTTCATTATTGGAAAAAGATTCAAGAGCAAAGTAAAAGAAATCCCGGCAAAGTTGAGCGAATCATTGAGAAATTCATTACGTCAGCCAACGAAGATGGGTTTATTTCTAGGCTTAGCATATACACATAAGAATAAAGTCTATGAGAAGCGAAACTCTTTTTAAAACTTGCTTAAGTGTACCTACCTAGTATTAATCGATACCTGTAAAACAGTACCGTGACTGACTGACTGACTGACAGACAACGCACAGCCTAAACTACTGGACCTAGAGACTTGAAATTTGGCAGACATATACCTTGAGTATCCTAGAGGAGCACTAAGAAGGGATTTTTCGAAATTCCCACGGGATAGGGAACTAGCTCATTTTGAAATATTTGACGCGGGCAAAGCCGTGGGGCATAAGCTGGTACCCTTATAAAAAGCGCCTAAACCGTTTATTAAACCTTCTAAAAATCAATTACAAAACAATATTGTAAGTACTCGTAGAATTTTATTAATGCCCAGCGTAGTACCTACCTAATGTTTTTAACACGAATCTACCGTGAGACTCAATCATACTGAAATAAATGGATCACTACCGAAGTCGAGTTTAGCCCGAAATGTTTCGAACTAATTTGTAGTCCTTCCTCTGTGGGCGACGACTCAGCGGCAGCGAAACGCACAATGCGCCCCAAGGCTCTGCTCACACGACTTCTAGGCACAGCTGACAGCGGTGCACAAATACCCTCGATTTCATTGCCATTGTAATTATTGTCAAATGTAGGTTAGCACACAACACTAGTCACGTCATTTCACACAGGCATAACCGTTGACGCAGTATTTAACAGTCTTCCAACTCGGGAGCACTGACCACGGAATGTCGCTTCTAAGTCTATTGATACTCTTATGGCGTGTAAGTGTAAGGTTAAGGAGTAAAGACTGAGAAAGAGCTACTGGAATACGTGAAATGAAATTCTTACCTCTAGAAGATCAGAAGGTTCTCGAATGGCGTCCACGGACCGGGAGACGTGCTGTCGGTAGGCTTCCAACAAGATGGAGCGACGACCTAGTAAGGATTGCGGGACCGCGGTGGATGCGGAAAGCACAAGACCGGTCTGAGTGGAGAGCCTTGGGGGAGGCCTATGTCCAGCAGTGGACGTCTTTCGGCTGACATGATGATGAGAAGGTCCGGATGCCACTTTACATGATTGCTTCTAGCTACGATAGTAATAAGGTATTATACTGAGCTCTAAAGAAACTGTATAGACTATAGTTCATTTAGTCTTTCGCAGTTTAAAATTGCCTTAATTACCTAATATTGACACCTTCAATCTTAATCCATAGAAGTAAGGGTGACGAGTAACGTGTCAATGAGTGGAATTATACATTGGAATGAATTGGGTGAACATACAATGACAATGCAAAGAAAAATTCGTTAAGCAGCTGGTTCATGTCCAGCTGCTTAACGAATTTTTCTTTGCATTGTCATTGTATGTTGAATTTCATTCTATGAATGTTTCATAAAAATAAAAACAAAAATAATCAATAAATCGATTATTTTCATGGATTGGGTGGTCAAAATAGTCTATTATTTTAATCGTGACAATGATAGCTTAATAGTGAGACGAAAGTTTTACCAACACAGAAAGCTAATTCAAGAAAGTTTTATATAGGTACGGTAGACTAATACTTTATCGAGACATTTCAGTCACAAACTTATTTCTTATCCTTTGTAAAAGATATAAAGTAGGTATATAATTAAAGTATATAAAGACAGCTCTTTGTTTTTAGCTTAACAATTATGATAAATAACATCTTCCATCTGCCTCTCGAAATAGGCCCTTGAATAAAGAAATCTTTCAAATTCCTCTAACAACAATGCTCTATTTTCAATACCTTTGAAGGAAAAACAAAAACGCTTTCAAGTGCGTTTGTAATAAAAAAACTGGTACACTTTTGCTGTTTAGGAATGAGAATCCCTTTAAAATTAATTAATAATTTTCTTGCTCGAAGTACTTAATTAAAGTGAAACCTTTTGGAATCAGCGCCTCAAAGGTTAATTAAAATCGGATAGCTCAGAAATCTGATTAGCAGAATGCGACCTGAAAAAACCAAGAAACATTTCTAACTTTTAAAGTTTTTCAAAATGTAATTACGAGTAAACACCAGCTTTATTAATCATAGTTTTACCATAAGAAATAAATAATAACATAGTAGAACGGAATCTATTTTGACAGAGTCCAAAACGCTGCCATTTATATACCTACTTCCCCCTTCACGTCGTTACACCCCTCTGTCATCCAGGCGTGTTACGTATAAAGATAATATAACTAAGATATAAGTTTTTCTTTACTTTGAGATGATTATTTTATTCCAGTTTTATAAAATATAAGATTTATAAATCATTACATAATTATAGACACTTCTAATTAAGAAGTTATTATAAGTGCCATACCAAATGAAGCCATTTAAGGTGATTTAAGTAATTATTACTTACCTACAAATATAAAATAGAATACATACAGGCTCACGTAAAACTATTACAACCAGATTATAAACAACTAAAACGCGCGTGCGGCGACGCCGGCCGTGGTAGTCTGACTGAGTAGTCTGTTTAACGAATACTCTCATATCGTGACCTTGAGCCCGTCCGGAGCGGGAGTTTCCGTTCTACTATGTTATTATTTATTCTTATGGTTTTACAACGCTTATATTACTTTCACAATGGGGATGATCACTACAGTTGGTCAAACCAGGCCCTTATTTCACCAACTTTACAATTGTCAGTTTTCAATGACAATTCGGTGTCAACTGCTGACTTGAAGAGCTTTTGTTTTAGCGCGCTTCATATTGGCAAAGAAATGTAGTTCGAATTGTCATATAAAACTGACAATTGTAATGATGGTGAAATAGGGGCCAGAAACTTTTTTGAAATGTCAAAACGATCGCTCAGTATGAGATTCATATACAATGACATTAAATCTAAGCTTAAACTAAATAAACTACAACTTAAAACTAAATTAAATCTAAATAAGGCCCCCGTGGCATAGTGCCCAAAAGGCTGGCAGCGTTGCCTCGCTGAATAGCGATGCTGATTCTTTGAGAGAGAAAACTGCCAGCCCTTTGGTCACAAGTTGCATCAACTAAGCGCTTTTGTAACTCAGAAATAAGCTTGTAAGCGCTGGGACCCCATGGACCCAAAGTTTCAAACCCGACAGGAACAAAATTATAATTCGGACCGAGAGATTGATACTTAGAATTTTTTCTATTTTCAGCCGTTTCTGCCGCCGCACCAGCTTTTTGTGTGGTTCCCTGGAGATGTGAGGGTGCTACTGTATCGACACAGGTCGCATCCCAAACCAGAACCCTACCCATTCTCCAGGGAATCAGAGACATACCGTCCGGCCTTTTGCCATCGTCGCGGGCAATGCCGCTTGGCTCCAAAATGGCCGGCACGTTCGCAGAGGCAAGAGCCCGGCGGATTATGTCATTGAGCGCGGCATGACGGGAGAAACGGCCGGCGCTCTTTTGACAGGAAAGACCATGGTGTCCCGTTTCGTCCACATTGGTGCCACAGAGGCAACGGTGTGGTGAACACAGCGCAACACCCAGTCTTAGCCCGACTGCAATTCTCAGTGTTTCAGGCTCAAGAAAGGTTCCGGTGTTAACGGAAGGATAAGCATGAAGCCAGTCACCGGATTCCTTTCTTGCCACAGCCAAAAGCCTTGCGCGGTCTGGGCCTGAACTGGAACTGAGAATATTAGAATAAGTTAATTTGGATAGTGTGTCATCCCAGCTCCGTTGGAAATTTGGATAAGCGGGAGGATTTTCACCCGGACAAGCCATTAGCCAAGCATTCCTAGCATCGACCAAACCCGTCGTCTCGTAGTTTGAAGGACAATCCTTTAGGATTTTACCTACGAGGGTGGACGTGCTGTGGACAGATGATAGGAACGCTGGTAAAGCAACACTAGAAATTTTGCGGATACCTAGCCCACCATATCTGATAGGAAGGGAAGCCTGGGTCCAAGATTGCCCATTGAATTGTAAGTTAAGTATAGATTCCAAAGAAGTTTTCATAAGGGAATCAATTAAGGTCAGAGAATTTTGATGTTTCCAAAAGGGACAACAACGAAGCAAATAAGTAAATTTTGGCACAAAAAGGCAAAATTTTAGAATAGTGATAGCAGTGTGAGCACTGATTTCCAGCAGCCGGTCTGCAGAATTTTGAAATTTTGAAACAGTTTTTGCGATTAAATCTGGAATGGCATCGTCGAAGATTGGTGACCCTAGGAGGCTTAAGTTTTGCTTATCGACAATTTTGATATTTGGACAAAGTAAATTAAAATGTTGGAAGAGATCGGATCGGATCGCGTTGTTTATGAACAGTTCGCATTTATTAAAGTTTAGATCTAAACCAATGGCCTTAAATTTATTTATAATTTCTGAGAGATCTGAAAGTACCGTAACTGCATCACCTCCTAGGGAACCATCATCAAGATACCATACGTTAAATTTGGACTTTAAATTTTGAATGATGGGGTTAATGGCTAAACTGAAAATGGCTGGTCCGAGGGGATCACCCTGCTGACAGCCGACTTCAGAAGATAATTCGTTGCTTTTGTACATTAATTTAGAAGGTTCATGATAACAGTTAAGTAGGTAATTATAAATTTCCGGAATATTATTCCTAATTTCTGTGAGCAAGGTGTCCCTGTTTACCGAATTAAATGCATTTTTGACGTCAATTTTGAGTAAAACCTCACACTGATCGTTATTAAGGTAGGTGCGCAGGGCATGGACTGCCGCTTCGCACCCACCTTTAGTACCGAAACCTAATTGAATTGGTTCAAACTGAGGTTGCAATTTTGAAACTATGTGACGAACTGAAATTTTAGAAGTTAATCGCCGAAATGTAGAGCCGACCGCAATGGGTCTGACACCTCCGTCTTTTTTAGTGAGCGCAATTAGGTTGGCTCCATAAAGAACGGGAACTATTTCGGGATTAACATTGCCAGACAGCATGAGGTTTATTAATTTTGTTAAAGCGAGGATTAAATGTTTGCCTGCGTCGCCCACACAGTGAGAGGTAAGGTCTTTTAGGTGTTGGGGAGCAAGTCCGTCAAGACCTGCTGCAGAACCGGTTTTAAATGAATAGATTGCATTCACTGTGTCTTTCTCGTGAATGTTTAAACAAACATCGGGCGACGTAGGCGGGTCCAAAAAGTATGCGTTTGTAGGAGCTCGAGGGTGTTTAGTTTGTAAGGCCGAGAGTGTGTCGCTATTATCTGGAGATAGTACGTCACTGGAAAAAAGTAACCGCGCGGCCCCCTTCAGGTCTCCGTCGCTAACTTTAGATTCCACTTTGTTTTTAAAATAATTTTGATTGCTATTTTTGCCTGTACTAAAAACTGTAAGGCAAGGCGGTGAATAATTGGAACAATTGTTTTTTATTTTTTGGGTAAGAGAAATCTTAGACGATTTATCGTCTTTAACGTGAAGTGTATTAAATGGGAAAAGTAACAAATTCTGCCAGTCCGCATAGCTATTATTGTCCAAACATTTCGTTATAAGTTGAGCCAAATGAGTAGCGACGGAGATCCGGGCGCCACGGGGAATTCTTTTTACCACCTTAACATTGTTTTTTAAGTGGCTCAAATGCAGATGGAAGGGAATAGTGGGTGGATTAGTAGGAGTACGGTTTGTATTTGGGGAGACAGGATTTATGTACAAGGGGGGGGCATTCTGACTTAAACATTTGTGCAATTTGGATTTGTGAATATTCAAACCTCTACTACTACTAAATGTTCTACTGCATATTGGGCATACATGTGACGTACCATCTACGGGTTGCGTTGCATTCTGCATATGATCTAAGGGCATAAAAACACAACACAACGGAAAACTAAATAGAAAAATAGTCTGACAGCCGCGACAAAACTGCACTGACGGGGCTCCGCCAAGAGCGGCGCGTGCGGGAGTCGCGGGGACTCAGGCCGGCGTGGAAAGAGGTCGAGGTGGCCGGGATGCACATGAAACAAACATTATTATTAGTATTTAATTATTAAAATATTTGGGAGCTTTATATTGAATTATAGACATGGTAGAAAAATCTTTCCCACGGGCCAGGCAAAAATCAATCTTATCACAATGTCATAAAAAATTGACAAGGGAAAGCTTTAATTTTCTCACTTAACTATACTCGATTATGACGTTATAATTTTCAGTGATAAAACTGTGTTAAATTAAAAATCGTTTAAATTGCAAAAATAAGTGACGCGTCGGTTTTATACGCGTATTTTAGAAAGCTTTTTAAAAGTGGTAACATGAAATAGTAGTCTAGGGTCCTTAAAACACGAGTGTGCTTTTATTGAACGAGGCGAAGCCGAGTTTCATAATAAGGTCATACGAGTGTTCGATTGTGTAGATAAAAATAATTACACCTCCAAACTCCCTAAACAAAAGTATTTCGATTATTTAAACCGAAAGCAATCCCAGGAACTTATTCTGCGGCGCACAAAGAACGGGCTCTCAAAGAAATTTCCTGCCCCGAAATATAATCTTGTCAAAAACAGGTCGTCACAAAGTGGAAGCAATATTTCAGCTTATTCCCTTTTTGATCCTCGCTTTTTTAGCACTAGTTCTTGGGAATGGGAATTATAATACAGGCATCAATCGCTGGAGGTATTTGAGGCCTATACATTGCTGTCCTTCTAGGCTGGAATTGAAATGATATGTTTCACGCGCATATTAAGTATGTATGTCGTACGGGTGTGCGAGTTCATGCCTAGAATCAACAGAGCTCAGACAGGCTTATATGGCTATATAATGTATATGTATGTAATGTATGATTAATGATGATACTTCTTTTACAGACTTTTTTCTTCTTTGTCATGTGCTCATACAAAGCGCCCACATTAAGGTAAAATATTGGCCGTTACCGTCTATAATACCTAGAGAGGTATTTTAATAAGGTATGTTAATGATAACATGCCTTTTTAGGGTTTCGTACCTCGAAACGAAAAACGTAACCCTTAGGTATAGGATCACTTTGCGATCCGTGTTCGTCCGTCCGTCTGTTCTGTCAATTTAAACAAGTTAAGTAAAAAATCCAAAAAACGTCAATTGATATTAGCGCAGTACAAGGCGCCGCAAGAAACTTGGCAGGATTTTACGATTTTCTCGACAGTGCAAAGTCAATGACTCATCGAATCATGCGTAACTTTGCAAAGGTCCATGTTTATTAATTTAAAACAATTTGCTCATCTACGACCACACGTCTGTTTGTAAACACAATGTATGTTTTAATATGATTTGCACCTCCACTTTGGAGGACTTGGAGGTGGTGCATTAAAACATACACTTGTCACATAGACGTAGTCATTGACGTATGATCACGGATGAGCAAATAAATTGTTTTTCATACAGTGGATGAAACACAGCATCATTATTTATAGCGCCTACTTACGTTGGAAAATTACTTTTCTACTAGGTACTTACCAAAACTTTCTCCTGGTACCTGTATACTAATATTTCAGTGCCGCAGTCTATGTACTAACAAGCAAACTAAGCTCGTTATCTGCCCAGTAAATAAACACCTCAGGTCTAAAAGAACTTGCCGGCTTTAGACGCAAACTCCTAACTGCTAATTGCGGGATAAATCTTAGGGAAGTTTGTATTCCGCGCAAACGGCCACGGTAAGAAAGGTAACAGTAAGAAAACTACAAAGACTTCTATATTTTCGGTGTAGGTACCAGTCTGCAGTAACTAAGCAGCCGAAGCGGTC
Source organism: Clepsis dumicolana (assembly GCA_963691665.1). Lineage (NCBI taxonomy): Eukaryota > Metazoa > Arthropoda > Insecta > Lepidoptera > Tortricidae > Clepsis > Clepsis dumicolana. Next base: position 15,922,063 of record OY829507.1, on the reverse strand, counting down.
ACAATGATCTGCTCAAGCTCTTATGTCTATAACAATAGACCCGTGATTAGATCATTGTGACCGCTTCGGTTGCTTAGCTGCTTCTGCTGTTGACTGTATTAGAACCCAACGGGAACAAATGGTTCTTCGAAATCGAAATAGGTTCTTTCGTCCGGCTTTTTACTTGCTTATTGGTTCTTTTGTCTTGCAAAATCTTGCGTTTTCACTTTTATGATTGTTAGAACAGGTACACAGAAAACCAGGAAAATATGACTATTCCCGGGTGTCGAACCTGGATCCTTCCACGGTCACGTGCCTATACCGGTACACCACATTAGTACTGACATACCCGCTGATTTTTTTCCATGCATTCAAGTAACAGCTCGTTTATCACTATAATTATGTAGTGAATAGCGTAATCTGCGTGAATTACCTAGCAACGAGATGACGCGACTTGTTTCGGACGCGACGGTCTCGAAGGGACTGAAGAGGCGGGTATCAACATCTTCTAGCTGCATGGGTTTCTATAACTACCGGCACCTTGTCTTTATTATTAGTTAAGAAACTAACCCTAGTGAAGACACTAGGGTTGCCACTAAACTTAGTACCGCACACTCCATCATAACTAATCAGCTTACCCGGACGGAGACATTTCGCTCGTACTGTTTGCTACACGACTGCGCCTGAGCAACCTTAATTGGGGAGGCTGCTGGTCTAACCAGTACGAACAGCTGTTGGTCCAGCGTTTACCTTCTTTTGCCCATTTATTAAAAAGATCGTCGGGGCTAACAGGACCTTGCAAAGTAAGTATAAGTAGGTACCACCTCAGAATACAGAACAAACCAGTAGGCCGAGCACGAAGTTCACGAGTCCTGCGAAACGTTACGTTATCGTATCGAAATCGAGACACCTCATACTAAATTTTAGTTCCAAATACGCTCACGGGCGGGCGTTGTTCCAAACGTCATACAAACTCGATAACGTTTAGTATACGGACTCTGGCCGTCTCTTGGTTTTGCAAAAACGTGCAGTACGGATACTTGCTGGCGTTAAACAAAGGCATTCATGCCGAAACCTGTTCACAGAGTTCAATATTATGACCTTATTTTCACTGTATTTGTTCCAAGTTATTATGTATACGCGGACCAACATTTCCAGTTTCAGTCGAATGGGCGTAGAGGGTAAAATCACACGTAACACAGGTCGCTTACGGGCAGTTCCCCATAGAATGGTGCTAGCAGAGAAAAACCCGCGCGTTATTGGTCCCAGATATTATGAACACCTACCCTCTGATATTAAAAATGAACAACATGACGAAACGTTTGGTCGTCGATTGAAAGACCTTTTGTTAAAAAACCCATTTTATTCTGTAAACGAATTTTTAAATATGACATTTTAATTTTAATTAGTATTTATTGACATTATTTTTCACCTTGACATGCATGATATTGTTAAATTATAGATTGATAATGTTAATGTATATTGATTATATTTATTTTGACGATCCCTAGTGGAGAACATTCTTTGTAATTCTATTTTATTTTGTATAATTTTGTTTGACATTTAATTCTTTGTTTATTTAATATTATTTCTTAATAATTTTTTGACGATTTCAATATTTAAATTCTTTGACTTGACATGTGCAATTTAATGTAATTTTGTATTGAAATAAATAATCTAATCTAATCTAATCTAATCTAATCTATTCGATTTTACGTGACGCAGGTTTCGAATATTCGTACTCGGACCTCTGAACCCGCGAGCGCGCCTAAAACTGACGTAACTAAAACTACACTAATAGTGTAGTTTCACGTAGTCATCCCCGTGCACATAACAATATATGTATTAACAATTATTATTCATTCATTCACATCATGTTCATTAAGTACTTTATCTACACACATATCAGAAACCGTAGAAATTAACCAGCATGTCAGCATGCCGTCGACTACTCGCCGCCAATCCCCGCCAACCACCACCGTACTAACGTACCGCAGTTAAGTAATAGTAGTTTCGATATCGAATTCGATGTTTCGAATTTTAAAACCAACGTAATTCAACGTAAAGGTTGACTGGCAGAGATCCCTTAAAGGGATAAGTCCGCCTTTGTACTCAAATGTTATTGTTGTAACTTGTGTTTTATCCTATTTTTTGTACAATAAAGTGTTTACTTACTTACTTACTTAATTCACAATCATAGTGAAATAAAACGGATCACTTACTTATATAAGTCAAGTCGATACAGTAGCACCCTCACATCTCCAGGGAACCACACAAAAAGCTGGTGCGGCGGCAGAAACGGCTGAAAATAGAAAAAATTCTAAGTATCAATCTCTCGGTCCGAATTATAATTTTGTTCCTGTCGGGTTTGAAACTTTGGGTCCATGGGGTCCCAGCGCTTACAAGCTTATTTCTGAGTTACAAAAGCGCTTAGTTGATGCAACTTGTGACCAAAGGGCTGGCAGTTTTCTCTCTCAAAGAATCAGCATCGCTATTCAGCGAGGCAACGCTGCCAGCCTTTTGGGCACTATGCCACGGGGGCCTTATTTAGATTTAATTTAGTTTTAAGTTGTAGTTTATTTAGTTTAAGCTTAGATTTAATGTCATTGTAAATTGCTTTTATTATGTTAATTAAATCTAAAAAAAATAGTCAAGTTCAGTCCGACATGTATAAATAATAATGTGATAATTTACAATTGAAAAAAAAACAGTTTACGAAACGTGAGCTCGGTATGTTTGTCTATGATTAAAAAAAAACAGTCGAATTCGTGACAAGTATGATATGCCTTCGGCTTCTGAACCCATCTTAGAGTACTTATAATATGTGTGTAGATAAAGTAATGTATGCAACTCTACATAATTAGGACTTAAAACACTCGTGTGATCCTATTATGAAACTCAGCTTCGCCTCGTTTCATGAAAACACACTCGTGTTTTAAGGACCCTCATTATGTAGCAGTTGCATAAACTACTATAAGTATGCATGCAGAATTTTCGTTGAGTTAAAACAGAATGGTTACATTGTATGTAAGTGTAAGTAGGAAAATCAATAACAAATGGACACAGTGCGCCGCGTGCAGTTATGGTTGAACGCGGCTTCTGGTTAGTTCTGTATTCTGGACTCACTATGTTTAAATAATTAAAGTCAGCAGCAGAAGTAGCTAAGCAACCGAAGCGGTCACAATGATCTAAGCGCGGTTCTACGTGGGGCGGCTGAAAAGTAATCTACCTAACAATGAAACAAAAGACTGTCGTGGCTAAATTTTTTTTATTTTTCTATATAGTCCCCTGCTAGTAAAATGCACTTATTCAATTTTTCAAAAATTGAATTTAAAGCATAAAAAAAAAACTTTCGGTTTGTCGTCAAAAAAGTCAGTAACCGCAGCCTTCATTTCGTCATCGGTCATAAACCTTCGTCCCCTGAGGTCTTTCTTGAGAAGTCTAAACAGAAAATAGTCACAGGGGGCTAAACCTGGACTATAAGGGGGGTGGTCAATGGTTTCGAAGCCATTGTCTTTAATTGCTAGCTTCGTTGTGCGGGCCGTATGCACTGGTGCGTTATCGTGCAAAATCAGAATTCCTTTGCTTAGTTTACCTCGCCGTTTTTCTTTTATTGTCTCTCTTAGTTGATATAGTAAGTTTGAGTAATAATCAGCACTCATTGTAGTTTTCTTCGGTAAATAATCTATGAGCGAAATCCCTTCTGTGTCCCAAAAGATTGTAGCCATAAGTTTACCTGCTGATGGACAGACCCTGAATTTCCGAGGCGGCTTCTCATCCTTAAATTTCCACTGTAACGACTCTTGCTTACTTTCCGGGTCCCATTGTCGAATCCAAGTTACAATTCTAGAAATTATTTCTTCCTCTCTCCCTCGACTCATGTCCAAAAACTCTTCGCAACATTTGACACGCCTCTCCATGTCACATGCAGTCAACATTCTGGGGACCCAACGTGCACTAACCTTGACCATGTTCAAATGCTCATGAATTATTTCATTGACTCGCTCTTTACTGACGCCCAGATCTCTAGCTATCTCCCACTGCTTCACTCGTCGGTCCTCTAATATTTTTTTTTTCACCCTGGCTACATTTTCATCGGTGACGGCCGAAACTGGTCTTCCGCTACGAGGATCATCTTCCAGGCTCTCATGACCTAACTTAAACTGCTTTGACCAAAACTTTATAACAAATTCGGAAGAACACGAACTGCCAAACACACGTAACATACATACATACATCTTTAGTCAAAAACTTTATCACCGCACGCTGCTCGATTTTATCTATTTTCATTTTTTCTACCGACATGTTTGAAACAATTGTAGGAGACAAAAAAACGTGATGCAATAAACAAATGAATGTTTTGAATATAGAATAACAAACGAATATAAATCCATACCAGCCAGCAATATTTTTGTATATATTTCTGACCAAGGAGATTACTCATCAGCCGCCCCTCGTATGTTATAGACACCAGAGCTGGTGCCGATCATTGTGACCACTTCGGTTGCTTAGCTACTTCTGCTGCTGATTGTTACCGGTACCATAACTTGTTGGGTCTACTTCACTGCCAAACGAATGCTACCTCTCTTCGAACGCAACTCCAAAATTCAACTCCACGCGGCATCTCATCACAAGTTTAAAGTAATTGGATTTAATTCGCGAACGAACGAATGAACGAACGGAATGAACGTGTGAGCGAATCATTCTCACCTGCATGCTCAGATAACTTCCATCTTAATTCGAAAACTCGATTACTTGCTTTTGTTCTGAATTCATTAAGGTTCACTTACATTGTGAACGCGAGGGAATGGTATTGGCTTATCTAAGTGATATTGCGGTAGGTAGATCTATGTGAAATAAATGGATCAATAGCGTATACATATATAAGTCGAGTTTAGCCAGCCATGCTTCAGATTAATTCATAGTCCTTCTTTTGAGAGTGCAGGACTCGGCGGCAGCGAAAGGTACACTGCGCGACAAGGCTCTGCTCGCTGTACGCGTCTAGTCTAGGCTGAGCGTTTCACTGCCGCTGAGCAGTGCGGTCTCAAACACAGCACTATGAATTTTAGTCAGAAACATATCTGGCTAAACTCAACTTATACATTATTATATTACACCTACGAGAGTGCTTCGTTTTATAGTAGTTTTATGTTAATCACGCACATTGTTTATATCTCTCCACAAAGCGCTAACTTACCTTAAAGTGGCCACCTTGAGTTAGTATTTAAATCCCCCACTAACTTTAAATATATATTACCTTCACGTCACAAAGTTTCTTAGAAGTATCTTCAGAGAAAAATCCAGGAAAAAGTTTCCTGGAACTCAGCCAGGATAGTGGAGCCATAATCTGTAAGTAACGTTAACGACGTTACTGTTAGGAGAAAAAAAATTTTGGCAGAGAAAAATGACTACATAGGAATTCATAAATTACGATTTTCTTTGCCATAGCTTTGATCTCACAAAATCGCCAGACGGTATAATATAGCGCGAAAGTCGTTGGAGCCTATAAATTATTAAAATATTTTATACTTAAACAATTTTGAAACTGAGATAGGTATTTCATAAAGGAAGAGGGAGGCAAACGAGCGTGCGGGTCACAAGTATTTCAAAATACAAAATCTCTACCGATTTTGTTAAAACTTAGCTGAGAACTGTTTCGAATAAACTATATTCCACTCAAAAAAAAAACTTGTTCGATTCGGTCGATCCATTTAAAAGATCTAATGATGCCACAGACTGACACACAGATACACAGACACGGGGTCGGAGATTACCTAATGCTTCGCCGACATTTTTTACGCAGATTATTGATTGCAGACAACGTTCCGTCGAGTAACGGTACGCCGATTGATTTGTTCATACATAGATGTATTGTTTCGCAGACTAACGTTTATTTTATTCAGTTGGTTTATGAGTCAGTTAGGCGAACAACTATTGGCTTTCTAGATGGTTTCGCCGGAGCTCCGCCTATTCCGCGCGGTTTTCGTAACTCTACCCTAACCTAAACCTAATAACTAGCCTAATAACGGATCGGGTTTATCGACTAAACGGACTAGACGTAATTCTGTGTATCGCTTTTCTTAATACCGATTACTCGGTGAAACAAAATAATAAGCGTAACAACGTAGTGATTAGGTATAATTTTCTTTGAGCGTAACGAAATTATACCAAACGTTACTAGGCCAAAAGAAAAGTCTGTCAACAGTTGTCTGCGAAACAAAAGTCTGCGTGATTAAACTCTGTGAAACGACAGGTCACCGGGGTCAGGGGTAACCATAACTAACCTCATCCGTTAAGCAATTAAAACACAACTTAATGTCCCATTAGTCAAAGTCAACGACGAGGCAGCACGACAAAATTACCGGAGGCTATTAAAGCAGAAGAAAGAGACACATTATATTTAAAGAGGTTAAAATCACTCCTAACAAAAAAATGTTACTATAGCTTTAGCGAATTTCTAGACGACATAGACATCAATAAATTGTAAACATAATTTGTAGTAGGTAATTATTATTCTGAGTTTATTATATATTAGTGATCTGCATACAATGATATTAAACTTACCCACATTTTAGATTTAAAACATTGCAATACCCTGAGTGGGTAGCATGTACGATCTCATTTAAATGTACCCTACCATCTCTGTACATCTCTGTGACTACATGTATGCAGTAAATTAAGAATAAACAATAATAATAATAAAATTAAATGACAACTCAATTCATTCCTGATGACTTCCGATCGGCACGTAATTTCGCTCGCACGCTTCGGCGGTTAAGAACACGCGCACAATTTTTAATATTTTTTCGGTTCGGTGTCTGCCACAGTGGATTGAAGGGTCAGTAGGCGCGACAAATTTGATTTAGCACATTAAGCACACTCAATACGGTAAGCCAAAAGGTAGGGTTATGCGAAAAAAATATTTTAACAAAAAAGTAAAATCGCCTTCAAAAAAAGTTTTTTGTTAAAATATTTTTTCATTTAACAATTTATAAGATTTTTTTAAACGAGATTTTAATATCAAATTGTAGAGAACTCAATAAAATACTGTTACAGATACAAATAAATATCTACATAATGTAACTTGTCTTTTTTTCATAAAAAAAAATGTGTACGAAAATTATAGATCGTTACATCGTTCCAAATTTTCAAATCGCGATAACTCAAAAAGCTAGACATGTTCTTTCCGTGTACCCTTCAAATACTTTTTGTAATATTTCTTCTAAATTCTAAAGGCAGCTTCCATCCGGCCAGTCTCATTTTAATCCACCTAACATTCTAATGATAACGAGCGTTTCAATAATAGGACGGCTGTGATCGAACACCGTGTGTGCGACAAAGCTGCTCGGGGTGCGATCAGGCAATCCCATCGACACGCCGGATCGACTCCAAATTGAAATTCCACAGACGGAAATGTCTTTGTGCAAACTCGACGCTCGCGCTCAAGTGGACGGCGCTAGTGTGTCGTGGGGGTGAAATGCTGCCTCAATTTGGACTTATGTATGTTGGTAGAACGTATTAATTACGTTAAAAAACCTGAATTTGGGGCGGAGTTTTTCAGCGGCATTTATTTTTTACTTGCGTAAGGAAGATTAAGGTTGTGTTTTTCAAGTACCTGTGTCAAGTATTTTTTTTAAACAATTTTGTTTGTTACTGTTTTACAATTATCGACAGGTCGAAAAAAGAAAAGATTATAAATATTATACATAGATTGAAGGGATTTTCGTGGGAGGTGTAGTATGGCAATTGACCACTTTTAGTGTTTAGCAGTAGCACAATGCTACGTGATCGCATATTGCTGGTGTCAGAGACCATGATTATAAAAATAGATGTTTGCCAATAATACTTAAACGGATTCTATGTAAACCTACTCTTGCGGTATCATTTCACCACATTTTAATCTTGATATTACAAGATAACCCTAAAGAAAGATTTTTGAAACTTACCACTTCTCTGTTACTTTGAACCAAAACGCTCCCAGATAATAAATTTTGATAATTTAAGACTATTTTTTAGTATTTTCAGAGCGTTTCCAACAATTTCCACCTAGTTGCTCCTAACACAAACGAGCCAGTAATTTCTACACGGCAAGTGTTTCGTGTTTCCTCCAACAATAAGATTTAATTTAAAGGAGTGAACAAAATCGAGCAGAAACAAAGCACAATAGAAACAGCGAGCAGAAAATACCTTACAAAGTGAAACTTGCTCACATTTTGAAGCATTTACGAGAGTATTAACAAGAAACTACCATGACACTCATCAATAGCTTGTTGTTTTTTTTTATACGCCAAGGCAGGCAAACGAACAACTGGGTCACCTGGTAGTAAGTGATCACCACTGCCCATAGACACCCGCAACCCTGGGGAGTTTACAGATGCGTTGCCAACATAGAGAGCTAAGATGTAATGGCTTTTCTGCCCGTAATAACAGCGGCTGTCTTACTCTCCACGCCGGAACACAACAGTGCGAGCTCTGCTGCTTAGCGGCAGGATTAGCGAGTAAAATGGTAATTGCGATCCGGATGGACCTCACACAAGGTCCTACCACCCGACAACCCGACTGTTTTATAGTTAGCACCGTCCATAACAGAGGCCCCAGTACGAATATTCGGATCCTGCGTAACGTAACGTCATGGTATCGAAATCGAGAAACTTCATATTAAAAACGTTAACTGGGTATGGCCGCGAAAAGTTGTCCCATAACACACTGGAAAAAGTAACACACAATTTCATACGGTGAGTTCACATGGTGATTTTTTAACCGACTCTCCAAAATAGGAGAAGTTTCTCAATTCGTCAGTACATACCTGTCTTTTTTTTTGTTCAATAACTCAAAAACGGTAAATCCGATCATGTTGAAAACAATTTTCATTGAAAGTGTTTATTGAGCGTTACCTTCGTATTTTTTTCAAATTTTTGGACCTACAGTTTCTAAACCGTATCTTCTAGATAAGGGGGGGGGACACAATTTATGCAATTTTCGGAACGCTTAGGAACCTTAAAGTGTTTTTAAAAGAGCTGTCGAAATATGTGCCACAATTGTTGTTTGCTTAAAACAACTTAAAAAGAGAAAAAAAAAATACAACTTTTTTTAGGTAGGTAAGTACATGTAAGAAGTGCCCAACTAGAAATATTTATATTTGTTATTTAACTAAGTAGCAGCTTCTACAAGACACCTATACTCTAAATTTCATCAATATACCTCTTACAGTTTTCGAATAAAATGCCTGTGACGTACGGACGGACGGACATGACGAAACTATAAGGGTACTGTTTTTGCCATACTGGCTACGGAACCCTAAAAAGGCAAATAATGTCTGTGCCAAAGCCTAAAAGAAAAAATATTTGTAAATGGCATTTGACAAGAAAAATTATACTACTTAAAAACTTTTTTTTTACTTCATACTAAGTATAAATGTTGTATGTAACTGTGTTAAATATTTTTTTGATTACCTACTCTTTGGTCGGATAAAGTTAAGTAAAAATACGGTTTGTTCACAGGGATATCAGAATAACAATAACATACGTACTATTATTTATTATTATTAATAACACTTTTATTGTTTTTTTTTACAGTATCATATAGTTAGTGAATTGTTTATTTATGGATGTATTGTTATTTGTAACTGATTGTTACCTACATTGTAAACGATAATCAATTATAAATAACAATTATATCCATTTCTATTAATTTGTATTTTGTCATGGTGCAGGTGCATAAATTATACATTAATAATGAAAGCGTCATGTGAATCAGCCTTTATCTAGGTTCCAATAACACACATAACACACAACGTAACACACATAACGCACTAACCGTAACACACTAAAAATACGCGTAGTAAAAATTTTATAAATTGCTGTATGGCAGCCATTTCTGATGCTACTGCTATGAGTGTTCATAATAAATAAAGAAAATAGTCCATACTTCAAGTACAATAAGAAATTACATTTATTTTCAATACATAGCTTGTCAAAAAGTTTCATCTAAGTTTCAGTTGTTCCAAAAATCAACTTTTGTCGATGATAAAACATTAAATTGTGGCGACAAATGAAACGAGAGCCGATCCAAAATAACTACCAGCAAAGTGATGGTATTGCCCTACCTAAAAAACGTCAGATAATGTTGCTACAACAAGAAACAAAAATTACACACTCAAATAACAAGTGTGCGTTACGGTTGGAACCATTTTCGGGAACGCGAACTAAAACACGTTTATTATTCTGAAATATTCAGATAATAGATTGTTGGCCTCATTAGTTTAAGAGTAATTCGTTATAAAGTTTGCTGAGCCTGGTTTTATTTATATACTTGCTTTTGTTAAGAAATTATGTGTGTTTAAGTTCTGCAGGGTAACACTAAAATGGGCATTTTTTGCCAACTTTTTAGCCTTTCATCGGGTTTTTGGTACTTAACCAATGTTGTTTAGTAGTATTTTATTATTCTATCGTATGGGAAAAACGTTTTAAAGCATAACGTTCCAAGTTTTATGTCATTATACCTTCATATTATTTTTTTGTAAGTGGTAAAGTCCGAGCTTCAATCGAAAAGTACAAAGTTTCGCGGCCATACCCAACTGCTGGATTACGTTACGCAGGATGCGAATATTCGTGCTAGGGCTGAGGCCGCACTTGAGCTTCAGCTTAAATCAAGTGATAGCGATTACCGAATTCTACTCAGACGAAGTCGCGGGCAACAGCTAGTTTCAGTTGAAATGACTACGAAACGAATCCAACCACAATCACTCTGACCAACTATTTATCAAACATACCTACTACCAACGACAGTTAAACCAAAAAGACTACAATGTCGCATTCCTTAAAAATAACTAATTAGTGACTTTGTGAGCTATAGAACTCGCGAGCAAATCTTAGAACATTTTGCTAAGTAGTTTTTAGGGTTCCGTACCTCAAAAGGAAAAAACGGAACCCTTACAGAATCACTTTGTTGTCCGTCTGTTTGTCTGTCTGTCTGTAAAGACCCTTTTTCTCTGGAACGCGCGGAGGTAGCATGCTGAAATTAATACCAAATACTCAAGCCTGCGGTCCCTTGAAGCTGTGAAAAAATCAACCTTCTAAGTCAACGCAATCAAAAGATACAGTCATTAAAAGGCTATTTCCATACAAATTGCCGAAATCCAAAAACCTAAAGGGTACTTCCAGTTGTCCTAGAAACTTGAAATTTGGTACGAAGGTAGCTCTTATAGCACAACCACTCAGAAAAGTCTCAAAATCTAAATTTTTTATGTCTGTCTGTAGATTTCACAGACCAATATAAGTTGACCCCACACTGCGTATATTTTGCTTAGGAGCAGGGCTCTGCTAACACTGGACTTCTTAAAACACTGGAGAAAAGCGTTAAAATCTTTCTACGGAACCCTCGTGCGCGAGTCCGACTCGCACTTGGCCGGTTTTCTTTTATTTCCAAAAACCGATTTGACAAAAAAAACTACACTTGTATGGCAGTCCTCTTAGTTTCATCGTCCTTGCTACTATACCAATATACTACAATTACGTCAATCTCCGTGAAAACGTGAACTTGTGGCAGCCGCGTGAACTATGCCAATCTCGTGAACTGCGAACACGTGAACTGTGAACTAAGACGGCACTTGATCATCAGAAACAGACACGTGATATTTGTGATATTCCGTAACTGATGAGGAAACTATTGACGACTGAATTCCATTTGAATAATACGGGGGTGGGTTAAAACCCCGGCTCGCACCTCTGAGTTTTTCGGAATGTATGTGCGGAATTCCATTTGTAATTTATCATGAGCTTTTCGGTGAAGGAAAACCTGCACACTCCTGCAAAGCAATTCAATGATGTGTGTGTAGTTCCCAATCCGCACTGGGCCCGCGTGGGAACTATAGCCCAAGCCCTCTCATTCTGAGACGAGGCCTGTGCCCAGCAGTGGGAGTAAAAAAAGGCTGGTGATGAATTCGGGTTTGGATCATATTTTAGGTAGCCGATAGACCAGTGCCCTAAGCACGACTTGTCGAATCCGACGTTACGGTTATCATATCGAGATCGAGAAATCTCATACTAAATTTTAGTTCCAAATACGCTCACAGGCGGGCGCTGTTCCAAACGTCATACTAACTCGTTATAGTTTACTATTCGATTTTACGTGACGCAGGATTCGACAAGTCGTGCTTAGGGCACAGGTTGTTACCAGGTTGTTACCAAAGCTGGTGCTGAAAGTGGGGATAATTCAAGTGGGCTGAAATTTAAAAATACCAATGTTTTCAATACGAAATATGACTCGAGTAGTTCTTAAAACAACCATATTTCCAAGTATGTACTGTTGGTTTTGCAAGTAACAATGAGGTATATACGAGGTTGAGAAAGCAAGTCGACATTTAACAAATGATTTTTGGCGTAAAAACAACCTTTTGACGGGGCTCAATAGTGGCTGGTTTGGTTTGGTCCGTGAAAATCATGCACAGAATAAAATTTTCTTTAATTATTAACATAATGATATTGAAAAATAGAACTTAGTTATGGTATCAATTTACAAACAGTATTAAGTACTGCTTGAAGAATGACAATTACATTAAAATTTCACTTTGAGAACACCAAACCTACTCAACAAAATGTATTTAAACTTTAATCTACACTCTTAGCAAGGTTAAACGTAGGACAAATAAAATGGGTTTTCATTTCGAAGCTGATTCCATTGAAGTGCTCAAGGTCGGAGGCAAACCAAATCTAATATTTACATTGGTGTAATTCCAGCTCAGGCGTGCTTTTTTATAAGATTAATAATTGTGATTCCGTACAGATAAATACACACAACATTGATCAATCATAATAATATTTCTGAAAAACTTTTCAACGTCGGACGGGTGCAAGCTCAATCGTATTTACACAAATTTATTTGCACAATCAAGCTAGATGGACTTATTAACTCCCACCGTAACTATGAGATCGGAATCGCACATGCATGATTGAGCTGGTGATTTAGGCATGAATATTTTCGAACTCTTGCTAAATTCAGCCATTCTGCAATCATTCATCATCATCATGTATGTCAGCCTAAAGACGTCCACTGCTGGACATAGGCCTCCCCCAAGGCTCTCCACTCAGGCCGGTCTTGTGCTTTCCGCATCCACCGCGATCCGGCAATCTTTACCGGCATTGTAATAATAAAACCTTTGTGTCACTAAGCTTTAATCACCATTTCCAGTGCATCGCCGTCTCTATTTTCAATGTGCATTTTACATTAATTTTAAATAATAGTCCATCAAAAAGAACAAAAAGTGAGAGTTAGTATAGTTAATGTATAAAACGTACAGATTATAGAAATTATTAATGAGATACGGTCGAATTTTGACCACTAGGCGATCACTACTACATTTTTATTCGATTGTAACAGCTTCGTTATAATCGTTTTGCTTTAGACGATTGAAATCAAATACATAACAACAATGCAAACGCCCAGCGTGTATTATCCCGCTGTTTGTTGATGTTTATATCAAGAAAATAAAAACTAAAATTACAAATTATTTACATACTGCTCAAAAGAAAATAGGGGCCACTAAGTAATTTGATTGTTAAACATGAATATTATATTACATATTGCAACAACAAGTTATGTAAGACTTTCGACTCCAAATTGTCAATTCAAAATCTACAAAAACAAAAGAGAGTCAAGGCATCTACGTAGGTGGGGTTCGGGATTACATCCACGATTTAGCGATTCCATACATTATTGATCAGCTCAAGTGATGAGCGGAATCGTTTCAAACCTTCAAGGTCTTAACAAGAACAAGTGGCACAGCCACGGGCAAAGTCATAGGGGCTCAACAAAGCCTGGATTCATGCGAGGCCTAGGAAGCCTCCGGAGCCGGGTACACCGCCCAATACTCGGCTCTCCAGAGCGGGTTAGACTTGGGGCAGCTCTAACCCTGAGTTACTGCTTCACTGTGTAGATACGGACTCCCCGACAGAACTGCGTACGGGTCGTACTTATACGAAGCGCAGACAAAAACGTCGTCAGCGCGATGCAGAACGCCAAACATTAGATGCTTAATTTCAAGTATTAATAAACATTTTCTTTATAATATCACGATCAATATCTTTCCAGACACCATTTATTTAACATTTTGCATACTCGTTTTACTGTTTAAAGTACGAATAGTGCATTAAAATGCAGTTTTAAAAAGTACCACCCCCACATCTCTATAGAGTCCCAAAAATTCACTAAGGGTAGCGCCACCTTTCATTTTTTTGCAAAACTACTACAGTCCGGCCTCGACCGTTAGATACGGAAATAGAATCGATAATGGCACTTGTGTCATTGTCGTTAAACTTCAATTACGAGTAATGGGCCAAACAGTCGTTACTGCACATGACAATAAGGACTGTAGCGACCTCAGGTACCTCTTGAGTGATTGGATCGACTTTATTAAGTGTTTATTAAACTATAAATAAATCCATGTATTGATTTAAACTTTCGCGATTTTCTCATATTATCATGATACTCGGCACTTGAAAGCGTAAAAAATATATTTGAATTTAAATACCTCGACGTTTCGGACGCGATGTTGCGTCAATGGTCTCGATCGAAGGGACTGACTGAGGAGAGGGAGGGCTGAGACCCTTCGAGACCATGGACGCAACGTCGCATCCGAAACGTCGAGGTATTTAAATTCAAATATATTTTTTACGCGATTAAGTGCCGACTATCATGATAAAAATAAATATATATTATGTTCCAGACTTAAAAACTCATGCATATAAGTACAATCTAGATAACGCAGTCAAGTGTCTCAGGTCCGAATATACCTAAAGTAGGTACTGATTCAAATAACTCACCTGATCGGTGATAACCTGACTACTACCTATCTGCTTTATTAAATTTACTTGTGTAAGTACTTACCTGTAAGTTAATTTTAGCTCTACCTGCAATGTAAAGGAATAAACAATCTTATGAAGTTTACCTTTTTTGCTTATGGTACGATCGATTGTCTTTAATGCCATCGAGAATGGGTTTTTTTCTGTTTCAATGCTCGCAACTTATCTATCACCGTGGTATTATTTCACGTCAAAATACAATGCAATAGGAACTCAAAATAATGCTAAGTTTACTTATTTCCTTACGTTTAGCCTAAACGACATTTACCTAATCTTACTTAAAGCGAAAAGTTCTAATAACTTTTTGAGGTTGCTGTACTAACTAGTGAGCCCTGTCAAAACGAAATCATAACACGGATAAATAAATAGGCTCGCTGTGATAAGAAAATAATGTGCACGTAATACAGAGTTAAGTTAACCGATCCACGATCTCATTAGCGCCAATCTACCATTTTATTGTAATAGGTATCATAGGTATCATTAGGTACTTACACCATTCCTGCGTGATTACAAGATCACACTGTTATGCGCACAGTTCCCTCTCACAGTTAGTCTTAGTCTGTGCTTAATGGCGATGACAAAAGCATCATTATGGGTCTGTATGCAAAAATTGTACCTGGACTATCGTAGTTTCTCAAAAAAAAAACAGGTGGCGCTACCGGTAGCGACTTTTCGCAACTCTGTAGAGAAACAGGGACACCACTTTTCAAAACGGCATTTAAATACATTAATCATACACAAAATGGCATATTAATTATGGTAAAATGGAGAAAAACCGTGTCTCAAATGCTTTTAACTGTAATATTTTTAAAAACGTGTTTTTTAATACTAGAAAATTGGCGTTTATAGTTCAGAGTTCTGCATCGCGCTTACGAAGTTTTGGCGCCCCTTACGTATATATGAAACTTTTGCGCCTAATAGCTCGAGGGTCCGTATCTACACAGTGAAGCAGTCGAACGGGGCTGGAGCTGCCTTGAATCCGGCCCCACTTCGGTGGCGAATATCTGGGGGTGTATTTGTCCACCGGGTCCAGGCTCACGCCTCGTCCGAATCCACAGGTTCTAGCCTGTCCTCTGGCCTTGGCCTCGCCTTGCGCCTTCAGCCAGACCGAAAGGTCTGCGCGTCCGATGCCACTCATCATGAGTTGACGTTTCTTAACGAAACTAAACAGGGTTCAACCCTGACCCCACTGTAGTAGATGCTTTGACTCTCTTTTGCTTTTTCGTAATTTTTTATTTAAAATTAAATGTGAGTACGAGTATAGAGAATCTCAATACGAAAGACCTCCCAATCTTGCACACTAGCAATTAGACAGTCGCCAAGTGTGTGTGTGTGTGTGTGTGCGTGTGGTTCGGTAGGTAATGTTTTGAATCTGTTTGGTTTTTCAGAGAATTTTTAAGGTTTCACACCTAAATAGTACATATCAACGGGACCCTATTACTAAGCCAACGTTGTCCGTCCGTTCGTCCGTCCAATCACCGTTCAGAGAGCGGTATCTTTAAAACCATAAATATCTGGTCATTTTCATTTCCTTCTTGTTCTTAATACCTAATAGTAACGGGTAGACTTGAAGTTATCACAGAGTGCGTATTACTGTGGTTGCTATGACGACAAGCTCTTTTTTTGAATTTTTTTATTTGCTTTGGTGGTTACTACGGTTTACATTGGCGCCGTACAGCGAGATTAAGTCTGTATTTATTTTGTGAAGAAACTTAAGAAAGTGTCAATAAAAATCCTAACAAGGTCTGTAGGTACTTAACTTAATTCCAATAAGCTTGTCTAAATAAGGTAAGTACTTTCTTTGGACATTGCCTCCACAAAACCAAACAACCAAGCCAATTTACGAGTTATACCAGCAGCATCGCTCTAGCATAATTTCTGCGACACTCAGTGGTTGATTTGGCCTTTAAGAAGTTTATTTTTTAAGTAAACATGAAATTTAAGAATGAGTTCGAAAATGAACAACGGCTGGGTCGGCCTTCTGCCAAACTCTTGCCTCTGAAAATAGGATTATGAAATGGTTACACTGAAACGCCTAGCGGTAATAGTAGAAATTTTATAAGCTGGCCGTTTACCACTTAAGAGCTAATCTTATGAACAATAACATTGTTCTCTTTTTTCAAGGCTACTTACTGCTAATAACAATTAATAGCAAGTAACAAAAAATGCATACAAATAGCTACCACCTTCTGTAAGTCACAAGGTTGAAATGGCAATAGCATTGATTATGACTCTCGTCTCGGACATTGAAAGTCGTACTCAGGTAAATCGCCGGCGTTGTAGGTAAATGTCCGAGTGTCATTATCAAATGTGTTATGCTATTGCAATTTCCACTTTTTTATTTAGAATGGATGTATCTATTTGTGTGCATTTTTTGTTACTTGCTATTATTATTACTAACAGTAATAATTATTAATATTGTTTACAAGTTAATTATTTTAAATAGCTATCTCACTGGTCGTTGGCGTTTAAATCGAGAAAAAGTACGAGTAAGTACATTATTACAATTTATTTACTGAATTCGGGGTTGAATTTTTACCACTAGACGATCACTAGTACATTTTATTCGATTGTAACAAAAAGTTAGTAAAAGTCCCAACTCAAAATTGCCAATTCGAAATTTAATTTCCAAAAACAAAAGAGAGTCAAGGCATCTACTACAGTGGGGTTCGGGATTAAATCCACGATTAAGCGATTCCATACACTGAAGTATTACATTATTGGTCTGCTCAAGTAATGAGCTGAATCGTTTCAAACCTTCAAGGTCTCAACAAGTGGCACAGCCACGGGCAAAGTCAAAGGGCTTAATAAAGCCTTGATTCGTGCGAGGCCTAGGAAGCCTCTGGAGCCGAGTACATCACCCACAATATACTCGGCTCACCAGAGCGGGTTAGACTTGAGGCAGCTCTAACCCTGAGTTACTGCTTCACTGTGTAGATACGGACTCCCCGACAGAACTGCGTACGGGTCGTACTTATACGAAGCGCAGTCAAAAACTTCGTCACCGCGATGCAGAACGCCAAAACATTAGACTCTTAATTTCATGTAATAACATACATTTTCTTTAAATATTACGATCAAAATCTTTCCAGACACTATTTACTTAACATTTTACATACTCGTTGCACTGTTTAAAGTACGAATAATGCATTAAAATGCAGTTTTAAAAAGTACCACCCCCGCATCTCTATAGAGTCCCAAAAATTCACTAAGGGTAGCGCCACCTTTTATTTTTTTGCAAAACTACTACAGTCCGGCCTTGACCATTAGATACGGTAATAGAATCGATAATGGCACTTTTGTCGTTGTCGTTAAACTTAAATTACGAGTAATGGGCCTAACAGTCGTTACTGCACATGACAATAAGGACTGTAGCGACCTCAGGTACCTCTTGAGTGATTGGATCGACTTTATTGAGTGTTTATAAAACTATAAATAAATCCATGTATTGATTTGAACTTTAAATGAAAATAATCGATTTATTGATTATTTTTGTTTTTATTTTTATGAAACATTCATAGAATGAAATTCAACATACAATGACAATGCAAAGAAAAATTGGTTAAGCAGCTGGACCAGCAGCAGCAGCTGAAGCAGTTGGTCCAGCTGCTTAACGAATTTTTCTTTGCATTGTCATTGTATGTTGATTTGAGCTGTCGCGATTTTCACACATTATCATGATACTCGGCACTTAAAAGCGTAAAAAATATATTTCAATTTAAATACCTCGACATTTCGGACGCGATGTTGCGTCAATGGTCTCGATCGAAGGGACTGACTGAGGAGAAGGAGGACTGAGACCCTTCGAGACTATGGACGCAACGTCGCATCCGAAACGTCGAGTTATTTAAATTCAAATATATTTTTTACGCGATTAAGTGCCGACTATCATGATAAAAATAAATCTGTATTATGTTCCAGACTTAAAAACTCATGCATATAAGTACAATCTAGATAACGCAGTCAAGTGTCTCAGGTCCGAATATACCTAAAGTAGGTACTGATTCAAATAGCTCACCTGATCGGTGATAACCTGACTACTACCTATCTGCTTTATTAAATTTACTTGTGTAAGTACTAACCTGTAAGTTAATTTTAGCTCTACCTGCAATGTAATAGAATAAACAGTTTTATGAAGTTTACCTTTTTTGCTTATGGTACGATCGATTGTCTTTAATGCCATCAAGAATGGGTTTTTTTCTGTTTCAATGCTCGCAACTTATCTATCACCGTGGTATTATTTCACGTCAAAATACAATGCAATAGGAACTCAAAATAATGCTAAGTTTACTTATTTCCTTACGTTTAGCCTAAACGACATTTACCTAATCTTATTTAAAGCGAAAAGTTCTCATAACTTTTTGAGGTTGCTGTACTAAAAAGTGAGCCCTGTCAAAACGAAATCATAACACGGATAAATAAATAGGCTCGCTGTAACAAGAAAATAATGTGCACGTAATACAGAGTTAAGTTAACCGATCCACGATCTCATTAGCGCCAATCTACCATTTTATTGTAATAGGTATCATAGGTATCATTAGGTACTTACACCATTCCTGTGTGATTATAAGATCACACTCTTATGCGCACAGTTCCCTCTCACAGTTAGAGTTAGTCTGTGCTTAATGGCGATGACAAAAGCATCATTATGGATCTGTTTGCAAAAATTGTACCTGGACTATCGTAGTTTCGCAAAATAAAACAGGTGGCGCTACCGGTAGCGACTTTTCGCAACTCTGTAGAGAAACAGGGACACCACTTATCAAAACGGCATTTAAATACATTAATCATACACAAAAAGGCATATTAATTATGGTAAAATAGAGAAAAACCGTGTCTTAAATGCTTTTAACTGTAATATTTTTAAAAACGTGTTTTTTAATACTAGAAAATTGGCGTTTATAGTTCAGCGTTCTGCATCGCGCTTACGAAGTTTTGGCGCCCCTTACGTATATATGAAACTTTTGCGCCTAATAGCTCGAGGGTCCGTATCTACACAGTGAAGCAGTCGAACGGGGCTGGAGCTGCCTTGAATCCGGCCCCACTTCGGTGGCGAATATTTGGGGGTGTATTTGTCCACCGGGTCCAGGCTCACGCCTCGTCCGAATCCACAGGTTCTAGCCTGTCCTCTGGCCTTGGCCTCGCCTTGCGCCTTCAGCCAGACCGAAAGGTATGCGCGTCCGATGCCACTCATCATGAGTTGACGTTTCTTAACGAAACTAAACAGGGTTCAACCCTGACCCCACTGTAGTAGATGCTTTGACTCTCTTTTGCTTTTTCGTAATTTTTTATTTAAAATTAGATGTGAGTACGAGTACTGTTTCATCTTTCTGTATGTGTCGAATGTATGTGAATAAATGTTTCTCTCTCTCTCTCTCTCTCTCTCTATAGAGAATCTCAATACGAAAGACCTCCCAAACTTGCACACTAGCAATTAGACAGTCGCCAAGTGTGTGCGTGTGTGTGTGTGTGTGTGGTTAGGCAGGTAATAGATGTTTTGAATCTGTTTGGTTTTTCAGAGAATTTTTAAGGTTTCATACCTAAATAGTACATATCAACGGGACCCTATTACTAAGCCAACGTTGTTCGTCCGTTCGTCCGTCCAATCACCGTTCAGAGAGCGGTATCTTTAAAACCATAAATATCTGGTCATTTTCATTTCCTTCTTGTTCTTAATACCTAATAGTAACGGGTAGATTTGAAATTATCACAGAGTGCGTATTACTGTGGTTGCTATGACGACAAGCCCTTTTTTGATTTTTTTTATTTGCTTTGGTGGTTACTACGGTTTCCATTGGCGCCGTAAAGCGAGATTAAGCCTGTATTTATTTTGTAAAGAAACTTCAGAAAGTGTCAATAAAAATCCTAACAAGGTCTATAGGTACCTAACTTAATTCCAATAAGCTTGTCTAAATAAGGTAAGTACTTTCTTTGGACATTGCCTCCACAAAACCAAACAACCAGTGCCCTAAGCACGAATTTGGAACTAAAATTTAGTATGAAATTTCTCGATCTCGATACGATAACCGTAACGTAACGCAGGATTCGACAAGTCGTGCTTAGGGCACAAGCCAATTTACGAGTTATACCAGCAGCATCGCTCTAGCATGATTTCTGCGGCACTCAGTGGTTGATTTGGCCTTTAAGAAGTTTATTTTTTAAGTAAACATGAAATTTAAGAATGAGTTCGAAAATGAACAACGGCTGGGTCGGCCTTCTGCCAAACTCTTGCCTTTGAAAATAGGATTATGAAATGGTTACACCGAAACGCCCAGCGTTAAGAGTAGAAATTTTATAAGCTGGCCGTTTACCACTTAAGAGCTAATCTTATGAACAATAACATTATTCTCTTTTTTCAAGGCTACTTACTGCTAATAACAATTAATAGCAAGTAACAAAAAATGCATACAAATAGCTACCACCTTCTGTAAGTCACAAGGTTGAAATTGCAATAGCATTGATTATGACTCTCGTCTCGGACATTGAAAGTCGTACTCAGGTAAGTCGCCGGCGTTGTATAGGCTTTCAATGTCCGAGTATCGTTATCGAATGTGCTATGATAATTATTGCAATTTCAAGCTTTTTATTTAGAACAGATAGAATAAATAGCTACATTAGTGTTCACTTTTTGTTACTTGCTATTATTATAATTGTTATTATTGTTTACAGGTTAAGCTCGTTAAGTAGTAAACGGAGAGCTTATAAAATTTCTACTATAGCTATCTCACTGGTCGTTGGTGTTTAAATCGAGAAAGTAATAATCGAGTAAGTGTATTATTACAATTTATTTACTGAATTCGGGGTTGAATTTTTACCACTAGACGATCACTAGTACATTTTATTCGATTGTAACAAAAAGTTAGTAAAAGTCCCAACTCAAAATTGCCAATTCGAAATTTAATTTCCAAAAACAAAAGAGAGTCAAGGCATCTACTACAGTGGGGTTCGGGATTAAATCCACGATTAAGCGATTCCATACACTGAAGTATTACATTATTGGTCTGCTCAAGTAATGAGCTGAATCGTTTCAAACCTTCAAGGTCTCAACAAGTGGCACAGCCACGGGCAAAGTCAAAGGGCTTAATAAAGCCTTGATTCGTGCGAGGCCTAGGAAGCCTCTGGAGCCGAGTACATCACCCACAATATACTCGGCTCATCAGAGCGGGTTAGACTTGAGGCAGCTCTAACCCTGAGTTACTGCTTCACTGTGTAGATACGGACTCCCCGACAGAAGCGCAGTCAAAAACTTCGTCAGCGCGATGCAGAATGCCAAACATTAGATGCTTAATTTCAAGTATTAATAAACATTTTCTTTATACTATCACGATCAATATCTTTTCATACACCATTTATTTACATTTTGCATACTCGTTTCACTGTAAAAAAATAACTAAATCTGTATTATGTTCCAGACGTAAAAACTCATGTACCTATGCAATCTACAATTATAATACAATCTACATAAGTAAGTCATGTGTCTCAAGTCCATACGATACCTAAAGTAAAGATTTACCTGACCGATGATAACCTGACTACCTGTGCCCTAAGCACGACTTGTCGAATCCTACGTCACGTAAAATCGAATAGTAAACTATAACGAGTTGGTATGACGTTTGGAACAGCGCCCGCCGTGAGCGTATTTGGAACTAAAATTTAGTATGAGATTTCTCGATCTCGATACGTGTGAAGGGGAGGCAAATGATAACCAGGTCAGACGATTAAAGACTGTTTATTATAAGAACGCTTAAAGCTATTTATAGTACATGATGGGAGAGAATGTGTGTGTGGCGTGACACACACTACACCTCCCCCCTTGAAAAAAGAAAAAAAAAATTACATAAAATCAATTTTTTTTTCTTACTCTAAATTACTGAAATTACCTTGAACAAAACTGACTTTTTTTTTTTTTTTATCCATCGATTACCGTATTAAATGTCATCCAAAAAGTAACAAAATAATTATCATCATTCTAAAACTAATATCTTACTTCTAAATTGGCATGCTTTGCTGACGAGATAATAATAATTATATTATTCTGCCATGGTCATATCAAAAACCCAGATTATCCAAATAGTAAAAGAATATATAAAAAATAATAATTTCATCTTGCTCGCTCTAAATTTACTTTTAACATTTGTCTATATCTCTCAATTCTCTATCCATACAATATTACGTTGCAATTATATACTGTTCAAATCTGTTCTTGTAATTAAATTCTTATGTCGTCATTTTTGTACTTTACTTCCTTTTCACCCGTTTCATAACTTTCCATTCTATTCTTTCATTATTACTCATTTCGTAATATTTTATCTTCTTATTAATTAGTGAGCTACCTTGGCATCACTTTGTCAAGGTCCACAGCACTTTTCATTATATACGTGTCTGGCCAGACTTTAACATATATATTTTTTATTTGTTCAGGATACAAGGATTATTTGTTTACTTTCGTGCGCGCACATTCATAATACTCATTTATAACATCATTTATTCAGGCAGTTCATTTAACACTTCTTTACTTCAATAATCATACCATGTGTCCAAGAATCGTCACGTGTGGTAGCTCGACCGAAACATGATCCAATGCCAAGGATTTCGTGCCTGCCTTGTATCCTGGTGGACCTCGTAATATACCTACTTTCTATCCTATACCATTTCAAAAACCAAACACATTCAAATTTCTAACAAAAATACTCATTCGTTCCTTCCACTATTCCTTTCCTTCTATAATAAGTACCAAATCTACGTATTTAACCCCAATTCTTTATTCACTTCTCAATGACACTAACCATTAAAACCATCAATTAAAATCTATAGCAATATACTGAAAAAATCGTAACAAAAATATCAAAATAAAAACAATTTTATAACTTCATAATTTTTGGCTCTAATCTCTTCTAACACCTGGATATCTATCTATTGTCGCTGCATTAATAATTTGAAATGAAAGCTAGATGATCAGCCTAGCAACAATATCAAATTATTTTCAATCATCATTTTTATCCGTCTGCAGCAGAATAAAAAAGACGATCTTGAGCTATTTAATCAATCAAAAATCAAAATCTTCATTCAATAAAAAAACAATCTAAAAACTCTGTGTAAAACATCCAGTAAAACTCTGTAAAATAAATATACCGAAACAATAAATCTGCAATATTCAAAACCCTTTTATAACGTGATAATTTAAAATGTTCTTCCAAGAGCGTACAGTACATCATTTACCTTAAGAAATTTGATCTGTAATAACACACTTCGCATTCCGATCCATATTTGCTGACCTGTATTAGAATCATCCAACTTAGCGGTGTGAATCTTAACAACGTTTTGCTATCTATTTTTATACTGGACATATAACTTTTGTAAAGTTTTAGTTTCAAATTTAAAAAACGTTCACGAAATTTAGTAACTTGCTTTTTTTTTAAACTGAGATCTCGTCAACACGGGGCGCCAGCTTATTATTAAAATATCCACAATATTCATTTGCAGCAATACACAATGCAATTTAATATATTAAAAAAAAAAAAAAAAAAAACTAACTCTACATGAACCCATTCAAAATTTGGATATAATAAAAAACAATTAGACATACCTGATACGCAATCTATTTGGAAGAATAATAATACGAAATTTACCGAACTGTTGTATAACGCTTTGTAAAATGTCTTGTTAATTGATTTAACTTCTCTTCCTCCGTGCTGGCTCCTCGTCTAGGACACCAACTACTCCCTGCTGCATACCGTTCTCTTCTCACAACCTTGACCTTCCGACTCCAACAATTCCCAGCAGCTTTCTTCCATATTAATATAAAATTTATTTGATTTCTTATTTCTTCCATTTCTGTCTTCATAATAATATGTTCATTTCTATTCCTTTTCATACTCTTCATTCTTGACGTAATTTATTTTTCACCATTCTTCATTCTTACTCTCATTTTCCCGTAGCATTTTTTTTCCTTCTCTTCAATTTCTTCATTCTTCATTTTGATTATTATTATTCATATTTTATTCTTCTCTAGGATTTCTTCTGTTTCCATTGATTTTCTTCTTTATTTCCTTTCTTCATTTGTTTTATGGCGTTCTTCAATTATATCTGTTTCAAACTGTCTTCTTCTTGCAGCAATTACTCTTCTTAATCTTCTTAAAGTTAATTATCTTAATTTCTTATTATTTTTACTGTATAATTCTTACTTTTCTTACTTATTCTGATTCTTCTATCTTCTTTATTCTAATGTTTATAATTTTCTCTAATTTATTGCATTCTCCATTTTTTTTTCTTCGCTCCTTCGTCTACTTTTACTTTAATTCTTCTCTAATTTATGTTCTTCGTATACCTATTTTATGTTACGTTACCTAATTAAGTTTATACTTTAATTTTATTTATTGTTAAAATGTCTGTATTTTTTTCCCGCACACTGTCCATAAAATCACTTTAAAAAAGTATGTCCACAATTCCACTTAGTTTTTTTTCACTGATTTAAAGTATCTTTATAAGAAATTTAATTTCAACTATAACTGGTGGCGCAGCGCGCCGCCAGCACCGCACGAGGCAGCAGCGCTGGCAGGGTCGCCATGTGAAGGGGAGGCAAATGATAACCAGGTCAGACGATTAAAGACTGTTTATTATAAGAACGCTTAAAGCTATTTATAGTACATGATGGGAGAGAATGTGTGTGTGGCGTGACACACACTACATACGATAACCGTAACGTAACACAGGATTCGACAAGTCGTGCTTAGGGCACAGCGCCCTAAGCACGACTTGTCGAATCCTGCGTCACGTAAAATGGAATAGTAAACTATAACGAATTTGTATGACGTTTGGAACAGCGCCCGCCCGTGAGCGTATTTGGAACTAAAATTTAGTATGAGATTTCTCGATCTCGATACGATAACCGTAACGTAACGCAGGATTCGACAAGTCGTGCTTAGGGCACTGCTTCATTTAATTTACATGAGTGTACCTGAGAGTTAATTTTAACTCTACCTGCAATGTAATAGAGTAAACAGTCTTACGAAGTTTAAATTTTTTGGTATTTTTTATTCACAGACGAAAAAGAGGGGTGTTATAAGTTTGACCTGTGTATCTGTATATCTGTCTGTGGCATCGTAGCTTGCAAGCGGATGGACCGATTTCGATGCGGTTTTTTTTTCGAAAGCTAGTTTAATCGAAATGGTTCTTAGCTAAGTTTCATTAAAATCGGTTAACCCGTTTTTGAAATATTGAACTTCGATATGACAATGTCGGGGGTTTTTCAACTTTTCTATGTTGGTTAGGTTATATACGATTATTTACAAATGTTTCATTACTCTACGATCAACAGTCTTTAACGCTATGCAGAATGGGCTTTTATTCTGTTCAATGCTTGCAACTAACCACTTATCAGTTTATCGCGTTAGTTTTTGTACGTCAAAATGCAATGCAATAAGAGCTCAACTTAATGCCATCTTTAGTTCTTTCCTTATCTATAGCCACAATAACCTTGTATTACGTGAAGCGACTTTTTTATCCTTACTAAGTATAATAATTATAATTCCTACCTTGCCGACTTTGTTCTAAAGCTTGGAACAGTCTTCTATCACAACGTAATTCCAATGGCTATTGTCACGCACCATTCAGTAGGGAACAATGACGTATTGGCATGATGAAATGAAGTGTCTTACCTGTAGATTTAGTTACAAACAATGATATAACAATAAAAAAAACAGACAAGTGCGAGTCAGAGTCGGGCACCGAGGGTTCCGTACAAGTTTATGAAAATAATTTGTCAATCAATGGAATTGAGTCTCGGAGATTTTTCCGCTTTTCCCGATTTTTTTTTAATTGTTCAGTGTTAGCAGAACCCTACTCCGAAGCAAACTGTACGCAGTGTGGGCTCATTTTATATCGTTTACTGACATATACAAACATAAATAAGTTGGTCACCTGTTACTCGGAAACACGTCTTATTATCTGTGATAGATCTCCTTTTAAATTCACTATATGCAATACTGCTGCGATTTTTTTTTTACATTTCCAAATACAATAGTTTCTCTGGTAGAGGGGGGAGACACTTGTCAATTACAAAACTTAGGACTTTAAAGCTAAGTATTTCACAAACGAATCCCTCAATCGAAAAATTAACTTTTAATCCTCCGCAATATTTTAAAAAGACGTATCCAATGATACCCCACACTATGGGGCAAACGAGAAATAAAAAAAACATCCCAACTTTACGCATAGGGGAGGTATCCCAAAAAAATTATGACTTTATTCTACCACTTTGTTGGCCTAATTAATATGTGTACATCCATGCAAATTTAGAGCTTTCTAGTAAATATCAATAGTCTCTGAGCTAAGCCGCGGACAGAAAGACAGACGGACATGACGATAATATACGAGTTCCGTTTTTGCCATTTCTTCTACGGAACTCTATAAACGTAGACATGCTAATTAATGAACCCTGAGAAAATAATATTACAATCCGGATAAATTAAATAGGCTCGCTGTGACAGGACAATAATGTGCACGAAATACAGAGCTAAGTTAACCGGATTACTTCGTTCTCGTGGTACAATTTTACATCCCGCTAGTACTAACAAACTACCATTTTTATAGTAATATTGTTATTTACGCCCTTTTTGGAAGTCTTTGTATCGATATTCTTTGAGGTAGTGGTTCACAGAGCATAAACATACCTAATAAGTATGATTTTACAAACATTTTGGTACTTTTTCATTCCAGAAAAAATCAATGGCAAACAGTAGAGGCGTGAAATTACTAGAGGGGGGCCCCACCGGGCAATCTTAAAAACTTTGCTAAGAACCATTTCGATTAAAAAATCCATATCCATTTAGAACGAGTTATGATTGGAACATAACAATACATTTAAACTTGACATTATATTTTAGCTCTATGTGGATTCTGATAAGAGTTAAAATTTAAACCTTAAATCCTATCCATTGTTAGAGCTATATTTACGCCTCTCGGCAAATGTTGGCTTCTACAATATCACCAGCTTCGAAAATAATTAATGCCGTTAGCGTAAAGGTAACAAGAAACAAAACAAAACGAGTTTCATTCAAGGTCCATTATACATAATTAACGACTGTGAGGGCAGCAGTTAAATTACACAAAGTTCACGTTTTCAATCATCTCCTCTTATCATGTCGCCATCTTTTTTAATCTGGGCCTTAGTCAAATTCTTTAAAACCACTGGACTTAAGGCTTAGTGGTCATAATTTCTTTATTAAACGAGCCTTATCTCTTAAGCCGACAAATCTCGCTGTTAATCATTTACTAGGGCATGGCCTCAAGTATTAATTCTTAGATTAATTGAATTTAATTTGCGGGCTTAACTGCAAAGTTCGTACATTTTCTACATAAAACTTTATAGAGCAGTTTTTAACAAACATTTCCACTTAATTGCTGACTCCTGACACTTGATATCATAAATCCATTCTCACTCGTAAACTACCCTTTCAAATTTAGTCTTAATGTATATTTAATGGCGATGACACAATTATCGATCAATTTCTAATAATCGAACCTGGACTATCGTAGTTTTACAAATAAATAAAAGGTGGCGCTACCGTTAGCGAGTTTTCGCAACTCTATAGAGCTACAGGGACACCTCTTTTAAACACGGCATTTAAATGCATTAATCTAAGCAAAAAGGCATATTTTTTATGCAAAGTAACAGAAAAACAGTGTCTCAGACGCTTTTGCGGGTAATATTTTTAAAAATGTGTTTTTTTATACTAGAAAATTGGCGTTTATAGTTCAGCGTTCTGCATCGCGCTTACGAAGTTTTGGCGCCCCTTACGTATATATGAAACTTTTGCGCCTAATAGCTCGAAGGTCCGTATCTACACAGTGAAGCAGTCGAACGGGGCTGGAGCTGCCTTGAATCCGGCCCCACTTCGGTGGCGAATATCTGGGGGTGTATTTGTCCACCGGGTCCAGGCTCACGCCTCGTCCGAATTCACAGGTTCTAGCCTGTCCTCTGGCCTTGGCCTCGCCTTGCGCCTTCAGCCAGACCGAAAGGTCTGCGCGTCCGATGCCACTCATCATGAGTTGACGTTTCTTAACGAAACTAAACAGGGTTCAACCCTGACCCCACTGTAGTAGATGCTTTGACTCTCTTTTGCTTTTTCGTAATTTTTTATTTAAAATTAAATGTGAGTACGAGTATAGAGAATCTCAATACGAAAGACCTCCCAATCTTGCACACTAGCAATTAGACAGTCGCCAAGTGTGTGTGTGTGTGTGTGTGCGTGTGGTTCGGTAGGTAATGTTTTGAATCTGTTTGGTTTTTCAGAGAATTTTTAAGGTTTCACACCTAA
This sequence comes from Clepsis dumicolana, assembly GCA_963691665.1. Classification (NCBI taxonomy): domain Eukaryota; kingdom Metazoa; phylum Arthropoda; class Insecta; order Lepidoptera; family Tortricidae; genus Clepsis; species Clepsis dumicolana. The sequence goes on along the minus strand of OY829507.1, from coordinate 15,892,908 downwards.
ATAGTACATATCAACGGGACCCTATTACTAAGCCAACGTTGTTCGTCCGTTCGTCCGTCCAATCACCGTTCAGAGAGCGGTATCTTTAAAACCATAAATATCTGGTCATTTTCATTTCCTTCTTGTTCTTAATACCTAATAGTAACGGGTAGACTTGAAATTATCACAGAGTGCGTATTACTGTGGTTGCTATGACGACAAGCCCTTTTTTGAATTTTTTTATTTGCTTTGGTGGTTACTACGGTTTACATTGGCGCCGTAAAGCGAGATTAAGCCTGTATTTATTTTGTAAAGAAACTTCAGAAAGTGTCAATAAAAATCCTAACAAGGTCTATAGGTACCTAACTTAATTCCAATAAGCTTGTCTAAATAAGGTAAGTACTTTCTTTGGACATTGCCTCCACAAAACCAAACAACCAGTGCCCTAAGCACGAATTTGGAACTAAAATTTAGTATGAAATTTCTCGATCTCGATACGATAACCGTAACGTAACGCAGGATTCGACAAGTCGTGCTTAGGGCACAAGCCAATTTACGAGTTATACCAGCAGCATCGCTCTAGCATGATTTCTGCGGCACTCAGTGGTTGATTTGGCCTTTAAGAAGTTTATTTTTTAAGTAAACATGAAATTTAAGAATGAGTTCGAAAATGAACAACGGCTGGGTCGGCCTTCTGCCAAACTCTTGCCTTTGAAAATAGGATTATGAAATGGTTACACCGAAACGCCCAGCGTTAAGAGTAGAAATTTTATAAGCTGGCCGTTTACCACTTAAGAGCTAATCTTATGAACAATAACGTTATTCTCTTTTTTCAAGGCTACTTACTGCTAATAACAATTAATAGCAAGTAACAAAAAATGCATACAAATAGCTACCACCTTCTGTAAGTCACAAGGTTGAAATTGCAATAGCATTGATTATGACTCTCGTCTCGGACATTGAAAGTCGTACTCAGGTAAGTCGCCGGCGTTGTATAGGCTTTCAATGTCCGAGTATCGTTATCGAATGTGCTATGATAATTATTGCAATTTCAAGCTTTTTATTTAGAACAGATAGAATAAATAGCTACATTAGTGTTCACTTTTTGTTACTTGCTATTATTATAATTGTTATTATTGTTTACAGGTTAAGCTCGTTAAGTAGTAAACGGAGAGCTTATAAAATTTCTACTATAGCTATCTCACTGGTCGTTGGTGTTTAAATCGAGAAAGTAATAATCGAGTAAGTGTATTATTACAATTTATTTACTGAATTCGGGGTTGAATTTTTACCACTAGACGATCACTAGTACATTTTATTCGATTGTAACAAAAAGTTAGTAAAAGTCCCAACTCAAAATTGCCAATTCGAAATTTAATTTCCAAAAACAAAAGAGAGTCAAGGCATCTACTACAGTGGGGTTCGGGATTAAATCCACGATTAAGCGATTCCATACACTGAAGTATTACATTATTGGTCTGCTCAAGTAATGAGCTGAATCGTTTCAAACCTTCAAGGTCTCAACAAGTGGCACAGCCACGGGCAAAGTCAAAGGGCTTAATAAAGCCTTGATTCGTGCGAGGCCTAGGAAGCCTCTGGAGCCGAGTACATCACCCACAATATACTCGGCTCACCAGAGCGGGTTAGACTTGAGGCAGCTCTAACCCTGAGTTACTGCTTCACTGTGTAGATACGGACTCCCCGACAGAACTGCGTACGGGTCGTACTTATACGAAGCGCAGTCAAAAACTTCGTCAGCGCGATGCAGAACGCCAAACATTAGATGCTTAATTTCAAGTATTAATAAACATTTTCTTTATACTATCACGATCAATATCTTTTCATACACCATTTATTTACATTTTGCATACTCGTTGCACTGTTTAAAGTACGAATAATGCATTAAAATGCAGTTTTAAAAAGTACCACCCCCGCATCTCTATAGAGTCCCAAAAATTCACTAAGGGTAGCGCCACCTTTTATTTTTTTGCAAAACTACTACAGTCCGGCCTTGACCATTAGATACGGAAATTGAATCGATAATAGCACTTGTGTCACTGTCGTTAAACTTCAATTACGAATAACGGGCCAAACAGTTCTTACTGGAAGAACTGTAGCAACTACATAAGTAATTCATATGTCTCAGGTCCATACGATACCTAAAGTAAAGATTTAAATTATTTACCTGATTGATGATAACCTGACTACCTGCTTCATTTAATTTACTTGTGTGTAGTCTACCTGAGAGTTAAATTTAACTGTACCTAGGTACAATGTAATAAAGTAAACAGACTTGGGTTTAATTACTTGATGATTAAGAGTATTTAACGCTATCTAGAATGGCCTTTTATTCTGTTCAATCAATGCTTGCAACTGATCACTTATCAATGTGGTTTTTTTTTACTTCAAAATGCAATGCAGTAACAACTTAATGCCAACTTTAGAGAGAGAAAGAGAGAGAGTTTAAATTATAAATGTGTGGAAAAAGTGCAGAAAGCCAATGTACATAACTTCCACAACAGTCTTAGATTTCGGCTTTGCACCACGCAACGTTATTTCTACGATAGTATGGTGATAATTTGGTACAAATTAAAATTAACAATCAAAATGACTAACGGCAAACATTAAATTGCGCTAACGAGCGTATTCACAGTTTTACAAATCAACGCTACAAAATAAAGTAATCCCGTTTTTTATCATATATTTTCCTGCCTTGTCGACTATACTTACACCTCGGCTTTGTATCAAAGCTTTGAACAGTCTCCTATCACAATGTAATTCCAGTGGCTATTGTCACTCACCATTCAGTAGGGAACAATGACGTATTGACATGGTGGAATGAAATGTCTTATCTGTTATGTTACAAAAAAAAAATGTAGATGGGTTGCGGTTTAAAAATGGTAGCGTAAAGTTATCGTAACCAGTGCCCTAAGCACGACTTGTCGAATCCTGCGTCACGTAAAATCGAATAGTAAACTATAACGAGTTTGTATGACGTTTGGAACAGCGCCCGCCCGTGAGCGTATTTGGAACTAAAATTTAGTATGAGATTTCTCGATCTCGATACGATAACCGTAACGTAACGCAGGATTCGACAAGTCGTGCTTAGGGCACAGTCTACCATTTTCATAGCAATATAATTGCTTTCACCCCTTTTGGAAGTCTTTGTATCGATATTTCTTGAGATGGTGGCTCACAGCGCAAAGACATTATACCTCGCCTTTGCGTCCGGGAGTAAAAAAGAGAGTCAAAGCATCTACAACAGGATCTTGTGCGTGATCGACCGAAAGGTCCGAACACGTAGGCTCAAGGCCAAGGACGAGAGCCGGAGGACAGACACAAGGCCTGCGGATTTGGACAAGGCGTACCAAGTCCGGTGAACGAATAGTCTCCAAGTATTCGCCACCGCGGTAGAGGGTAGAGCTGAAGCTCCAGCCCTGTACCGCTTGACTGTGTAGATACGGACCCTCGGACAGAAAAGCGTGCCAATCCTACTTATAGGGAGCGAAGTCAAAATTTCATCAGCGCGATGCAGAGCAACGAATGTTTAACTCCAGATTTCAAGTAATTTGAAACATTTTAATGCAAATTTATTAAGATATTTCAATGTAGACAATTTTTGTGTTACGTTTTACATAATTGTTATACCATTTTATGTAAGAATAGTGCATTTAAATGCAGTTTTATAAACCATCGTCCCCGATCTCTATGGAGCCTCAACAAATCACTGAGGGTAGCGCCATCTTTGATTTTTCTACAAAACTACGACAGTCAAGGTAGTACTATTATAAAAGTAAATCGATAATATGCTTGTGTCAATTACTACTAATTACGACTTATTAGGTAAATGATCGTCTGTGCGCTAGAATGAGAAACGATTATCGAATTTAGACACACGTTTTTTTCAATCCATTTAAATTGCGCTGTGGTAATTGGTATAGCCTGAAATATATTAATATAGCATGTAACCTTACACGTATTAACTACGTCCTACATCTTATTCGTCGTACATTACATCTTATTTCGTACTATTAAGTTAGGTATTATTTCTAAAGTGTCAAACCTCAAGTGTTCAAGTCAGGTACCTGTTAACAAAAGCGAGTGGTAAACTACCTGCTTTACTTATTTAATTTCTCATGTTCTTTTGTACTTAACATTACATTTTAGCTCTACTTGCATTCTGTTAGAGTAAAAATTTAAACCTTATATCCATTCCTTTGTTAAAGCTATGCTTACGCCTCTCCGCAAATATTGGATTCTACAATGTCACGAGCTTCGAAAATGATTAATGCCGTTAATGCCGTCATTTCTGCATGATGTTTTCAAACTTTAATTATTTGTTTTTCAAATAATAATTGAAAAACTAGTTTTATTCAAGGTCCATATAGTACAATCGATGACTCAGAGGGCAGCAGTAAGTTTACACAAAGTGCACGTTTTCACTCATCTCCTCTTATCATTTCGCCATCTTTATATTCTGGGCCTTAGTCAAATTCTTTAAAACCACTGGACTAAGGCTTAGTGGTCATAATGTCTTTATTAATCGAGCCTTAATTATTAATCCGGCAAATCTCGCTGTTAACAATTTACTAGGTCGTAGCCTCAAGTATTTAGTAATTCCTAGATTAATTAAGTTCAATTTGCGGGCCGCACTTCAAAGTGCGTACATTTTCAATTTTTTTTTAGATGACAAGGAAGGCAAACGAGCAAGTGGGCCACTTGATGGTAAGTGATCACCACTGCCCATAGACTGCCCTTAGGGAGGTTTGCAGCTGCATTGCCAACCTAGAGAGGTAAGATGAAATGCCTCTTGTACCTGTAAATACGAAGGCTGTCTCACTTTTCACCCCGGAATACAACAGTGCAAGCACTGCTGCTTAGCGGCAAGATTAGAACAAGGTTCTACCACCCGAAAAACATAAAGCTTTAAAAAGCAGGATTTAATGACAATTTTGACTTTATCACTAATATTACATCCATTCCCTTCTCACTATTATGCTCTTATACTACCCTTTCACACTTAATGGCAATGACATAAGCATTATTATTAATCTTTTTGTGATAATGGTAATGGACCTGTCGTAGTTTTACAAAAAAATAAAAGGTGGCGCTACCATTAGCGACTTTTTGCAACTTTATGGAGCTGCAGGGACACCGCTTTTAAAAACGGCATTTAAATGCATTAATCATAATGTACAAAGGCATATCTACTATGCTAAATAAGAGAAAGACAGTATCTCAAATGCTTTTGCGCGTAATATTTTTAAAAAGGTGTTTTTTATTACTTGAAAAGTGTTGTTTATAGTTCAGCGTCCTACATCGCGCTTACGAAATTTAGCCGCCTGTTACGTAGGTATATATAAAACTATTGGACCCAAATAGTTCGAGTGCCCGTATCTACACAGTGAAGCAGTCCAACGGGGCTGGAGCTGCCATGAACCCGGCCCCACTTCGGTGACGAATATTTGGGGGTGTATTTGTCCACCGGGTCCAGGCTCACGCCTCGTCCGAATCCACAAGTTTTAGCCTGTCCTCTGGCCTTGGCCTCGCCTTGCGCCTTCAGCCAGACCGAAAAGTATGCGCGTCCGATTCCTCGCCTACCATAAATTTCTTAAGGATAAGAAATCAAGGGTTTAACCCTAACCCCATTGTTGTAGATGCTTTGACTCTCTTTTGTTTTATTATTTTTTTTAATAAAATATGACTACAGATAAACGCAATACCCATAAAGCATCAAGCATTAGTCAGTCACCTATTAGTAAGTGGGCGTATTTCGATTGATAATAGATGTTTTGACCATGTTTTGTTTTACAAACAATTGTAAGGTCCCGCACCAAAATCTACACACATATTATAGGTACTCTAAGATGGGTTCAGAAGCCGAAGGCATATATCGTACCCATACCTGTCACGAATTTGACTGTTTTTTTTGATCATAGACAAACATACCGAGCTGACGTTTAGTAAACTGTTTTTTTTTGTAAAAAATATCACAATATATATAACTTATAAATAACTCGACTTCTATACGTGAGTGATCCGTTTTATTTCACTATGATTGTAAATTAAGTTGGTCGTCAAATTCGAAAAATTGAATTCGATATCCAAAAGTCGATGTCGTAATGACTATTACTTTACTGCAGGACCTGCTGGTCGTGGTGGTTGGCGGGGGAGGCGTCGTCGTGCTGAAATGCTGGTCATTTTCTATGGTTTCTGAACGCATTATAGAGGACTTATGATATGTGTGTAGATAAAGGGTATTAACGACACCCTGCCCTACTAAGCCACCGTGGTCCACCGGGCCGTCCGATTGTAGTTATCTTTAAAGCCATTACTACCCGTAGCTAGCCACTTTTGTTTTTTTTCTTGATCTAAATAATGGTAATAAGCAGACACTTGAAATTTTCACAGAATGTGTAATTACTGCGGCCGCTCGAACAATAAGTCCGATTCGCACTTTTCCGGTTTTTTATTTGCTTTGTTGGTTATAAGTACCACTTAAGTTTACATTGGCGCCATAAAGCGTGATTACGTGTGTTTTTAAGAAGAACCGGAAATAAGTGTCAATGAGAATCCCAAGATAGTCATCTTACGAATTAGGAGTATACTAGCAGCGTTTATGATCTGTGCCTAAGTATGTAAAATTTTACCTGTGTTGATTTTGTGATCTCTGCGACACTTGCTATGGTCTTTTAGAAAGTTTATTTTCTTCAAAGTTGGTACGAAATTTAGAATGAGGTCAAAAACCAACAAAAAGCTTTGTTACGAAATATTGCTTTAGAAGATGGGATTCTAAAATGACTATAATGAAACGCCCAGCGTTTAGCTATTCCGCTGGTTGTTGATGTTCATATCGAGAAATAGTACAGAAATTACAAAATACTTACAATCAATTGCAACAAAAAGTTATGCAAAAGTTCAGAATCCAAATTGTCAACTCGAAATCTAATCTCCAAAAACAAAAGGGAGTCAAGACATCTACTACAGTGGGGTTCGGGATTAAATCCACGGTTCAACGATTCCATACATTATTGATCAGCTCAAGTGATGAGCGGAATCGTTTCAAACCTTCAAGGTCTTAACAAGAACAAGTGGCACAGCCACGGGCAAAGTCATGGGGGCTCAACAAAGCCTGGATTCATGCGAGGCCTAGGAAGCCTCCGGAGCCGGGTACACCGCCCAATACTCGGCTCTCCAGAGCGGGTTAGACTTGGGGCAGCTCTAACCCTGAGTTACTGCTTCACTGTGTAGATACGGACTCCCCGGCAGAACTGCGTGCGGGTCGTACTTATACGAAGCGCAGTCAAAAACTTCGTCAGCGCGATGCAGAACGCCAAACATTAGATGCTTAATTTCAACTATTAATAAACATTCTCTTTATAATATCACGAACAATATCTTTCCAGGCATCATTTACTTAACATTATGCGTACTTGTTTCACTGTTTAAAGTACGAATAAAGCATTAAAATGCAGTTTTAAAAAGTACCACCCCCGCATCTCTATAGAGTCCCAAAAATTCACTAAGGGTAGCGCCACCTTTTATTTTTTTGCAAAACTACTACAGTCCGGCCTTGACCATTAGAAACGGAAATAGAATCGATAATGGTACTTGTGTCGTTGTCGTTAAACTTCAATTAAGAATAATGGGCCATTAGTCGTTACTGCGCATGATAAGAAGGACTTTAGGTGTTGCATGATAATATTATTGAGCGTTATTAAAATAAAAATGTATCTGTATTATATTCCAGACGTGAAAACTGATGTATCTAAGTGAAATCTTGATAGATCAGTTTAGTATCCCAAGTCCATACGATACTTACTTAAATTAACATTTGAATAACTTACCTGATCGGTGATCGGAGCAGATAGCTAACTTATTAGAAGTTAGCTATCTGCTTCATTAAATTTACCTGTGTTTACCTATTTATACCTGAGAGTTAATTTTAACTTTACCAGTATTGTAATTGAGTAAACGGTCTTATGAACTTTACTGTTTTTGTTATTGTTTACGTCTCTTACCAAAGGCTTGCTCCACGATCGACTTTCTTTAACGTCTTTAACGCTATGCAGAGCGCCTAGTGTAATCGCCGACCAGGCCAAGAAATACGTCTCGATCGCGTTCACGTTTAACAATTCTCATACTATTTGACACTTAAACGCAAACGTGATCGAGACGTATTTTGTGCTTTTTGATTACACTAAGGGCACTGAATGAGCTTTTTTCTGTTCAACGCTCACAACTTATCACCGTGGTATTATTTCACGTCAAAATGCAATGCAATAAGAACTCAAGTTAATGCTTAATTTATTCATTCATTGTTTTTTAATTTAATTTATGACGTGAAGCAAAATTTTTGAATCCTTTTCTGAGGATGCTGCGCGCACGAAGGAGTGTTTTAAGATTTGGCATACTGAGTAGTTAAAGTTTTTAGGTATAGGGAAGAAGTCTAGAAAGTCGTTTTTTATTTAATTAAGCATATTTTACCACTAGGCTGTCACTAGTATTTATTAGTAAGCAAAAGTGTTAATGTGCGTAATTTTATCATGAGCTTTTCGGTGAAGGAAAACATCGTGAGGAATCCTGCACACTCCTGCGAAGCGATTCAATGATGTGTGTGAAATTCCCAATCCGCGCTTGTCCCGCGTGGGAACTATGGCCTAAGCCCTCTCATTCTGAGGGGAGGCCTGAAGGCTGCTGCTGATGATGATGAAACGTGTTAACTACAATCAACTAAAATCTTAAGTTTCACAACAGTTTTACTTTTCGGCTTTGCACGACGCAACGGCATTCTCACAATGTTATTTTATTACAAAGGCATCGGACAATGAGATCTTTCGGTATGGCCGCAGGCGCAAGGCGAAACTAAAGCCAGAGGTCAGTATACAGGCCTGTTGGTTCGGACGAGGTGTGACCCCTGGGATCGGGGTGAACCTCTCCCAAATATTCAACTCCGAAATAGGGCCGGAGTTACAGCAGCTCCAGCCCCATTAGACTGGTTCGCTGTATAGGTACGGACTTTAGGCGCAGGAGTTTTACATAATATACGTAAGGGGCGCCAAAACTTCGTAGGCACAATGCAGGACTATAAACGGCAATTGTCGATTAATAAAAAACCCAGTTTTAAATGTTAGAAAATATTCCAACGAATTGAAGACCTTTCTCTTTTTATATGACTAGGAAGGCAAACAAGCAAGTGGGTCACCTGATGGTAAGTGATCACTACCGCCCATACACAACCGCAACCCCGGCAAGTGGTTTGCAGATGCGTTGCACGCTTAGAGAGCTAAGATGAAATGCCTTTTGTGCTGGTAATTACACCGGCTGTCTTACTCTCCACACCGGAATACAATGGTGCAAGCACTGAGTCACAATTCGCGCTTGTATCACAAGTGCGGCGGCGACAAGTTCACGCGACCCTGCCACTTATATCCTCTTTTTTAACCCCCGACGAAAAAGAGGGGTGTTATGAGTTTGACCCATGTATCTGTGTATCTGCATCATAGCTCCCACACGGATGGACCGATTTGGATACGGTTTTCTTTAATCGAAAGCTAGTTTAATCGAGATGGTTCTTAATTAAGTTTCGTTAAAATCGGTTAACCCGTTTCTGAAATATTGAACTTTGAAATGACAATGTCTGGGGTTTTTCAACTTTTCTAAGTTGGTTAGGTTATATTAGGTCTGTGTCGCACCCCAAACGTCTGTCACCACGTCCGCCGTCGTGGGTCAAAAGAGAGTCAAAGCATCTACTACAGTGGGGTCAGAGTTCAATAACCCTGTTTAGTTTCGTTAAGAAACTTCAACTCATGATGAGTGGGCATCGGACGCGCAGACCTTTCGGTCTGGCTGAAGGCGCAAGGCGAGGCCAAGGCCAGAGGACAGGCTAGAGAACCTGTGGATTCGGACGAGGCGTGAGCCTGGAACCAGGTGGACAAATACCCCCCCAAATATTCGTCACCGAGGTGGGGCCAGATTTAGGGCAGCTCCTGCCCCATTTGACTGCTTTACTGTGTAGATACGGACCCTCGAGCTACGAAGCACAGAAATTCTATATATACGCAAGCAGCGCCGAAACTTCGTAAGCGTGATGCAGAACAACGAATGTTACACTCAAATTTTCATGCTATACGAGGCTTTCTTAGCATCATATTTTTTGCAATAATTTTAGATACACTATTATTCTTAAATATCAGATCAATACTTGTAACTTTTTCTTATGACTAAGTGCATTAAATCGACGTTTTTACAAACGCCACCGTGCAATCCCTATGGAGATCTAACGAGCCAGAAAGGGCAGCGCCATCTGTTATATGTTTGGGTAACTATACCGGTCAGTTCTTTAATTTACAATTAGTGAAATTTCGGTAAAATTATTTACTGGCCTTGAAATAATTACTTTAATTCTAATTATCTGTATCCTGGCTCCTACCTTACAATGCAAGTAATTAATAAAAATATATAAATCCGTTAATCTAGTTCAAAAAAAAATCGGAATTAATACACGCACAAATTACAGACAATGAGAAGAACACAGAGATAAATCAGCAACACAGGCTTCGTCAAATATAACACAAATGTCATCCGCCACAGGCTTCGTCAAAATAATGTTTTAATAATTATAAAAACAACACTGAATTTTTAAATAACCTAACCTAACCAACTTAGAAAAGTTGAAAAACCCCCGACCTAGTCATTTCAAAGTTCAATATTTGAAAAACGGGTGAAGCGATTTTAATGACACTTAGTTAAGAACCATCTCGATTAAACTAGCTTTCGATTGAAATAAACCGCATTGAAATCGGTAAACCCGTTTGGGAGCTATGATGCCACAGACAGATACACAGATACACAGATACACAGACACACAGGTACACAGATACACATGTCAAACTTATAACACCCCTCTTTTTCGTCGGGGGTTAAAAACGCTGGCCGCGTTAATTGACGATCAAGTCGTTCTTTATAAAGGCAAAGAAGTTTATTGCCAGAACATAGTCAATACAATTCATTTAATTCATTTATTAATTGATCAAGTCATGTACATATACATAAAGATGTTACATTGGTATAATAAGTCAGTCCATGACGCCCTGTAAGAGCACGCAATAATAATTAAAACTAGGTTTATCATTACATGCTGTTGAAATTATGATTATAAAATTACATTAAAATATTGGCATGCATTGATATTGTCAAATTTTCTGTTACTATTCTATGTTGGAGCTGTTAAAATGTGATGTTTTAAATAATAATTATACTGTATTATGTCAAAATAAATAAATTTGGGGATTCATAATTATTCATTATTTAATTGTCAATGTACTTATGTCTAAAAAAAATATCTAATTAATATTACTTTACAATTTCATCATTTAAGAACTCGTCAATATAATAATAACATTTGTCGATTAAAAATGTCTTCATATTATTTTTAAATGTATTATATCGGGATTCTTGTCTAATGGATTCTGGGATTTTATTAATTGTTTGTATACATTTATATTTGGGACCACTTCTGAACATTTTCATATTGGACTTCGGTACCTGTAACTTATTCCTATACTGTGTCCTAGTTGTACTTGTGTCTTTTTGCTATTAATCATTCTGAATGTTTTCGTACAAACATTGTGTACATGTACAACTTTAACAAGTAAATACGCAACAAGGAGAAAATAAAAAAGAAAGGCATTTAAAATCGTTACTTATTACTAATTTTAGGTACCATTATAATAGTGGGTTAATTATTATGTCAGAGTATGCCAGTATTAAACTGACAACATTATTGTTATCATAATTAGTTTCACTGTATTAGTGATACCTTTGTTGTTATAAGTAAATTAGGTATAGTTGAATTGAGAAATGTTTTTACATGTTAAAGTGTTTATGACTTTGACATAAGATTGATTTTTGCCTGATCTGTGAAAAATCTTTTTTCGCTATACCTATACTGTACGGGATTCCTGTTCGCAACATTTTAAATGTCTACCGTGAGATTCTATGAAATATCGAAAGTATGTAACGAATCTCGTAGTCGAGAAGGATCTCTATGGCATCCAGTGAAAAATATCATAGTAATGAGATTAAACTGTGTATTGTATATTATACCTGTGTATGGGTGTATCTGTTTGTGGCATCATAGCTCGCAAACGGATGGACAGATATCGATGCAGTTTTTTTTTTATCGAAAACCAGCTTCGTCAAGATGGTTCTAGCTAAAGTCAGCCGTTGTTTGAGGTATTAAACTTTGAAATTACAATGTCGAGGGTTTTAAAACTTTTATAAGTTGTTTAAGTTATTATTAACTGTAATAGATAGACACTTGTGCCCTAAGCACGACTTGTCGAATCCTGCGTTACGTTACGGTTATCGTATCGAGATCGAGAAATCTCATACTAAATTTTAGTTCCAAATACGCTCACGGGCGGGCGCTGTTCCAAACGTCATAAAAACTCGTTATAGTTTACTATTCGATTTTACGTGACGCAGGATTCGCCAAGTCGTGCTTAGGGCATTGATATTGTCATATTTCCAGTACCTAGGTAGGTACTCAATCCCAATCCGTTCATCCGTTTAGGAGCTACGATGCCACAGACAGATACACCGGTCAAACTTATAACACCCCTCTTTTCGCAGGAGGTTAAAAAAATAGGAGTCACAACATCTACATCAGTGGTGATTGGATACCTCAACATCCCTGGGGCCACTCGCAAGCGGTAATAATAATTCGCAAAGCTGTTGAAAGGTCAAGGCAAACGCCAAGACCCAGACAAGGCACGAATGCCCGATCACCAAGGCTTAGCCTGGAGTCCAGAGGCCCGAGCACGCCAGCCGCGAAACATAAGGCTTTCCCCCTCTGACACTTCCGCTGCGCCGGTAGAACGAAAGGGACGGGTAAGTCCGCGTTTCCGCCGTGTGCTGGGCAAGGAGACTTATACCCACCCCACCCGATATTTTGTCTCACACGGAATGGGTCTGAATCAGGGCAGTTCTAACCCTATGGACTGCTTCCCTGTGTAGACACGGACTCCTGGTTCATTTGCATAATTAAAATCTATAAGTACTTATTTGTTGCAAAAACTTTGATAGCGCGTTGTAGCGCAACCTCCTTCACACTTGAACTTTTGAATTAAAAAACTTGAGCACAACTTCCAAAATAGTTACCACTAATTGTACTATAGATAATACTTCTTTTAAATTAATATTTTGTATTTTTAGTATTTTCGTTACCGGTTTTCGTTAATGTTTTTAAAACGACGGACGTTTATCTTCGTTATAGCGCCATCTACTGTGATCTAGCGGAACTAAAGCAAATCAATGTTGATCTTAATTTGAAATACTTGGTATGATTACCGAATTCGTTTTAACATTTTCATTTAGAACGTCTTATTATGATATTAATCAACAGGATTTGTTGTTGTTTTTAACAGTAAATACTAAATAAATAATAAGTACCCACTTAAAAAATGGTAATGTTGTACGATTTTAAGAAATTTCCAAAATTAATGACTGTCGATTTGACTATTAAGGTGACTATTATCGATAGGTATTTGAGAATAAACGTTATTATTAAGTTATCATATTAACACAAACATGTAAAGTAAACGAAATTTTACATTGTAAATAGAGGGTAGGTACGTATTAAAAAATAAATAGGTATACTTACGGACATTTTGCCAACAATGAAATTAAGTAACATTGATCTCATCTTTTTAAATTATTATTTTATGCAGCCTATGCCATTATGCGCTCTAATTAACCGACTTCAAAAAAGGAGGAGGTTCTACGTTCCACTGTACGTATGTTTTTTTAATACGATTTGTTTAATGTAAGTACATTCAAGTACAAAAAGGGGTAGATTCAATGACCCAAGAAAAACGAAAAAATATATAGAAGACATTTGCGTTGAATTTTTTTCATGCTTATAAATACGTATACGTATTGTATTAACTGATAGCTCATTATTTTCTTTACTCATTAAAAATCAGTCCTTGCACGTAGTGGTGGCATTGTTCGAACTCGAATGACAAATCGTATAAATACTTAATTATAACATATATAACTCTAGTTCAGCCCGACATGTTTCAGACTAATTTGTAGTCCTTCCGCTGGGAACGCACACCTCGGAGCGGAGAGTCGGCGCGCAGTGTTCGTTTTGCTGCCGCGCTTGCGCTTGCGCTTCCAGGGGAAGGATTAAGAATTACTCCGATACGACGTGTCGGGCTAAACTCGACTTATGCAGCGTGTGACGTTCATATGAATACCAATTTTAACTAACGATAGCTTTAGGTAAGTACCGCGTGAACCGAGTTATTATTTTTTTAATTTTTCTCGTGCAGCAATGTAATTCAAATATTTATTTGACAACTTGTCACTAGGAGTGAAATCAAGTGTCCGTTATTAGCTTTGTTACCGATACATTGCGTGCCGAATTAATTTGTTTGAAATTTTTTTTTAATTAAGATACCAATTTACGTTCATTAGGGCTTATACTTTCAGCACTTAAAATATATGTTCGTATAGAAATGGAAGTCACACGCTGTATACAGGAGTGATTAGTTTATTTCACTGAATGAATGTCAGTGTCACGCATAGACTTACATAATATATAGTTACAAAGTAAGTGTAAATAAATAAATAAATAAATATCGTGGGACAAATTGACACCAATTGACCTAGTCCAGAATTAGGCAAAGCCTGTACTATGGGCACTAGACAACGGATAAACATACTTATATAGATAAACACATACTTATATACATATTAAACATCCAAGACCCGAGAACAAACATTCGTATTCATCATACAAACATCTGCCCCGACTGGGATTCGAAACCGGGACCTCAAGCTTCATAGTCAGGGTCGCTAACCACTAGGCTATTCGGTGGTTTCAGCTAGGTTATTGAGAGTGTTCAAAATATTCCAAAAGGCATACCGACGGTACTCTGACTCAACCTCGTTTGGAATAACCACCATGGGTTCGCGGTCTAGAGTGGTTATTCCAATTTCGTCAAAGTTTATATACGAGGTTGAGTCATTGAGTCAGAGTACCGTCGATATCCTTGTTTTTATCAATGGTGTAACTTTATATATATGCATGTTAAAAATAACCGTATGTTAAATACATCAGATGCCGCCGTCCCGCTGATAATACTCTCTCCACCAACAGAGGCCCGAGTACGAATATTGAAACCTGCGTCACGTAAAATGGAATAGTAAACGTTATCGAGTTTGTATGACGTTTGGAACAGCGACCGCCCGTGAGCGTATTTGGAACTAAAATTTAGTATGAGGTTTCTCGATCTCGATACGATAACCGTAACGTTACGCAGCATTCCAAAGTCGTGCTCGACCCTCTGCCTAGAATCTCTCGATACATCCCGCAATCGTATTATCTCGAGGGCTGTACATTTTTCCTGGCAATCCTTAGCTGATTGAATTAATTATTAGATTCGCCAATTGCTAATTAGCGAAGGGCTCAATTAACAAACTCGGAATAGTGGTTGTTAACCCTCGATGCAAAATGGGGTGTTACTATGAGTTTGACGTCTGTCCGTGGCGTTGTAGCTAGACCGATTTGGAAGCGGTTTAAATCAAAAGCTAGTTTCGTTGAGGAGGTTCTTTGTTAAGTTTCTAAAACATTAAACTACTTGTATGTATGATATTTTGACATTTAAACTGGGTACTTAATATAAATATGACCTTTAGTGGTAGAAATATTGTGGCAAATTAAAAAAAAAAACTTTTTTTATCAACTCAACAAATTTCAGAAATTTCAGTTTCAATATTTTAATTAAAAATGGCAATGTAAATAAACGTTTACATTTTACGTTTTCATCACGTTGTCAATTGGGTCTTTTATCAGTCTTCATATTTGCAGACATAATTATTTTCTTCATATTCGGGCGCGGTAGTGACATAATCTTCTTCATATTTATAAGGAACTAGCTGACCCGGCGAACTTTGTTCCGCCTTAGACGCCATAAATGAGCAGATTTTTGATTTTATTAAGTTAATTGTTTTATTATATAAAGTTGTCAGGTTGATCTAGCTGACCCGATAGTTATGACTAAGGTTACATTAAAAAAGTTTAATAATTTTATATGGTGGTTAAGTAATTTTAAATTTTCTAATTTTCCGCGCAATTTCCTTAATTTTTTTCTGTCATAAGAACCTTCTCCTGATAATAACGAACAGAACAAAAAAAGAATTAGCGAAATCGGTCCAGCCGTTCAGGCGTGATGCCGTGACCAAGGGAAATAGGGATTCATTTTTATATATATAGATATCATTGTTCTGAGTACAAAGCTGTCTCCAGTATCACTAAAACAAACACACATCACGCATCTACACTTAACGTTATCGCCTCAATCCCGAAGCGAAGAAATATTTATAAGACACCGCACTAAGTACACAGATGAAGAAAACAAGCGCGTATCTGTTATTCAAGCGGTGTGGATACCTCACTCCGGAAACCTATCCGTCTTACAAGGAGCTGGTTACACCGAAGAGTAACTCGATGATAACAGAACGAACGCGAAGTCTCCATTTTAGCTTGGTTGAAAAAGCGCTCGTATGTCTGTCCAGCTGACCGGCTGTGCCCTCTCATACGTCGCATTTTTCAATCTCAATCCATCAACAATAGTACGGAAATGTTCAACAAAAAACTCGCGAGGTCTACAGCTCACAGAACTAATGATCTCAGTAAAAAAACAGAAAGAAAAATATGAAAAGATCTTTTTGTAAAAAAAATCCCAATTTTTTTTTTTACGGTCAGCCTTTTCCTCTATGTCAATCGTGGTATAGGGGAAAAGCACACGACCCGGACTACCCGGACTGTCGAGGATCCGGGTTCGATTCCGGGGGTTGGCATTTTTCTGTTTTTTTTTTCTGTGTATTCATGTTTCAGTGAGTTTATAAAAAATATGATTAAAATGACGTATCTTTACGTACAATATCATTGTGTAAACCTATTAAAGTCCGGCGTCGCGTCGGTGTAACCGCCTGCGTTGTCATTATTTATTCGGCACACATTAGTACAGCCTTCGAGGGCTCCTTGACGGATTAGAACGCGAAAAAATACTTAGTACAAAAATGTTTCTGCGGGATTGGTTCCGTGTCTTTATTTATCAGCTGCGGAGGATCGACTTACGCTTGATTTACATGCCGATGCCTAGCATAAAGGTAAGCGTCCACATGTCAGTATCGTACGCAACGGACGCATCGCACGCAATGAAAATATATGCAATGTGCGATGCGTACGATGCGGACGACATTACATATACTATTTTTGTCTGAGTTTAGGCGTTGATCTGTTAAATTGACTTGGAATAGTCATCACCAGCCATTTTTTACGTCCCACTGCTGGGCACAGGCCTCCTCTCAGAATGAGAGGGCTTGGGGCTATAGTTCCCACGCAGGCCCAGTGCGGATTGGGAACTTCACACACATCATTGAATTGCTTCGCAGGAGTGTGCAGGTTTCCTTACGATGTTTTCCTTCACCGAAAAGCTCATGATAAATTACAAACGTAATTTCGCACGTAAATTCCGAAAAACTCAGAGATGCAAGCCGGGGTTTGAACCCACGTCCCTCTGCTTGCTATTGTAGTAAGAGAAATTATAGCTGTATAGCTATTTAAATCTCACCCGGTGACTAAATTAACGGATTTCTAAAAATTTCGATTTTTTTAATCTCACCGGTGACTAAAATTGTCATGCCTATGATATCAAATACGAATGCCCCACCCACTCGTAAACGAGTTCACTGAGTGACTTCTTGACCACTGGCAGTGACAGCTAACCCCTATCTTCTATGTTGACATGCTTGTCTATAACAGAAACGCAATTTAGCTGCATGTTAGTAGACTGGTATGACATTCAAAAATAAAGCTTTTGGCAAATAGTGATATCAATATCATGGATGAGAATTTAGTCACCGAGTGAGATTAAAAAATCGACCCCTCTACTAAACCAATAAAACGGGGGGTTTTGTTTAACCACGTATCGGTAACCCGAGGAGTCCACGTTATTGGATCCCAAACCCAGTCCTATTCCTCACATTATTTCGATCCTCACACCCTCAAGAGGGTTCATGTTTTTTTATTTTTCCCATACATAATTGAAAGTCATAACGTAATGCTTGTCATAATCTATCACTAGAACAGTCAAACTCTTTTTATCTCTGGAACCTATAGAG
Source organism: Clepsis dumicolana (assembly GCA_963691665.1). Classification (NCBI taxonomy): domain Eukaryota; kingdom Metazoa; phylum Arthropoda; class Insecta; order Lepidoptera; family Tortricidae; genus Clepsis; species Clepsis dumicolana. Next base: position 15,874,731 of record OY829507.1, on the reverse strand, counting down.
CTCTGCAGGATGACCATTACAAAATTCTTGAATTTTTTACGGTATCGAGACATAAAAAGTTATGGCTAGCGATAGATTGTGACAATTACATTATGACTCTTACTTATAGTATACCCGAGTAACCGGAATCTATGTCAGATACTCATCTTGTCAATGTCGTTTATTGTAACCCGTAACACCCCATTAACCCATAGCTTGATAAATGGTGGGGGTCCACTCCACCCAATTTTTCACTATAAACTTTTTTATCCTATGGTTTGAAGCCTGATACATTTTGATTGAGGCCTTATATCGATGTTTTATTTGTAGATTCCGAAAATATTTAACTTTCCTAATCATAGAAATGTCCGTAAAGGTCAGGTGCGTAGTACTCGGAACCGGCGAGCGTGTATGAAGACATGTATGAATATATATCGTGGGACAATTGACACCAATTGACCTAGTCCCAAATTAAGCAGAGCTTGTGTTATGGGTACTAGACAACGAATAAACATACTTATATTGATAAATACATACTTGTATACATATTAAACATCCAAGACCCAAGAACAAACATTCGTATTCATTATACAAACATCTGCCCCGACCGGGATTTGAACCCGGGACCTCAAGCTTCGTAGTCAGGGTCCTCTAAAAACAAGGCTACCGGGCCGTACTTTTGACTAGCGATAGCCCTCATTGGTTTTATGCGTCGCCGAGCTTAGAGGTACTAGAGGTACTAGACTACGGATAAGCATACTTATATAGATAAATACATACATAAATACATATTAAACATCCAAGACTCGAGAACAAACATTCGTATTCGTCATAATGTGGAGGAGGCTAAAGAGGTGTGTAAGGATCGTAGCAAGTGGCAAGCCATAGCTTCTGCCTACCCCCGTGGGAATGAGGCGTGATATATTTATGCATATTTATTGTATTTTATATGTAATCATAGAAATATATGGAAAACTGTCGGACAACTTCTAACGATCTATGCATTATTTATAGGCAATTTTAATTTATGTTTTCACATCAATAATTTAATCACGCGATTACTTTTTCATTAAATGAATACAGGTATTAATTTTAAGCCCCTGTTATGCTACCAATTAGTGCAACCGAACGGAAAACCAATCCATTCTACATGCAAGTTAAAATTGCAACGGCAATTAATTTATGACAGAGCATCAGTATTTTCAAATTAAATTATCTAGCGAGAATAACCGGTTTTCTCAACGTAGCAAATCAGCAAAATTGTAGTAGCAATAGGTTGGGTCCATAGTTACCTAACTCGATACCCGATACTTCACTAGTTGATGTTAATGGAGCGCGATGGCTTTCAAACGAAGACCATGGATTGGGAACTACATCCCACTACAAATAAATAAAAAATAAATATCAGATATTCTTTTGTTTAATTATTCGTGTGGCAATGGAGGCTGTCGTAGCTTCGTTACAAACCTGTACCTATTTATATTTTACTTTTTAGGGTTGCGTACCTCAAAAGGAAAAAATGGAAACCTTATAGGATCACTTTGTTGTCCGGCTGTCCGTTTGTCTGTCTGTCTGTCTGTCAAGACCCTTTTTCTCTGGAACGCGTGGACGCATGCTGAAATTAATATCAAATACTCAAGCCTGCGGTCCCTTGAAGCTGTGAAAAAATCAACCTTTTAAGTCAACGCAATCAAAAGATACAGTCATTAAAAAGGCTATTCCATACAAATTGCCGAAATCCGAAAACCTAAAGAATACTTCCATTTGTCCTAGAAACTTGAAATTTGGTATAAAGATAGCTCTTATAGCAGAACCACTCAGAAAATTCTTAAAATCTTAAATTTTTATGTCTGTCTTTAGATTTCGAGGACAAATATAAGTTGACCCCACACTGCGTACATTTTGTTTAGGAGCAGGGCTCTACTAACACTGGACTTCTTAAAAGACTGGGGAAAAGCATTAAAATCTTTCTACGGAACTCTCGTGCGCCAGTCCGACTCGCACTTGGCTGGTTTTTTAAAGCAAATCGCATTCTATTCTCTAAATTTCGAATTCGAAATAAATTCCTTGTTTCGGATCCTTTGGCTTTCCATTCAATCTCTAGTATTGCCAGCGCAGGGATGTGCTCACTAATTTCATCTGAACGAATCTTGGGTCGCATTTTAACTACCAGCTATCTCTATACATCTACACTCATACCCAGTGAAGTTTGTAAAACGTGACGGGTTCTGTGATCTTATTTGTGAATCTCTAAAGGCACCCGAATACCTCACCAAACCGCATTTACTTCCGATATCGATCCTAACTCGCAGCGTGACAGACGAGTCAGGCAAAAATCAATCTTATGACAATGGCATAAACATTTTGACAAAAGCTTTTCTCACTTTAACTATATTAGCTATCTTACACGTGTGTTCGCGGGTAAACAAATTTATTGAAACTCAATAATAGTACTATAGTACTCTTTGATATAAGTGCGGAAGTGTACCAAACGACGTTTTTTAATACATTTGCGAAAAAATTACAATGAAACCTAAGACGGAGAGCCGGCGGGGGCGGCCCTGTCGGGGGGAGGAGGAAAGTGAAGGCGCCCCGGAGCCGCCGGCGCCTTGGGAAAAGTAAAAACCACTAGTACGAAAAAACCAACTTTCCGCATGAAACGTAGCTACAAAAAATACCACTTTTTGAGCAACTGTATTAAACATTTTTTTTTACAAGGTGCAGTAATGGTCAGTACAAGTACCCTCATTATAGGCAACTGTACAAGTACTTGTAACCTATAATTGGAAGTATTGTAAAAAAGTTACAGAATGAGAAAATACAGAGAATATCCGCCGTCAGCTGCGTCGAGCAGCCGCGCGAGCAGTGCCGCGGCGCGTAGTTACGTCTCGCCACTGGCGTAGCGTGTGCTCCCAGAGAAAGGACTACGGATTAGTCCGAAACATGTCGGGCTATACTCGACTGATATAAATAAATGATCCGTTTATGTCACTATAATACGGAGAATGTTGCGCGCTTGTATTTTTTTTAAACTTGACACAAAAATAATTATGTTACGAGTAGAAGTTTCACGCGTCTATCTGTGTATGTCGTGGTTCGTAGCTCCTAAACGGGTAGGTACATTGATTTGGATGCGGTTTTTATTTTTCAAAAGCTAGCTTAATCGAGATGGTACTAAGATAAATTTCATCAAAATTGGCTACGCCGTTTTTGAGATATTTTTCAACCTTTCTTATTCGTCATTTGTTGGATTTCGTACGTACAAAAGATCCCTGTACAAAACAAACAAGCGAAGTTAAATAAAACCTAGTCGGTAGAAAAGTTTGAAACACGCACTTTTTAAGAAGGTAAAGAGATACTTATTTATTTTGTGTTCTCGTTCACAGAAAACTTTATTTTTTTATTTACTCTTTGCGGGGGTGGTCGGACCGTGTGCGAGGTCCGTCCGCATCGCTACCACCATCTTACTCGCTAATCCTACCGCTAAGCAGCAGTGTCTGCACTGTTGTGTTCCGTTGTGGTAAGTAAGACAGCTGGTGTAATTACGAGCACAAGAGGCATTTCATCTTAGCTCTCTAGGTTGGCAACACATCTGCAAACCTCCGGGGTTGTGGGTGTCTATGGGCAGTGGTGATCACTAACCATCAGGTGACCCACTTGCTCGTTTGCCTTCCATGTCATATAAAAAAAACTCTTGTTCTTGTGGTAGGTATACTTTTAAAAAGTAAATTCCCAATTAACTTCGTAGTTTATTTTGGGCGAAGGCAATTAGGTAATTACCTACACTACTAGGGCTAAACTCGACTTATATACGTGAGTGATCCGTTTTTATTTCACTATGATTGAGTCTCACGGTAATTTCATGTTAAAAATTACCTACACCTTTATTTATTCATAATAGCTAGTTATAATAAAAAAAACCGACTTCAAATAAAAAACCTTAGAAAAAAAACGTAAAATAATCCTCTAAAATAATGATAAATAAATAAAATAAAATGCGTTTATTTCGGACAACAGAAACTAAAGCCTGAAGTTTTATGGCCTAGCACTAAGCAGCAGATATATGAAGTCGGTGCGGTACGAGCGGAATATTCTTTGAATGAATTCATATTTCATATTTCTGCTGCTTAGTGCTAGGCCATAAAACTTTAGGCTTTAGTTTCTGTTGTCCGAAATAAACGCATTTTATTTGATTTTATTTATTTATCATTATTTTAGAGGATTATTTTACGTTTTTTTTGTAAGGTTTTTTTTTTGAAGGAGGTTTTACTTTTTTGTTAAAAGATTTTTATTTCACTATTTTACGTCGATTTAACATTTTCAGAATTATCCTCCAACTCCTAACCGCTAAGGAGTTGTACCTTCCATCATCAGCTCATCATCATGAGATGATGACTACCATACGCAAATACTTGAATAACCTTAGAAAACATATGAAACACATAGTACGTGCCTGTAAAATTTGAGGGTTGCCCTCGATTTCCCTAGGATCCCATCATCAGATCATGACTTGGTGACAATGCGACCGCCTCAGGAGTATACCCTTTCGAATAAAAAAAGAATTTTGGAAATCGGTCTACAATTGACGGAGTAATCGATGAACATACATAAAAAAAAAACAGTGGAACGTAGAACCTCCTCCTTTTTTGAAGTCGGTTAAAAACAGGCCAAGACCGTGTCGGACACGCCCAGGAGAGGGTTCCGTAGCCGCTACGAAAAAGTCCTTGCATCTTCTTAATACATATTCTTTTTTAATCTTTACGGGTAGACATTTTTAGAAATTGACCGAATTGTCTTCAATTATAGTATAGGTCTTTTATTTTATTTTAGTTATGATGTGTGTGTGAAGTTCCCAATCCTTACTAGGCCCGCGTGGGAACTATAGCCCAACCTCTCTCAATCTGAGAGGATTCCTGTGCCCAGCACTGGACGTAAAAAAAGGCTGCTGATAATGATGATGATGACACACGGAGCAAAATAACTACTATAAAGCGCCTTTACCGCCGTTACACGACTAATAGTCTTACAACAATCGCACTCGCATCAGTTACGCTTCGGCGACCACGGTAATTACCCCGTAAAATTCACCCCAGTTAGCTGCAGCATATACTTCATATATTTATACGACTTATATATGACTAGTTACTTCCTCAAACTCGGCTAAGTGGAGCATGTGGCTGTTAGCAACCCTTCGTAGAATTCAAGTTTAGAACACAAACCGCGTGTGAGTCTAATTGATCGAGGCTGTATAAGAGTCGTACAATATTAGTACTTATGTTTTTTTTATTCGACAAGAAAGGCAAACGAGCAAGAGTCACGTGGTGGTAAGTGATCACCACTGCTCATATACATCCGCAACCCTAGGGGTTTGCATTGGCGTTGCCAATGTAGAGAGCTAAGATGAAATGCCTCTTGTGCCCGTTATTACACCGGTTGTCTTACTCTCCACACCGGAACACAACAGTGCAAGCACTGCTGCTTAGCGGCAGGATTAGCGAGTAAGATGGTGGTAGCGATCCGGACCGACCTCGCACAAGGTCCTACCACCCGCATGTTATCATTACAGACATTTAATGATTTTATTTTTTTTCGTTTAATCAAGTGGTTTTCAAAAAATATTGCGGTATAATGTGTAAGCGACGCATTTTTAGTATTAAGGTTGGTTAGGTTTATCTTCTGTTATTGGCCACTAATAAATAAATAATAAATAAACAAATATCATGGAAAAATTTACACCAATTGACCTAGTCCCAAACTAGGCAAAGCTGTACTATGGGTACTAGACAACGGACAAACATACTTATGTAGATAAATATATACTTCTGTACATATTAAACATCCAAGACCCGAGAGCAAGCATTCGTATTCATCATACAAACATCGAACCCGGGACCTCAAGCTTCATAGTCAGGGTCTCTAACCACTAGGCTATCCGGTCGCCAATAAAGTTCACAGCTCGTTGCGCGGGAAGAAATAACAATTGAATGAGTAGTTGCTGTCATCGCCTCGGCCCGCAGTGATCTGTAAAAAAAAAGATTCCGACGAAACTCCTATTTTGAAGTCGGTGAATGACATTTCTAATTTGTTTTATTGTAAAAATTGTAGCTTACAGAATGTCTCCAACAGGCTACAATATTCCTGCGGCGTTGCGTCTCAATTGTTATACCTATTTAACGCCATTCTTTAAAGAGCTATGTGTGAGTGTATGTCTGTGGCACAGTAGCTCTTAAACGGGTGAACCGATTTAGATCGCGGTTTTTCTTGAAAGCAGGTTTTCTAGCGGTGGTGCTTAACTGAGTTCTCTTCTAAAGCACGTCATTTTTCTGGTCTTGCGCTTTCCGCATCCGTTCTTCCCGGCCACTCTAACGCATCGGATGCCTGCGTAAATTTCCGTTTAATAAACACACTAAATATAACGTAAATTCCGATACCGGTAAGCAAGCAATTAGTCAGCAGTAATGAGCTCTGGGAATTAGAACCTTACTGTAGTCAAATATGCATATTCGGCTAATGCATAATCGCGTAATTCGCAAATCCAACAACGCTATTTGCACTCCTACAATCAGTAGACGGGTAATTTGACTAGACCCTGAGCGTCTAGTGTAATCAACGGCCAAAAAAACATCTCTATCGTGTTCGCGTTCGCGTTGTCACTGAATTACTATGGGCAAAATAGCAGCGCCACTAGTGCCACGTATTGATAACAAACAGTTGCTCTTAACGCAAACGCTATCGAGACGTATTTTTGGCGGATGATTACACTAGACGCTCCGATATAACCTAGTATATGGTATAACTTAGACAAATTGGAAACCCGACATTTTAATTTAGAGGCTCAATATCTCAAAAACGGCTGCATCCATTTTGATGAAACTTAGTTAGGAATCATCGCGATTACACTAGCTTTCGATTAAAAAAAGCCACCAAATCGGTAAATCCGTTCTTGTATTATTATTATATTTACCTCACTTTGAGAGAGAATACTGCCAACTTTGGTCACAAGTTGCATCGACCAAGCGCTTTTGCAACTCTGAAATAAGCTTGTAAGCGCATTATTCATATTTGGCACCATGCCACGGGGGCCTTTATTATTATTATTAGTAGTCTTTATTCAGATAATCCAATTTACAAATAAATTAAAAAAATACTGTTAAATTACAATTAACTAATTAATTATTTTATAATTCATTTACATGCACAGTTTATTGTGTGCTTTTATTGTGTGAATAAATGTTGTATAATTTCTACTCACTTTTAACATGAAAAATTCTTTTTATCTTGGTAGCCACTTTGTTTATAACGCTTGAGACTCCATCCATCCAATCCACCATCCACCACCATCCTCCTCCATCTCGCCATCACTCCGAGACCCTGAGGCAAGCGCCCAAACTTTATTGAGTCCCGTTAAGGGCTATGGAAATTCCGAGACTATTCCATCTGTTGTGGCCCGACGGCCTCATCAAGTCGCGCGTTATTACAATCGTAACTCCACGTGTTTGTTCGCACGCGACGAGAAGCGAACGATACTATTCTGGAGGCTTCAGTATAATTTATGACACAAGAAAACGCAGAAAACGTCTAGAACGAGCCGTTGGTGTAAATCGTATTTTTTATATACATGTTTTTACAATTTACAATGACATTAAAGCTACAACGAATTAAACTAAAACTTGAAACTAAATTTAATCTAAATTAGGCTCCTGTGGCATGGTGCCCAAAAGGATGGCAGCGTTTCCTCACTGAATAGCGATGCTGATTCTTTGAGAGAGAAAACTGCCAGCCCTTTGGTCACGAGTTGGATCGACCAAGCGCTTTTGCAACTCTGAAATAAGCTTGTAAGCGCCGGGACCCCATGGACCCAAGGTTTCAAACCCGAGTGTAGTGTAAATTTCACGTCGCAAAAAGCTATTCCATTTAACGTGTCAGATACAATGAGAATAGTAGGTATGTTGCCAATACGAGCCGCTAGAGACGCTGCCGATTTTTCCATAGTAATTGAGACTATGGCTCTGGAAGGGAATATCGCTATATTGCTGTAGCATCTTGTGCACTTTTTTCGTTTTGACAAGGTTTAATTTTAGACGTTAGGGAAGGACGGACATCTAGTAGTGACAAGTACCGAGGGAAAAGTACAATTTTAATTATATGTTAAAAGATATAGCAACAGCACTAACTAGGCTGGGCCTCTTAGAGACCCTATAGTGGCAGGCAAAAGATCAGAGGGTCGAGCACGACTTTACGAAAGCTGCGTAACGTTACGGTTATCGTATCGAGATCGAGAAACCTCATACTAAATTTTAGTTCCAAATACGCTCACGGGCGGGCGCTGTTCCAAACGTCATACAAACTCGACAACGTTTACTATTCGACATTACGTTACGCAGCATTCGTAAAGTCGTGCTCGACCCTCTGAATAGTTACTCAGAATAGTGCGGTCTATACCTTACGTTAGTCGCTAATTACGGATCCCACGAGCTGCACCACAGTACACACACATACTTATACTTTCATGGCTAATAAAAATGTATTGATGTGATATTTTATTCGTCATTATATGTACCAGCCAGCAGCAGAAGTAGCTAAGCAACCGAAGCGGTCAAAATGATCTAATCACGGCTCTATTATTATAACCATAAGAGCTTGTGCAGATCACTGTGAGCGCTTCGGTTGCTTAGGTATGTACAGTCAAGGAATTAAATTTCCAACCCACCTAAGGTTTAATATCGTATAGCAATCTGTCACCATAAGAGCTAGATAGAACACGACGTTGCTTTGACATGTCCCGTTTACGTTGACATTTTCGACCTTAATGCATAGCGAATGTCTAACAACATTTCAACGAAATGGGTAGGGAATTAAATTCCTTGACTGTACTTTTGCTGTTGAATGTAAGTACTTATAACATAAAATAAAATTCCCACGAAAATGGTGCATGTGTATACAACTTTTTATAAAATGGCCCATCTAGAAGCATTTTCTCACCCTATGGCTCGGCGATCATCTTAGACGCCATCGTAATAATTATTATTTCTCCACCCCCGAATAGGCCCGTAGGGCTGGAACTAACTCGGAACGGTTCGTTTACGGTTAAAGGTATCGTTTATTGCTAAATGCTGCAATAAATATCCGGCGAGAATGTGGTACGCGATCGTTATCTCAACGCGAGCTGTGACAGCACTCGTATCAACCCCCATGGGGACGCGGTACGATACCGTATCTCTAATTGAAATCGAATTGACTTTTTCCATGTAAATTTGGTGTGAATTAATTGCGGCTGAACGTTCAAGGGTTTTGTTTTAGAACGCTATTCGGGAAATCAATCGTACAGGTCTCGTATAACTCACAGTGCGACTTCTATTTCGCGCGAGAGCAAGTGCTCGTCCTTTTCTGTCACTCAGAATGAAAAAGAAAATAAGTATACCTCATTAGTGTAATAAAGCTTCGTTATTTCTTCAAAAATCGAAGTATTTTTGCCTACAAATGCCTCGACTTTATACGCATTTGCTCTTTTGTCTGACGTCAGGGAAACCTCAAAAGTCTCAAAACGCTTAAGAAACGAGCTACTTATAATTATAATTAAGCCTTTTCTACAAAGAGCCGTGTATGGCGTAAGTAGGTCTAACCTCGTACATACTTTGATTTGCTATGTATGAGTGCAGAGATGATAAAATTGTGATTTTTTTTTACAAAAAATAAAACCGTCTTCAAGCTTCACTTTTTGATTAAAAGAATTTTTATTTCACAATTTTATGTTAATAAACCTAGCCAACTTAAAATTAAAAGCAGAGAACCCGACTGCAATTCCGGGAAACAATACCCTATGTCACTCCCACAACTGAAACAAATCTAAAGACACCTCATACGTTGAAATCCGTCAAACGGTTTAGGCTGTAGAGCGTGCCAAAGAATTAGACATACATACCTATAAACATAGCCCTCCTTGTAGCTCCAGTAGTCATTTACGGCCTCCATCATCAGTTCCACTTCAGATAATGATGCTTTCCAATATCAAATAGACAATACAATACAATACAAATATACCTTATTAAAAACCACAAATCAGTGCAATGAGACTACAAAATAAAGAGGCAAGACAATAGGCGATCTTATCACTTTAAAGCAGTATATGAAAGATGAATATGAACATTCTAACTTAGAATAATGCACCTGCAATCAGTGCTACGGATTTCAGAATCCATTTAGGAATAACGTCTTATGCTTAATTTGCTAAAGGAAAGCAGACGCTAATAGGAACTGTAGATGCTTAATAAATTACATTTGTCATGAAATTGGCCAGATCTCAAGTCTAGCCATGAGTCTATGAGTTCAATGAACTATCTAGTTAGATAGTTAGTTAGTTAGTTAGATAGATAGGTAGTTCCGCCATGTCTGCGAAAGAAAATCAATTACTCTCGAGATGCGAGAATTGAACAACTTCCAGGGCTTTTAAAGATTGTTAATTTCCTTTTTATATAGAACATAATTTAGAAACGGTGAATCTGAACGAGATTCAACTCAATATTGTGGGCAGAAATAGAAACGCTTATTTGGTTAACATAGCTACAGTTGAAGAAACCAATTCGGCTACCGCTGTGAAACCTTTTCACAGGAAATGTCATGCTAACATTATCATACATCTTTAAAAGATTTCATTGTGAACTTGGTTGCGAAAAAGTTTCACAGAGGTTCACTAGTATACATGAAAATGTACCAAATAGTTTAAATGCCATACTCAAGTATATTGGCTAAAACAGCAATAATGGTTGCTTAACAGTGACTGACCCGTCACGCTTCACGTATTCCAACTAATGTCAATGCCCTAAGCACGACTTGTCGAATCCTGCGTTACGTTACGGTTATCGTATCGAGATCGAGAAATCTCATACAAAATTTTAGTTCCAAATACGCTCACGGGCGGGCGCTGTTCCAAACGTCATACAAACTCGTTATAGTTTACTATTCGAGTTTACGTGACGCAGGATTCGACAAGTCGTGCTTAGGGCACTGAGCTGAACCAAATATCCTCAGACCTGTAAACTCATTGTAACATGAAATTTATTCCTCGACGTAGTTACAAACACGGGCGGCAGGAACTGCAGGCCTCGTGAACTTTGCTCTTGTGATGTAAATGCAGACAATTGCAGTTTGAGTGCAAAAGGCCGAGAGGCAGAGCCGAGCCGAGAGCGTTCGCCGAAGCATTTATACGCGCCAAAAAGTATGGCAATAGTAGTTTATGCGACTGCAAGGTACATAATTAGGGTCCTTAAAACACGAGTGTGTTTTTATGAAACGAGGCGAAGCTGAGTTTCATAATAGGATCACACGAGTTTGACTGTTTTTTTGAAATCATAGACAAACATACCGAGCTGACGTTTTGTAAACTGTTTTTTTTATTGTAAATTATCACATTATTATTTATACATGTCAGACTGAACTCGACTTACATACGTGAATGATCCGTTTTATTACACTACGATTATAAATTACGTTGGTTTTTAAATTTAAAACATCGAATTCAATATCAAAAAGTCATTGCTTTATTGCTGGTGGTGGTTGGGGGGCGCTGTCGGCGAGCAGTCGTCGTCGTGCTGCAATGCTGCTAATTTTCTACGGTTTCTGAACGCATTATAGAGGACTTATGATATGTGTGTAGATAAAGGTTTCTTAGTCTGCTGTCCAAAAACTTGTTACCATTGACTTTTCTTTTTGACTTCCTATTTAAGCTTTCGCGATTTACACACATTCTCAAGACACTCGGGACTTATATCACGTAAAAAATTGTACTTACTATTTAATAACCTCGACGTTTCGGACGCGACGTTACGTCCATGGTCTCGAAGGGACAGTGCCCTAAGCACGACTTGTCGAATCCTGCGTTACGTTACGGTTATCGTATCGAGATCGAGAAATCTCATACTAAATTTTAGTTCCAAATACGCTCACGGGCGGGCGCTGTTCCAAACGTCATACAAACTCGTTATAGTTTACTATTCGATTTTACGTGACGCAGGATTCGACAAGTCGTGCTTAGGGCACTGAAGAGGCGGGTATAACATATCAATGTCATGGGTGAGAATTTAGTCACCAAGTGAGATTCGAAAATCGATCCCCAGGCGCAAGATCACGTGATCGTTGTGACTTCTATCCTCTTTTAATTTACTTATCTAGTTCTGTGATTCAAAATTTTATGAAGTCGGTGATAAATATTATATCACCTTAGTATTCGTCGGTTCCGCCCCTCACTAGTCGACAAACATTTTCCCATCCCACTTGAGTTACCATGACAATGGCAAGTCTTGCTTGCATATCAGCATTATGAGATGAGCAAAGATATTATTAAAATAAAAAATCGGTTGAGAGTATGTCGGACTCGCTGAGGATAGGGTTCCATAGCCGTAAGTAGGTAAATCTAGTTTTAATATGTCGGTATGTTTTTTCGCTGATAGATACCTAACCTTCAAAATTCAAAATTTCTTCAAAATAAAGTCTCGAAATTCTTTAATTTTTTTTCTGTATATGTCAAATGTATGTAAATAGATGTCTCTCTTTTTCAAAATGGGAATGATGACTAGAGGGTCAAATCAGCAACTTTTTTTATGAAATGTCAAAGCGATCGCTCGGTACAATCAGCAGCAATAGTTGCTAAGCAACCGAAGCGGTCGCAATGATCTGCACAAGCTCTTATATCGATAGAGCCGTTAGATGATTGTAACCGCTTGGTTTGCTTAACAACTTCTGCTGCTGACTGTACCTACGAAGTTTATATGGAATTACTCAGCTACTCGTATGTCGTCATACTTTACAGTAATCAACTGTGTCTTTCAATTCGTTTATGTTTAGTTAAAAGTCGTTTAAATTGCAGTAGTAAGTGAGGCCTCGGTTTTTTACGAGCATTTCCGAAAGCTTCATTAATTTTAACATTATAATAAATAATAATACATAGTCATTAATCCAATTAACCAAAAGAATTTGAAAACCACCGATTTTGTCGTATCTTAGTAGACCCTTAGATGCTTCGCCGGCCACGGCAAAACCGCGGCTGTTTGGAAGATAATGTGCTTACTTTTAACATGAAGCTACCGTGAAACTCAATCATAATGAAATAAAAACGGGTAGTGACCCGTTACACGTACGTGAACGTATACACGGTGATTTTTAATCGGTGATCAGGAGTAGAACTAACTGCACACTGCGCGCCGCGGCTGTGCGTCTCGCTGCCGCTGGGTCATGCTGCGCTCCCAGAGGAAGGACTGCGAATTAGTCCGAAACATGTCAGGCAAAACTCAACTTATATGCGTAGTGATCCGTTTTTATTTCATTAATGTACTTACTGTTTTTGTGTGGTCTGGTTTTGGTCGAGTTCACAATCTAAAAATTCTGAAACATAAGACTGCAAAGCTGCGTAAACCACAGCCTAAAATCAATGACCTTAGCAAAACGTATTTACTACGCAACTCTTTCACTTTCAATACAGCCTTCATTATGTAAACAGAGAAATACTGAAATAGACCAGGTACCAATACCAAACGTGAATAGCTAAAATATTGCTTAGCTCGGCAGCATTTGAACATAAGGATCGGATGAAGTGATTTTGTTCCCGCATTTGATTATATTTGGTTTATAGCAATATCGATCACCCTTCCCTGTTTACGATACTCAATGGGTAAGCGTATTCCGAGTATATTTAGATTCCTAAATAGTACGTTGAGAACTTGAGATCGTTTACGAATTCAACTGCAATCTGACTGTTTTCTACTGCTAGTTGCTCTGTGAGCTTATAGACCTAGCCACCTAATTTTTAACAATTTTAAAGATTAAAAAAAAATTATAAAAGAATACTGTATAATTGGGTATCGAATTTGATCGCAAAATTTCACGAAGATCGAGTCATTTTTTAACATTTTTCTTCCAAAAACTTTAAAAATCCAAAACTAATCGACCACAAAGTTCCATATACCTACCTACTTAGAAAACCTGTGCCCTAAGCACGACTTGTCGAATCCTGCGTTACGTTACGGTTATCGTATCGAGATCGAGAAATCTCATACTAAATTTTAGTTCCAAATACGCTCACGGGCGGGCGCTGTTCCAAACGTCATACAAACTCGTTATAGTTTACTATTCGAATTTTACGTGACGCAGGATTCGACAAGTCGTGCTTAGGGCACTGTTCACAAAACTTCACGAGAATCGTTTGGGAAATGCAACTTGTGGAGGATAACACTAGGACAGACATAAGAAAGAATTTTTGACAAAGCTGAAACTGGGACGCTTTGCTCACTTCGTTCACTCGGTTTTAGTTTAAGGTGAATGGGCGTTTTTCTATGCGTGCACTTTTTTCTTAAACCACAATCTTCGCTTTCCGTCAAGTGTGACTCGTCAAACGCGAGCCAAAAATGTTGTTTGAATCCATGGGTTGCTTTGCCGTGATCCATATTTATTTATGAATTAAAACAATTGATTTACTCACGTTAGCGACGTTAGCAGAGCCCCGAGCACGAGTATTCGAATGCTATGTAACGTAATCGAGTGGAGCGTTATCCAGACAATTTGAATGACATTTGGAACACCGCCCGTGAGCGTATTAGGTACTAAATTATATGAAGTTTCTCGATATCGATACGATAACGATTGGGTACTTTACGCAGGAATCGAATATTCGTGCTTCGGGCTCTGAGCGTCTAGTGTAATCAACGACCAAAAAATCGTCACGATCGCATTCGCGTTTACTTCAATTAGGTACTATGGGCAAATTGGCAGTACCACTAGTGGCACGTATCGACAACACAACAATTCTCATACTATTTGACACTTTTACGTGCGTTCGAGACTTATTTTTTGGACGTCTGGATAGTTCGAATGAAATAGCACGTTCTAAAAAGTTGGGGGCTTTGTGCAAAAGTTAGCCCCGATTGCTAATCCTGCCACTAAGCAGCAATGCTTGCACTGTTTAGTAGGACAGCTAGGAAATTACTGGCATGACGTCAACAACGTATCTATAATTCCTATCACTCTCTCCAGCAGTGGACACTTAACTACCTATCAGGTGAAGGTGTCCCACGTGCTCGTATGCCTTGCCTCACCATCATCAGCACACAGAGCAAACTTGGGCCCAGACCTCCTCTCATATAAAAAAAAAAACAATTAAGTTGTACGCCTTATAGTGTCGTGAAAAATAATAATAGAAATCCATCAACGTTTCTTCCGAGCTTTTGTGGCAGAAAAAGAATAGTTTCTGAGCCTCTTTGATGTGTCGCATGTCAGTAGCGTTTGAGGATAAACCCGTCACATGTTTGACATGACGAGGAGATTTAGGACTAGATACACACACACACACACACACACAAACACACACACAGTTTTCACCTTTAAGAGAAAAACAGTGCTTTAATATTGGATAAAAGAACATTGTCTTGTAGTCTGAACTGAACATAAATTATGTAACGTTTGCCTACGCCTAATGTACTATGATTTATGTATTGCACATAAAACACTTCAGAAATACGTAGGTACTTAATAGGTCTCTGTACAGCTACATATACAAAGGCGAACTAGTCTCTTAAAGGGATCTCCTGCCAGTTAATCCATCAGTGGGTCGAGCACGACTTTTCGAATCCTGCGTCACGTAAAATCGAATAGTAAACGTTGTCGAGTTTGTATGACGTTTGGAACAGCGCCCGCCTGTGAGCGTATTTGGAACTAAAATTTAGTATGAGGTTTCTCAATCTCGATACGATAACCGTAACGTTAAGCAGGATTCGACAAGTCGTGCTCAACCCTCTGAGCGTCTATTATAATCAACGGAAGAAAAACGTCTCGATCGCGTCCGCGTTTGCGTCTGAATTATTAAGGGCACATTAACAGCGCCACTCGCGACATAAATCGACAACAAACAATAAAATTCTCATACTATTTAACGCCGTAACGCAAACGCGATCGAGAAGTATTTTTAGCCGTTGATTACACTAGACGCTCAGGACATCCGAAACAAGAGTAGACACACAAAAAAATCGAAAGAACCGAAACCTAAAATTAACCTCAATTATAGGTCGCGCGGCGAATTAAGATAAGTACTGTTGCGCATTATAATAATGCAATATAAAATACACATATTTACATAGAAACTTTACATCCTAGTACGTACAGTCAAGGAAATTATTCCTGACCCACCATGGAACACTTTCATAGTACACGTCATAACGATTTTCCTTGTCAAGCAATGCGATGTCTCTATGACGTTTACTGTGAAAAGGTTCCATGGGGGGGTCAGGAATTAATTTCCTCGACTGTACGAGCAGGTACTTATATTACCTATCATAATCATAAACTAATGCATATCAATAGTACACACAAATTACAGAACACCATTTCTAACAGGAGCCGTCGAGCCGGTACCTAAATGACGTCACAGTCCACCGTTAAAAAAACAGTGTATTGTAATGCACTGAAGTTCTGTTCAGAAATTAACATACATTTTAAGTTTCTGCACAATATTTAGGTATATTTGCTAGGTACCAATATCTGTATTAGCCTGTGCAATGCAAACCAAGCGATTTATTAGGATTTCATTGCAGCTTGCTTTATCTCTTCGTCAGTGCCAGGCACACAATCAAATTCAGGGTAAGTACAACCAGGCTATGAGGTCTGACTCCTTGTAGATAAATGTGGTAGATTCAGGTACCTCATGAAGTTTAACAGTTGACGTCCAGTGGCGTAACACCGTAGTGTGCACAATAATTAATTCATTGGTGTTAAGGCTTCACTGAAAATAAAATAATACATAACAACTGTACTTGGGCACTTATTAAGCAAATAAAACGTACAAAGAAGATACACTTGCAACTAATTGTAACTTACTTGTTATTGTGTTGTGCGTACTGCAATTTATGTTTAATTTTATTCAATAAACACTAGGTAAGTAACTCTTTTCCACAAGAAAGCATTGGTGAAACGCTTTGATAGGTAGGTATGATGCACGTCTGCGTCTGTTACAAAATTGGTATGTACCTAGGTAAAAGCACCAAGTTTTCCACAATCTCTTCATTGTCATCGGGTAGATAGGTACTAATTAAAAGGCAATACGACATTGCTACAACATCCTCAACTAGTATTTAGCGCGAGGAGAGTGAGAGTCCGTCAAAATCAATCAAACTTAATTTTTGGCGCGGAGCAGTCTGTCAAAACCTCAGGTCAAAACTGTTTTTTTAAAGACTGTTCTCGTCTCGCGCCAAAACTTAAAAGATTGATGATATATCTAGTAGTATTCTTTCAAAATGCCCTTTCGTCAGTGATAATGTACTAGTATTTTATGCAACTGTAACATAACTGTGTGTATAGGTCTTTACTTTATAATGTCTTGTATTATATGCTTAACTTTGTGACTGTTTGTTGCCTAAAAATAAAAAAAAATAAAAAATAAAAAATAACCAAGTTCATTATACATTAGTGTGTAAGTTTATAAAACGAGCCCGAAGGGTGAGTTTTCATAATAAATAAATAAATAAATAAATATCACGGGACAATTTGACACCAATTGACCTAGTCCCAAACTAGGCAAAGCCTGTAGTATGGGTACTAGACAACGGATAAACATACATATATAGATAAACACATACTTATATACATATTAAACATCCAAGACCCGAGAACAAACATTCGTATTCATCATACAAACATCTGCCCCGACCGGGATTTGAACCCGGGACCTCAAGCTTCATAGTCAGGGTCTCTTACCACTAGGCTATTCGGTCGTCTAACGAATCACACGAGTGTATAATGACCAGTTATGTACCGTTGCATACATTACTTTTTCTACGACTTCATTGTAGAATTAAGAAATATTTGTAAAGAAATACTCCATTTTCAAATTTAAAGTTATACTCTCGATAAAGCAGACTACATACCTGACCGATCGGTAAAGCAGAATTGTCAGTAAAGCGGAATAGTTTTAGAGGTTAAAAAAAGATTGTAAATAAAAAATGATTATAATCACGATGACTAAACCTTATTTACTTCATTTAATTTGTTTAGATTATTGCAAAAAGATTTATATAGGAATTGACAATGTCAGTAAATAAAGGTAAATGTCGTTTCTTTGTTTACTTACATCAGGTAAGTTTTCTTAAGTTCAGTGTAAAGTTTTCTCATTGAATATAACTCATTCAAATAAAACTTTACAGAGCAACACGTCGTTTAATTCATTGACAATGAGAAAATAACGATAAATAATGTAACACTTTTTTCAACTCACCATTTCACGAAGTTGTTTACTTATCTGTTTTTGTTATAAAGTTTTTGGACTTTTCCCGCAGCACATTTTCCGTCACTGTTTGCGACATTATTTTATGATCATTTAGAAATTCTTTTACTGAACTGAAACCAATCCGATAACCCGATAACTAATTAAGTGCAATTTTTGCATCAATCAAAGAGAATTATAATCACTACGTTTTGCATTATCAGAAATTCGCCAGCTGACTCTTTTTTTTTTAATGTCTCTTTAATCTGTGATCTCTTTATTTACAATATTTTTATAACCTCTAAAACTATTCCGCCTTAGCGGCACCCTGCTTTACCGACCGGGTCGCGGGTTGACTTTGGAATTTTAAATTTGAAAATGAAGAAATGATTTAACTATTTCTTTACAAATAATTCTTATTTCTAATGAAGTCGTAGAAAAAGTAATGTATGCAATGGTATATAACAGGTCATGTTACAGTTGCATGAAATACTATTATATAACTGCATCCTATGATTGGAAAACACAAATGAATTTTACTTTATGATTTAATCCTTGTATAACCCTCCGATATTGGCGGTTTAAATATTTAAGCAATTTAACCCTGTGCTAGTCTTAATTCGCACCGGTGCAAGACAATTTATTAGTTTAACCCGCTGTCGGCACTTAACACCGGATTAAATACGTTAACCCGGAGCTGTGCAAGTGGGCCTAAAGTATAATTATGTAGACATACTCGTAGAAAAGCTTTTGCCACGGGCCAGGCAAAAATCAATCTTATGACAATGTCATAAACATTTTGACAGTGGACTTTTCTAGCTTTTCTCACCTTGACAAATTAGCATTTGCAGAACAGCGCGAAAATTCCGTCCGTTTGTTGAGGGTTAACAAGGACGATAAAACCAAGAGGACAGCCAATGGCTATACAATGTCGCGTTCCTGTAAAATAATGAGCCTGCTGGAGCTAGTTTCACTACAGAGGGGTCTCTGTACCATTAATTTTGTATGGCACTTAGACCTCTGGCTAACACAATAGCGCCATCTATGAACTGAAAGAAAAAAAGTATTTAGATGGCGCTATTGTTTAGCCAGAGGTCTAAATGTCATACCAAATGAATGGTACACAAACCCCTCCGTAGTAAAACTAGCTACAGCAGGCTTATTATTTCAAAGGAACGCGATATCATATAGACACTGGCAGTCCTCTTGGTTTTATGGTCCTTGGGGTCAATAACACTTATTCAAACCACTTAGACATAACAGAACCACAAATTCATCGTGTTAACATTTTTGCAGTCGGTTTAAATGCTTGTTAGCTTAATTCCCGCTATAAATGTTTTAGCAGAAGCATTAGTCGTTGCCTCAATTCGGGTCGGTGGCGGTTCAAAGGGTCTTAAATATTGGAAGTAAGCCGCCCTACGTGTGGTGAGGCCGCACAGGTACAGTCGCGGTCAAAATTACTAAATATTTTTCGTTCAAACTTTTCGCTCACGGTACTTAAGTACTTTATTAATATAATGTTCATGAATCTCATGCGCATAGGTACTGACTTGAAGTCAATCTGACCACTGTAAGTGCGCGTACACAGATCACTGACAAAAAGAGCGTATCATCATTAAAAAGGGCCAGAAGTGCAAGTTTGTCAATTCAAATTCAATTCAATTATTTATTGCAACCATGGTGTATACAGGTCTTAAAATACAATTGTGTCAAAACAGATTTTCTTAGTTGTAACTCAGACTAATGAACATATACAGACTCATCATCATCATCATTAGCCTATTCTAGTCCACTGCTGGACATAGGCCTCCCCTAATGAGCGCCATAGCGCCCTGTCTTCAGCTTGCCGCATCCAGCATCTGCCTGCAGTCTTCCGCAGATCGTCATCCCACCTGGCCGGAGGCGTCCTACACTACGTTTGCCGAGTCGCGGTCTCCACTCAAGTACACGTTTACCCCGTTGTCGGTTCTTCGTGAGACAAGGCCGGCCCATTACCCATATAAAGACTGCCTAATAATAAACAATGAAGAAATATCTTGGGAGAATTGATTGACACCAATTGACCTCAGTGCCAAACTGTGTACTAAACGGTGTACTGTTCGTTTGTCTCGCTAAAACTCGAGAATTGCTGAACCGATTTGGCTAATTTTGATCTTGAAATATTTCTGGAAGTTAAGGGAAGGTTTAAACAATGAGAAAATATGGAAAAATTGCGAAGAAAATACTAAGAATGACAATTTAATTTTCCCATACAAACTGGCCCCTATTTCACCAACTTTACAAATGTCAGGACAATTCGGTATCAACCGGTGACTTGAAGAGCTTTTGTTCTAGCGCGCTTCATATTGGCAAAGAAATATAGTTCCAATTGACATTGTAAACTGACAATTGCAAAGATGGTGAGATAGGGGCTCTGTTAGGCACGGGTGTACTGCTTGAAATAATAATGCATTATAGTACTGTAGGGTAAGCATAAAGCATAATACTTGCATTAACACGAGAACGCGTGTCGATCAAAGAGCCTTCTCGTGTACGCGCCCTATTATAAGGCCTCATTCACCGATCCGCCTAACTTCGCGTGACAAAGCCAAGATTTCAATCACCGTTGTTTACCCTACTCATTAATAACTATAATCAAACAATTATGATAAAAATAGGTAGACTCTTATCTGTAGAAGTCGGGTAAAACCATTATTTAGGTAAATATAACTAGGACAGGTAAAATTGAGTTTTCAATACGTTTGCTCTAGTGCGATTTGCTTACAGATTTTTTTAATTATTAGAAGTCCAATTTAAAATTTATAATCGGGGAGTGTTTATTTTTCAATTTGATGTTATTTAATTAGCTGTTTGTTACAAACGTATTGAAAAAAATAGTATGGTGGTACACAGTTCGCAAGGTTTTAAAAACTCGTGGCGATGAAAACATTGAAAACCCTCGCCGCGGCTCAACTCATTTGTAAAACGTTCCTTACCAACCTCGGATCACAAACAACTATTAATAGCTTTAACTATTTTATTTATTTTCAGGTCTCGCGGTCACGGGTGGATTGAGATGACAAACGCTAGTTTTATTAAGCATATATAATGATGATATATCTTGGGTGTAGATATGTGACATAGGCGTTGAGTCGTGCGGTATTATAGGTGGGATTAATGCATAATAACATACATTTGTCACAGGGACGTAGCTGTCTTACACGTGTGGTCATAGGTGATCAAATTAATTGATCATAAACATTGACCTCCCCAAAATAACGTTCGATTCAATCAATTATTTAATCGCTAATTTTGTTGTTTTAAAAGTGCTACAAAATCAGCTAGCACCTAAAGAAAATATAACCAATTTAGAAAAGTTGAAAAACCCCCGAAATTTCAATGTTTAATACCTTAAAAAGGGCTGAACCGATTTCTATGAAACTTGTAGCTAAGAACCATCTCGATTACTTAAACGAGCTTTGTGTTAACAAAAAGCGCGTCCAAAACAGTTTATCCGTTTAGGATTATGAATAATGATGCTACAGACAGATAACAGGTAGGGGTATAAAAACACCAAATTTTTTTTGTTGTTGTTTTCTTTCGTGACTGTACACAGTATACCTGCCGATACCTATAGGTACTCCCGTGTAACAAGTACGCATATAAAAGTTGCCAACAACCCAGTGGTTGAAAATTCGTGAAACTTCAAAGAGACAGTTACCATTAGTGTTTTAACTTTCATATCTAATATTCAATGCTTAGTTTATGGAGATTGAATAAGTTTTGTACAAAATTATTAAAACTAAAATAGATTTTGGGTAGCGTTTGAATTAATAAGTGGTATCTGTGGGCGTAAAGTCGCTGTCAATCAAATAGAATAGCTTTTTGGTTGTTAAAACAATTTGCTATTGAAAATTACTAGGTGGCCATAATGTGAACAATACAATAAATGTTTGTATTTACTAACGATTTCTACAGAGGGTCGAGCACGACTTTACGAATGCTGCGTAACGTAAAGTCGAATAGTAAACGTTGTCGAGTTTGTATGACGTTTGGAACAGCGCCCGCCCGTGAGCGTATTTCGAATTAAAATTTAGTATGAGGTTTCTCGATCTCGATACGGTAACCGCAACGTTACGCGGCATTCGTAAAGTCGTGCTCGACCCTCTGTATCTCTTTAGTATAGTGAAATAAACGGGTCACTCACGTATTTTAAGGTAAGTTAAGCCCGACATTGTTCGAACTAATTCGTAGTCCTTTCTTCACAAACCCATGAAACTGATAGGCTTTAGTAGGTATTGTAACTGAAGCGTATGAACTAGGTAACTAACGAAAGATGAAAACGAACTTTAAAGGCAGTTTTAATATGATACAAATGGAATATATAACACTAAACAAACATTTCTCTCATTATCCTGATACTCGGGACTTAATAGCGTAAAAAACTAGTGGCAACCCTGGTGAAAAAGCTAATAAAAAAGACCAAGTGCGGGTAGTTCGAGGAACCCGTGCAGCTAGGAGATGTTGATACCCGCCTCTTCCGTCCTTTCGAGACCATGGACGCAACGTCGCGTCCGAAACGTCGAGGTATTTAAATTCAAATTTAAATATAAAAGTTTTTTTACGCGATTAAGTCCCGAGTATCATGATAATGTGTGAAAATCGCGAAAGTTTAAATCAATACAAACATTTCTCTTCTACTGACTATGACAAATTGAAGTCTTATAGCTAAAAAAGACAAATCACAAAAAAAAAGGTATCAAAAACTAAAAGAGTTTGCAACAGTATCCCTATAAAAACATCAGCTAGAAACGACCTGTACTACATAAATGTATCTAGTACACAACAAAACATTGAACGCTATCTCAATTTCCTTATCTCACTTTCATAACGTCATGAACATGTAAAAACCGGCCAAGTGCGAGTCGGACCCGCGCACGGCGGATTCCGTACTATCGCTCAAAACCTTTAGTGCAGTGGTGGGCAAAGTACGGCCCGCGAAAGGATTTTATCCGGCCCGCCGCCCGTCCATCGAAATAATTAGTATTTTATATGATTCGTAGATTAGTAAACAATTTGAAATCAAAATGCATTACTGCAATTCTGGCCCCCCTGAAAAATAACTTACATTCTCTGGCTCCCCATGAAGAAAGTTTGCCCACCACTGCTTTAGTGTAATCGCCGACCAAAAAAACACCTCGATCGCGTTCGTATAGGCTTCTAGTGTAATTAACGACAAAAAAAAGTCTCGATCGCGTTCGTGTTACGTCTGTGCCCTAAGCACGACTTGTCGAATCCTGCGTCACGTAAAATCGAATAGTAAACTATAACGAGTTTGTATGACGTTTGGAATAGCGCCCGCCCGTGAGCGTATTTGGAACTAAAATTTAGTATGAGACTTCTCGATCTCGAAACGATAACCGTAACGTAACGCAGGATTCGACAAGTCGTGCTTAGGGCACTGAATTACTATATGCAAATTGGCAGCGCCGCTAGTGGCACGTATCGACAACAAACTATTCTCATACTGTTTGACGCCCAAAACGCAAGCGCGTTCGAGACGTATTTTTGGTCGGCGGCGATTACAGTAGAGGCTTAGTATTTCACATTACATACATACAATACTTGTTGTTATATATATATATATATATATATTATACATTAGTTGAACACTGCTCGACGTAGTGTGCACTGACATAACGTTCAGAGAAGGTCACAATCGAACATGTGGGGGATCCGGGCATTGTCTTGTGGTTTGTGAGTTCAAACCTAAACCCTATTCCATAACCCATACCCTATAGGCCAATTAAAGATATTTGCTTACGGACAGAGCAGAGGTTAATAGGGTCCCGTTGATAACTTTTGGGTACGGAACCCTAAAAAAGCAACCTTAAGTTCTTATCACGCTAACTTGTGGAACAAGGAGAAAGTTATGTTATATTTGCTCGTATAATATTTCAAAAGGAAAGTAAGTTCCCCTGAGTGCTTACATGGATCCTTTAGATGTGGCTTCCGTATCAGGTTCAGAAGCCAGGGCGGTATAAAAGCTTTTGTAACAACTTTTCTAAGTTTCTAACGTATGAACACTTGAACAGTTTTATGGCTTTACTAATGCACTGGCCCGATGGAAAAATGGTGGAATAATTTAGCAGTTTTAAACTCGCTTTTCATATGAGAAAATATTCTCTAAGAGCATCGTAAGTCTTCTATAACTCCTTTTTAACCCCCTACGAGAAAGAGGGGTGTTATAAGTTCGACGCTAACGTCCCTTTTCGGTACTATATGACAACTAAATTCAACTAATTGAAGGGTACACGGAAAGAACACGAGTGTATCTATGCCTAATCACTTTTTTTTTAAAGATATTTTAATCTCAAAATGTAGACCACTCAATAGACTATAAGTTTCTACTCGTTCAGTTACAGATACAAATATTTATGTAACTTGTCTTTTTTCACTTTCAAAAAAAGATGTCAGTATACGAAAATTACATCGTTCCAAGCTTTCAAATCGCGATAACTCAAAAAGTTGCTAAAGTGACAGACATGTTCTTTCCGTGTACCCTACAATTAGTGTCATGTAGGTAGTACCTACCTACTTTTTTTGAAGTCGGTTAAAAAGGGACGTTAGCGTTCGAAACTGCGAGCGAGTCTGCATTACAGACCCAGTACCCATAACACAAGCTCTGCTTACTTTGGGACTAGGTCAATTGGTGTCAATTGTCCCACGATATTTATTTATTTATTTATGTATTTATTTATTTATCCTGTCGAATCTATTCAGTAGTGTTAGGACACTGTCTCTTCAATCTCCTGTAACGTAAGCTTTTGTCTCCCCACATTACAGACTAAACGCACAGAATTGTGACTGCAGCTTCGCTTCTTCAAAAGAGATTTGTTTTATAATATTTATTTTGTTAAAGGTTCACTGGCAGAGATCCCTTATAGGGATAAGTCTGCCTTTGTACTTGTATCTCATTGTTTGTAACTTGTCTTTATTAACCGACTGCGCAACGCAGGATATTTCTGTATTTTCTGTACAATAAAGCGTAATACTTACATCAAAGTGCTTATTGTCCCATTGTAAGCCGAATTCCTAATGTGCCTTTATCTTAAATCAGTCTCTAATTAACAGTTTTCAGTCGTTTAATACTGTCACGACCGCACTCCGGTTTGGGAGCATTTAGAATACGACTAGCTAATGCCCCGCGGCTTGGCCCCCGTGAAATATTACAAAACGATCTAGTTCCCTATCCCGTGGGAATTTCGAAAAGTCCCTTCTTAGTGCACCTCTACGATACTTGAGGTATATGTTTGTCAAATTTCAAGTCTCTAGGTCCAGTGGTTTAGGCTGTGCGCTGTCTGTCAGTCAGTCAGTCAGTCAGTCACGGTATTGTCTTACAGGTATAGAAAAGAAGATAGATTAGGGTTTTAAAAATAGGTATTTCGGTTGTCAATGGCGCGTCTTGTGGCAAAGAAAGAGATGTCAGTACGAATTTTCACCCGAACGCGAATCCTATTCTAAACGTCCACGGATTGTACAGAAGTGTACCTTTTTCTATAGGTTAATAATGATATTATACAATACATAGAGGAACGCAAGAAAGTAGTTTTAATCCGGGATTTGCTTTCCCGCTGTAACGTTATTTTCCTTATTGAGTGGGTTTTCCGTTAACTTTGCGCTTTTCCAGCGATTCTTTCTTGTCAGTTATCAGGAATTTATTTTGAAAGGCTCTGGAATAATAGGGTTGTTCCGTTTGTGAAGATTAAAATTTAAGACTAATTGGCAATCTGAGTAATGGTTTTCGGCAGTCCGAGAAAGACTCACCTGGCCCTTACAAAGGAGAAGAAAGTAGAAGTATTTATGAAGTTGATGAAACATGAAACTACCGTGAGACTCAATCATAGTGAAATAAAAACGGATCACTCACGTATATAAGTCGAGTTAGCCCGACTGTTTCGGACTAAACTCGACTTATATATGTGAGTGATCCGTTTTTATTTCACTAAGTTGATGAAAGTAAATAACTGGGCATTTTGAGAAAACTGTATCTTGTACTTTTTTTGAATAACCTAACGAATTTTGGATTATTTCTGCTCAGAATCACGAGGACTATCTATTTAAATAATAAAAAAAGTGTCCCGCATTTTTTTGTCAGTTTTGTGACGCGTTTTTACATACATTCTATATGGACCGTCACAGAACTGACAAATGAATTTTCTATGGAAAAATGTAGGACTTTTATGGCAAAAAGGGTACACAGTTTTCTGAAAATGCCCAACTTTGAACTTTCGTTGCGAAGTTTTAAAATATGAAAATCACTCCTTTATTTTATGATTTTCATGCGTAGATAAAGCCCCATTAATGTTGTGCGTGTTCTATTATACCAATAGGCAACAATGTTCTAGTTTATAGTTTCATTTTTTTTAACCCCCGACGAAAAAGAGGGGTGCTATAAGTTTGACATGTGTATCTGTGTGTCTGTGTATCTGTCTGTGGCATCGTAGCTCGTAAATGGATGGACGGACTTAGACGCGGCTTTTTTTAATCGAAAACTAGTTTTATCGAGATGATTCTTAGCTAAGTTTCATAAAAATCGGTTAAGGCGTTTTTGAGATATTAAACTTTTAAATGTCTCAAGTTCAGATCCCAGATGTGAGACCCCGTTGACGTCTTCAGTATGGCTAAGTTCGGAAATTCGTAATCCGGGAGCTCGTTGATGTCTTGTATTTTTTTTTGGTTTAAGTAAAATAATAATGTATATATTGTGAAGTGAATTATAATATAAAAAGCACGAAACAAAAAACTGAAATTTAAATTTAAAAAAACCCCGACGAAAAAAAAGCAGACAAAAAAAATTCAAACCAAAAAAAGTTAAAAATAATGCCTAATATATTTTGCTAGTACGGATTAGTATGGATGGAAATTTGGATTGGCCCTTTCAGTTCAATATACCTAGCAAAAATTTTATCTAAGCGTCGTCGTTGTCGGGGGATCGCTAAAGTCAACAGTAAAGTATGTTGTTTTATATAGAAAGAATAACTATGGTTGACTTTAGCGATCCCCCGACACCGACGACGCTTAGATAAAAATTTTGCTAGGTATATCCATACCTCCATCCATACTAATCCATACTAACAAAATATATGTTAGGCATTATTTTTAACTTTTTTTAGTTTTAATTTTTTTTTGTTTCTAGCCGCTGCATTTTGCATTCTGTGAGACCAGACTTGACATAGAAGTAATTCCGTACTCTCTTCATTTTCATCAAAACAGTACACACAAACACACAAATATCGCCTATGGCTGTTGGTAAATTGTGTCCAGTTGGGACCAAATCAAACGTACCTTGTGGCGTGATAAGTGATATTCAGCCATACAACATTTCAATTGTCTACTCTTCTTCTATTTCACTGAGACCCCATTTGAATAGAGAAAAGGACCAGACCAATAAATCACTAACATGTCTAGGGTTCTCACGACGTGTTGAGACGTGACTGGTTCTCAAAAGTAGGTATTCATCGTACTTGACAGCTTGCTGAATAGGAAAGTATCACTGAATGAAACAAAACAAAAGATAAAGTGCTTTTATTCATTACTGAATCTATACAGACTTCGCCAAATACAAAAACATCAACAATTTCGAGACGAAACGAAATCATAATAAATACTTAGCACAGTACTAGAGCCAACAACACTTTAATTGACGTATACTATCTGAGAAACTAGGCAGTGACAGATGTGCGACTGAAAATAAACTTTGAGTATTTTACATCATATCAGTCCTTACTTAATATCTAAACGCTATTGGATGAATATTTGCCGTCAATCGAACGCTTGTCACTACATATTTGGTCAATCAGACATCTGTCAAGTTGAGAAGAAGCTTGTAATCTTAACGGCAGCCTGTATTTCGTTGGTATTAATTTCGTATCAGAAAAGATGGTCAAATAAACATTTCGCACGCTTAGAATTAAAGTGACTCAATTCTAAATACATGATAAATCTTAATTAAACTTTGTAGGTTTAGACTTTAAATTCAATTTCTGATCAGTATTTGTAATCTGAATGTTCTTAATAATACTAAAATTACAACTAACGCCGCACTCAGAGATGTAATCTAACTTAAGTAGATTACAATTACTCTTTCATTAGGTCATTAAATTAGCATCTCTGAGTTACACCTCAAAACTACCTAAACTTGACAGTGACAGATCAACCCGTGACATCGCGTCGCCTATCAAAGACCCCCTTTAGTTGGACTGTCTAATTGAGGTAATTAAAGAATAAATAGGGTAACTTAAGGCCTAAGGCCGCCCGCAGACGCGGCGACTAGAATCGTTTACCGATTACCGACGCGTTAGACCAGCAGCCATGAAGAGATTACACATCAGAGCTAGCATACTCCCGCATCCACTATTTGCAGCAGTCCTGCAAGCGTTTCTTTTCCCAAATGTTTTTATTTTTACCAGCGTGCTGCCGTTCGCTTCTCTTATATTGGCTACATCTTACAACTAAGCAATAAAGCGATGGTCACTGTAAATGGAAACTAAACCTTTTGTCTATTACCCGCTACAAACTCACGGCAAGAAGACCCGCAAACAGAAGCGATAATGTGAAGAGTCGGTTGTCCTCTCGTTCTCGAGCTTGAGTGTTTTTCAAAGACATTTCTCAGTATGTCTAGCACAACTCACAGTGCGACTTCTATCTCGCGCGAGAACAACTGCCCATCATTTTCTGTCACTCAGAATACAACGGGACGGGTAATATAATCTCGCACGACACACAAAGTCCCGGCCAGTCGTACTAGCACTACGGACGACGAGAACTTACGTGAGAACCCACCCTGCGAGTGGGCTCTCAAAAACTCTCGGTTAACCTGCTCATCGAGGCTTGCTGCCGTAAGCTTGAAGGACTAAATAGCTTCTAATGTGTAATCTCTCGTAGTACCTATTGTATATCTAGACCGCGTTCCCCGCACTGTGTACGTTGCCGTTGACGCTCAGTGGAATGGTGTTGAATTCGTCATCGATGTCATCGGATTTCCTGTAACAAAATAATAAATTTAAAAAAAGTCAAGAACTGGTACCACAAGATGGCGGTGATGTGGTAGAGTCAAGTGGAGATTGCGGAACGATATAGATGCGTTCCTTGCAGTACCGTAGCTAGCTTTTTATGTAGCATGTTCGAGCTTCTATAAAGAACGATCCCAAACATGGTGCTATAGTTCATTCGCGTTAAGAAAACAGTGAGCCATCAGAGCAACGGCGACTTCAAAAAAGGAGGTTCTATATTCCACTGTATGTATTTTTTCTCTAATAAAAAATCCTGTCCAAGTGACCAAGTGATTAGTTCCAATGGAGCGTGGTTGTCATCACGTTGCGAAGTATTTCACACAGATTGCGCTACATATATTGATAAACGAGCTGTTACTTGAATTTTAATGCATGGAAATATTTCATCGGGGCCTGGTATAGGCACGCGACACAGAATGTCAAGGATCCGAGTTTGATTCCCGGAATTAGGAATTCCGAGTTGGATGCCCGGGGTTAGTAATATTTTTCTGGTTTTCTGTGTAGGTATTCTTGTTTCAGCGAGTATTTAACATAATAATTTGTGTGTGTATTAACTCAATAAATTTATTCATTATAATGTCATTTTAATCCTAACTAATACATAATAATACATTTAAATTGTGTTCAGTTATTCAAAGACAACTTTGATCGACGCCATTATTGTTTTGTCAGGGTTTTCGACTTTGTAAGCCTAGTCGCCTAGAGTTTCTACACATAAAATTTTCGCTTGTTTATAGTCTCTCTAAGTTAGCTAGGCTGTAGAATTTTAAGCGAGTCATTAGGTATTTAAATCGATTTAGATTGGAACCAAGTTTTAATGAGTCTGAGGTTGATTGCTATATTAGATTACATTTTTCATTAACTGTTTTTAACCCCCGACTAAAAAGAGGGGTGCTATAAGTTTGACCTGTGTCTCTGTCTGTGACATCATAGCTCTCAAACAGATGGACCGATTTCGATGCGGTTTTTTTATTCGAAAGCTCGTTTAATCGAGATGGTTCTTACCCAAGTTTCATTGAAATCGGTTAACCGGTTTTTGAAATATTGAACTTTTTTTTTAAATAATGTTTTGGCTGTCGAAAAAACGCGCGTCTGTGATAAACCTTAAAAACAAATTAAAATACGGTATACGAATTGTAGATAAGTTTGTAACGAAATTAAATAGCTTGAACATGTATTTTTGTAACAAATAGAGATAATGATTTCAACAAAAACAAACACTCACATTTACAATTACAACCTGCGACTCTGAAATTATCAAGTCACAATTTTCCTCAAACTTTTAATACGCAAACGTGACGTCCCATTAATAAATTAACGTAAAAGATGAATCCGAAAGTTTTTAATGGGAATGAATTTTCGCAATTTAATAATTAGCTCAGCTTGATGTGCAATTAAAATGTTAAGGGACTGACGGGTTCGTAGCTTTTAACTTCATAAGACTTTACAGCTTACTTTGTATGATAAATAAGAAGTAAATACCTATCTGCTCGGCGCGTGTGCTTGGATGACTCTTATGCGGTTATTACACGATTGCCCAAATAGTAACAAAAAAGTAAAACCGCCTTCAAAAAAACCTTAGAAAAAAACAGTAAATAAATGAATCACCTACTTCATATTTCTGCTAGTGACTAAGTAGGCCATAAAACTCATGACTTTAGAGGATTATATTATGGTTTTTTTCTAAGGTTTTTTTGAATGCGATTTTACTTTTTTGTTAAAAGATTTTTATTTTAAAATTTCAATTTCAACTTACTTGATTACGTTACGCAGGATTCGAACATTCGTACTCGGGCCTCTGTTTTGTTCGTTACATGGTATTCAACAAAGAGTCCTGAATAATGTACTGTCAAGTTTTTGTCAAAACTTCATTTCAGCCCTTATTTAGGTTACTTATCTATCTACTGACTAAATAATTCAAATCTACGCAAACCTCAGCAACTGTGTTCCAAAACTACTCAGAGGGTCGAGCACGACTTTACGAAAGCTGTGTAACGTTACGGTTATCGTATCGAGATCGAGAAATCTCATAATAAATTTGAGTTCCAAATACGCTCATACAAACATCACAACGTTTACTATTCGATTTTACGTGACGCAGCATTCGTAAAGTCGTGCTCGACCCTCAGTACTGAGGAAAGCGACAAAAATCCTCCAAAGCTCCAAACTAGTTAATTCTAAGTAAAAGTAAGTTAAACCGTGATTATAAGTAGTTTAATTAAAGTATGAAAAACTTGACCACTAAGGTCGGATTAAAGCTGAAACTAACGTACCAACAAGAACTGGATTAAGGCGAAAACAGGTCCCAATGACCTTGTGCATACTCATCATCATCGTCACTGCTAGGCACAGGCCTCCTCTCAGGATAAGAGGGCTTGGGCTATAGTTCCCAAGCAGGCCCAGTGCGGATCGGGAACTTTGCACACACCATTAGATTGCTTCGCAGGAGTGTGCAGGTTTCCTCGCAATGTCTTCCTTCAGCGAAAAGCTTGTGATAAACTACAAATACGTAATTTCGCACATAAATTCCGAAAGACTGAGAGGTGCAAGCCGGGGGTCGTACCCAAGACCTGCTGTAGAGGCCGTTGAAATCCTTGAATGTTCATATTGAAAAACATAGTAATTTTTAACGCATATACATAACTAACAAGCTAGACATAAAGTAGGTCTATTTTAACATGAAATTACCACGAGGTTCAATCGTGGTGAAATAAACAGACGGACGACCTTGCGGCAGCGGATGGATGCCAGGGGCCGAAGACAGTGTTGTGGCGCGCCATGGAAGAGACCTATGTCCAGCAGTGGACTGCTGTAGGCTGATGATGATGGTGATGAAATAAACGGATCAGTCACGTATACTCGATTGACATACGTAAGTGATTCGTTTATTTGATTACGCATGTATGTCTATTTACTAATTATTCAACCATTTAATAGTGATAATGATAATGGAATACCGTGATAGCCGAGTGGTTTGACATATGGCCTCTTAAGCAGAGTGTAGTGGGTTCAAATCCCGGCTCGCACCTCTGAGTTTTTCGGAATTTATGTGCGGAATTACATTTGTAATTTGTCACACACCTGCGAAGCAATTCAATGATGTGTGTGAAGTTCCCAATCCGCACTGGGCCCGCGTGGGAACTATAGCCCAAGTCCTCTCATTCTGAGGAGGCCTGTGCCCAGGAGTGGGACATAAAAAAGGCTGGTGATGAATGATAATGATTATATAGTGAGAATATTATATACCTCGTTCGTCAGGTTTTTGGAGATTGGACGTTCCCCTTGGATAGTATAAACCGCAACGTGTTTCGACTTCGCTTGATTTTTAGGAGAGGTAGTGATAGGTATAGATGATCTTTTCTTAGCATTAACCTTTGCAAAGTAAGCATTTTTTGAACTCAAACGGCACATTTTGGCTGCGCAAACAAAGATAGGGAGAAAAATTAAGACTGTGATCATGCTACAGAGTACTTATAGCAAGGATGATAGGTAAAAGCAGGAGGAATGCCAAATTTTGCGGGCGGTAGGACCTTGTGCAAGGTCCGTCCGGATCACTACCACCATCTTACTCGCTAATCCTGCCGCTAAGCAGCAGTGCTTGCACTGTTGTGTTCCGGTGTGGAGAGTAAGACAGCCGGTGTAATTATGGGCACAAGAGGCATTTCATCTTAGCTTTCTAGGTTGGCAACGCATCTGCAAGCCCTCCGGGGTTGCGGGTGTCTATGGGCAGTGGTGATCACTTACCATCAGGTGAGCCACTTGCTCGTTTGCCTTCCTCGTCGCATAAAAAAATAAAAATGTCTATACCTACAATGTCGCACTTCTTAAACCCGTGGAGCGCCCTTATGATCACCGGTGTGATCATAATTAAATTTATGAACAGTTCTAATGTGATTATCCTTATGACCACAGATGTGATCGTAATTAAATTTATGAACTGTTCTAATGTGATCATCCTTATGACCACAGGTGTGATCGTAATTAAATTTATGAACTGTTCTAATGTGATCATACTTATGACCACAGGTGTGATCGTAATTAAATTTGTGAACTGTTCTAATGTGATCATACTTATGACCACAGGTGTGATCGTAATTATTTATGATCTGTTCTAATGTGATCATCCTTCGTAAAACATAATAACTCCTTGGGCAGTCGGATCAAAACATAGCAACACACGGTATAATATTACAACCGTCATGATAAGCCTGAAACACTACACTTCACTACCATCAGGCGGCTTTCACTCCCGTTTACCGCTCACGTGGTACCTATACAATAACATACAATCGTAACCTAACTTTCTGTACCTAACTTTATACCCGCATACACCGGCATCGATTCTCTGGGCAAACAAACTCTACACACAGCAAGTGCACGGGGCACGAATCAACGTTAATGGACCCACTTCCTGTGAACTCACCACCCGCTGTGGCACAGATAACAGCGGCGAGGTCACTTGGTAGATTTACACGCTTGAATTGGCCGCATAATACGTACCTACATACGGTCAAGGAATTTAATTTCCCACCCACCTAAGGTTTAATATCGTATAGCAAACTGTCACCATTAGAGCTTGATAGAACACGACGTTGCTTTGACATGTCGCGTTTACGTTGACATTTTCGACCTTAATGCATTGCGAATGTCTAACAACATTTCAACGAAATGGGTAGGGAATTAAATTCCTTGACTGTGCATACATATATCACGCCTTTTTCCCACGGGGGCAGGCAGAAACTATGGCTGGCCACTTGCTACGATCCTTACATACCTCTTTAGCCTCCTACACATGCATACATATCTTCATACACGCTCGCCGGTTCCGAGTACCACGCACCTGACCTTTCTGGAGAATATCACCGATATTATACAGAATACATACTTATTCTACCGATAACTTTACGGTATTGAACTAATCGCTAACCGCTTTGAAAGGAGAACAAAGGAAGGAAATTTTCTGGTTATTTGCAAGATTTAGATTACCAAGTTAATATATAACAATAACAATACTCATTTAAGCTCACTCGTGAGTTTTTCGGAATTTAGTTTTGTGCAAAATTACTTAATTTATCATGAGCTTTTCGGTGAAGGAAAACATCGTGAGGAAACCTGCCCTGGGAACTAGCCCAAGCCCTCTCATTGTAAGAAGAGGCCTGTGCCCAGCAGTGGGACGTAAAAAAGGCTGGTAATGTGATGTGATGATGATGATGACTCATTTAAAAATGGACGAGAAAACATTACCTGCCTTTGATGCTAATTATATAAATATGAGGTATAAAAATTATGTTTCTGTCTGAACATAAAACTCAATTCATGCTCTAGCAAAGGCGAATAAGGGCCAGACATCGCCTGATCAAGAAAGTTCCATACCTATACTTAATTGACACGTTAAATTTAACAGTCATTTTGGTTTGTTGTAGAAAAACAGTAACAGAGTTTATGAACTAAAAACAATTACTTTGCTCACCCTCGACCACTAATGACAAATAGTTATATCTGTGCGGCAAATGTATGTTTCCATGCAACACTTCCGCCTCCACTGCTACTCGAATCAACACATGCCACACAGACCCAACTATCACCACCACCACTAAACTAAACGCTGACGCGTTTCGGCACTCTCCACGAGGCCATTTACGAAGCACAACAACAACCGCTCAACATGCCACCACTTCCACTACTTCCACTTCTTCTTTTAGTGATAGTTGGGTCTGTGTGGCATGTGTTGATTCGTGTAGCAGTGGAGGCGGAGGTGTTGCATGGAAACATACATTTGCCGCACAGATATAACTATTTGTCATTAGTGGTCGCGGGTGAGCAAAGTAATTGTTTTTAGTTCATAAATATGGACCTCCGCAAAGTAACGCCTGATTCAATAAATTATTAACAGAGTTTGTTGAGAATGTTGAAAAGACGCCCGCTTTTTTTTTCGAGTGCATTCCCTGCATATTATAGGTACTATCTCTATGTTGTAATATTGGATTGATAGTATAAGGTCGCATATGCTTTTAGTTTGCTCGCGTCGATCACTCTTTGTTTGGGACTACACAGCAGCGGTTGAAGCTTTGACAATATTGACTTTGCACGTTGGTATGCTGTAATGAAAAACGTTTGATTGGTGTACAGTCAGCAGCAGTAGTTGCTGAGCAAACGAAGCGGTCACAATGATAATATGCAGTAGCTCTTATGTCTATAACAATAGACCCGTGTTTAGATCATTGTGACCGCGTCGGTCGCTTAGCTACTTTTGCCGCTGACTGTACGCTGTATACCCCCAACATTGTCAATTCAGAGTTCAATATTTCAAAAACACGTGGACCAATTTTAATGAAACTTAGCTAAGAACCATCTCGATTAAAAAAAAACAGCATCGGAATTGGTCCATCCGCTTGGGAGCTATGAAGCCACAGACAGATACACAGATTGCCCATATTGGCGACGTACTATTTTCATTTTTTGTTTGTTTGTCATTGTTTGAGACGCCTTGTTTGATCGTCGAATACCTACACTAAGACGCTCACAACTGTAGCAAATTTGGGCATGAGCGTAAACGTGTGGTCTACGTGTGTAACCTCGCTGCCCACGAGAAGAGGCGGTTTATTTTGTGCAAAAATGAACTAAAGGCGACTCCCGTCACAAGTTCTTAGTGACTGAATCTAAAGCATGATAACATGCACTAGGGTATGCTCGAGTATCAAAGCAAAGCAACCTGAGGCGAATATTACGCTGCACCGCACCGCAGGGCTTCTCGTAAATTGTCTGTTGGAAATATGCTTTAAAATGGTGGTTCACTGTTATAGTTTAGCTCACGTTTCTCGTGGCGATAACATGTTTATTTTGCGTTGCCTTAATACATTATTTTCGCGAAGTTTCTACAATGTATGTACGTAAATGAGTAAGCAAAGGTATGTGGAGGGATGAGGACATTGACATACCAACACCATGGACTTCGGGTTGCACAACACAACACCGCTGTAAGTCAGCGAAACATACAAATATTTTTTGGAATAATTAGGTTACTTGCACATTAAATTGATTTAAAATAAAAAATAACAGTTGGGGTGTCTGAGATTTTCAGTTAATTAACTGCTGTTAATTAGTATACTATCAGTGTTATACAGCACTAATCAATACTACCTACAATATTATAAATGCGAAAGTACCTCTGTCTGTCTGTTTGTTACCTCTTCATGGAAAAACCGCTACACCAATCTAGATGAAATTTGGCAAGAAGATAGTTTGAACATTGCGGAATATTATAGGCTACTTTTATTCGGGAATATTGTATAGTTCTCGCTGCATAGCGATAACCGAAATCTACGCGGACGAAGTTGCGGGCAACAGCTAGTCTCTAATATTTTAAACTAACAGAGCTGTTGCCCGCGACTTCGTCCGCGTAGATTTCGTTTATCGCTATCCCGCGGGAACTATATACTTAATAAAAAGTAGCCTATGTTATTCCTCAATATTCAAACCATCTTCTTACCGAATTTCATTTTCAGATTGGTGAAGCGGTTTTCCCGTGAAGATGTAACAAACAGACAGACAGAGAGACAGAGTTGCTTCCGCATTTATAATATTATAGTTAGGAAGTTAGGATTAAAACCAATTCGACATAAATCCAACCTTCAAAGTCACGCGTAATAAAATTATATTAACACATAGGCGTAACTGGCTCTATTTACTACATTATACAGATCTCACATTACAGATTGGACATCATAAATCAAACCCGCGTTATCTGAGGCTACATGCTTTGTCCCTTTCACGCTAGAGCGGTGAGAAAGGGACGCGTTTATCGGTAGATGAGAATCGGGATGACTTGGTTAGAGCGCTTTCACACTGGCCGATACGAGAACGATTCTAATGTAGGCCGGCAGGAAGTTTTCGAATCCTGCGTAACGATACTTTATCGTATCGAAATCGAGAAACCTCATATTAAAGTTTAGTTCCAAATACGCTCACGGGCGGGCGCTGTTCCAAACGTCATGCAAATTTCTCGATAACGTTTACTACTCGATTACGTTACGCAGGATTGGAATATTCGTGCTCGGTCCTCTGTCGTCATATCAGTTGGTGGACAACTTACAGCATAGATAACCTAACCAACTTAGAAAAGTCGAAAAACCCCAGACATTTTCAATTCGAAGTTCAATATCTCAAAAACGGCTGAACCGATTTTTAAGAAACCAGCTTTCAAATAAATAAAAACGCATCCAAATCTGTTCACCAGTTTAAGAGCTACGGTGCCACAGACAGACACACACACACACATAGCGGTCAAATTTATAACACCACTTATTTTGCGTGCTTGCTTTCTCCTCTACCAAAAACTTTCCACTACTAATACAGAATAGGTACTAAGTCAATCATTTTGCAATTTTTTTGTTGATTGTGTGCGTGTTTTTGACATTTGTGAGAGTTTTGCAACCCCCGACACAAAAAACCGGCCAAGAGCAAGTCGGACTCGCGCACGAGGGTTCCGTAAAAAATTTTAACGCCTTTCCCCAGTGTTTTAAGAAGTCCAGTGTTAGCAGAGCCCTGCTCCTAAGCAAAATGTACGCAGTGTGGAGTCAACTTATATTGAACTGCGAAATCTACAGACAGACATAAAAATTTAAGATTTTGAGACTTTTCCGAGTGGTTGTGCTATAAGAGCTACCTTCATACCAAATGTCAAGTTTGTAGGACAACTGGAAGTACCCTTTAGGTTTCGGATTTCGGCAATTTGTATGGAAATAGCCTTTTTAATTACTGTATCTTTTGATTGCGTTGAATTAGAAGGTTGATTTTTTCACAGCTTCAAGGGACCGTAGGCTTGAGTATTTGATATTAATTTCAGCATACTACCTCCACGCGTTCCAGAGAAAAGGGTCTTGACAGACAGACAGACAGACAGACAGACAGACGGACAACAAAGTGATCCTATAAGGGTTCCGTTTTTTCCTTTTGAGGTACGGAACCCTAAAAACAGTACTTTTGTTATTGTGATGATTAACTATTACTTTTCACAGATGTATGAGAATTGCAGTAATCATGCCGCATTTCTCGTGTTTGTATTATAATTAAGTTTTTGTAATTGTAATACATTTTCACTTGTAACCTTGTCTTTGTGTGACTGTTTGTTTAAAAAAAAAATACCTAATACGAATAAATGAGTATGAGTATGATAAGGCTAGTGTCTCACCGTTTCCTGTACTTGTATATGATGAGCACGATGAACGCGTTGCCGATGAACAGAGCCGCTATCAGCAGCGACGGGATCACGATGTCTGGAAGCAAACGGCCGAGTCAATAGGGTTGAAAACACCATCAATCATCACCATCAGCCTATTTACGTCCCACTGCTGGGCACAGGCCTCCTGTCAGAATGAGAGGGCTTGGACTATAGTTCCAACGCGGGCCCAGTACGGATTGGGAACTTCACACATATCGTTGAATTGCTTCGCGGGAGTGTGCCGGTTTCCTCACGATGTTTTGAGTTGCATACATTACTTTATCTACACACATAATAAGTGCTCTAAGATGGGTTCAGACTGCAATGAAGGCATATCATACCTGTCACGAATTCGACTGTTTTTTCTTGTTATCATAGGTAAACAAACATACCGAGCTGACGTTTCGTATCGACAATATTTTTTGTACTTAACTTGTTTTGGGTTTTGAAAACGTTCCAAATTTGAAACTCTTAACGACATCGAATTCAACGTTGAAATATCATTACTAAGTACATAGTTTTCTAGGGTTTCTGAACGCATTATAGAGGACTTATGATATGTGTGTAGATAAATGTTTTTATTTCATGTTGAAAGTACTGTGTGATTGCTTTATCTTGGGTTTTAAAAGTATGATCGACGGCAAGCTTTCACTTCACCAGCCTTTTTTTTTAACGTCCCACTGCTGGGCACAGGCCTTCTCTCAGAATGAGAGGGCTTGGGCTATAGTTCCCACGGCAAGCTTTACCGCGTTAAAATACCGCGAGCCTGGCTGCCCTTCTTTAGCGGCAGGCCGGTAAAATTCGCCCGTCGATCATATCTTATAGATATAAGTAAGTCAATCTGATCATTAAAAGTGTCTGAAGATCGAATGTAAATCGATCGACTCACAGACATGCGTAAGTTGTTAATTTGGTACCTCCTAATTTCAATACAAAATAATGTTTCTAATGAAACGGTGTAAAGAAGGAATGCCATGATTCTTTTCTATTTATGGAACAAGTTAAAGTTACCAAACATTTAAATTGCATGAGGCAACTGAAAAATAAACTGGGCATTCGATGCACACGAAAGCTGAAAATTAAACATCACAAGCATATTTTTAACATTTCTGTTGTTGGAAATGACAGCAGTCGTCGCCATTATTGCTCGGAGCATTCGCAAAAAACTTTTAATGTCTTTCTTGTTCTTAAGCGAATTGTTTTCGATTTACGCTTTTCCAGTTTTATTTTATAATCAAATTAGGTGTGTTGAATATCAAACCAACTTCATACAGATTACAAATCTGGGTGAACTAAGAAATAGAGTTTACCTAAAGAATGACCAAACTTTGAACTAGCGTCTATAGATAGTTTTGAAGCCAAACTAACGTTTCACGTGAGGTCCCGGGTGAGCAAAGTAATTGTTTTTAGTTAATACACTAACATTGACTTAAAATCTTCTCTTTCTTCACGAAATTTCACACAGCCGTTTCGAAGTCTTGACAACCCTAGCTAAAAATCGTTATTCATACTCTTCCGTTTCCTTATCGCTTTGGGTAGCGTGAAATTTCATCATCAAAGTCTACATGGGCCCTATTGTGGAACGCATCGACTAAATGAGTAAACAAAATATAATTTAAGCCCAGTTTACGCATTCAAGAAACATCGTGTAAGTTGAATTTGGATATGGGCGTTGTAGCTAATGAATTCTAATATTAACTGATATAAAGAGATTGCGTATTCATCATCATCATTATCATGTCTGCCGAAAGACGTCCACTGCTGGACATAGGCCTCCCTCACGGCTCTCCACTCAGACCGGCCTTGTTTTTTCCTCTTTCCACATCCACCGCGATCCCGGGATCCCGCGATGTCGTCGCTCCATCTTGTTGGAAGCCCGCCCGACAGCTCGTCTCCCGGTCCGCGGATGCCATTCGAGAACCTTCTGGCCCCGTCGGCCATCAGTCCTGCGAGCAATGTGCCCCGCCCTAGCCACTTAAGATTCGCAATTCTAAGGCTAAGTCGGTAATCTTAGTTCTACTGCGGATATCATCATTTCTTATTGCGTATTAATCCTAAGTAAGGCTCTCGAATGCCGTACACGGACCGGGAGATGAGCTGCCGGTAGGCCTCCAACAGGATGGAGCGACGACCTAGTAAAGATCGCGGGACCGCGGTGGATGCGGAAAGCATAAGACCGGTCTGAGTGGAGAGCCTTGGGTGAGGCCTATGTCCAGCAGTGGACGTCCTTCGGCTGACATGATGACGATGAATCCAATGGTGTGTGTAGTTCCACACTCACATTAGGCCTGCGTGGAAACTTACAGCTTACAGCCCAAGTTGCCCTCTTAGGACGCCTGTGCTTAACTAGGCTGAAGACGAAGATGATGGATGACAATGTATGGAGTATTTAATAAGCTACCCAGAGACCTTGCCTTTGAATAAATTCAAGACAGATCTTCATGCATGGTTGTTGGACCGCTCCTTTTACTCAATTAATGAGTTCTTTACTAATTAAGTTTTCTTGTAAGCATATTTACAAAATATTCGCACGCCAGTAATGGTGTAATGTGCAGTTTTTAATTTAAATTGTGGAAGATCCCTGTATCCATATTACTGCGAATAAAAGATTTTGTATTTGTATTTTTGTAATGTGATTGTTCGAACGCCGCCTATGTATGTCTTAACATGGCTTAAGTAATAAGAATCATCATCACCAGCCTATTTACGACCCACTGCTGGGCGCAGGCTAAAATTACGAGTAAGTACTTTGTTTTTTTACGTAAAACTTTGCCCAAAACCCAACTTTGCAATCAAACGCTGAAGACAACTGCTCTATCTAGTAACTAGTTCATTCAAAATTAGTTTTCAAAAGTCCGCCTGTAAGCGTGGCTAAATCCAATATCGATTGGACCGTCCACTGCAATCAGTGGGACAGCAGAGTTGGACAGCCCGTTGTTTGGATTTCGCAGGTGAGGAATTAATTTACGCTGTCTAATTTTCATCATCATCATCAGCCTTTTTTAACCGACTTCAAAAAAGGACGAGGTTCTTACGTCCCACTGCTGGGCACAGTCCTCTCCTTAGATTGACTCGGGCTACACAACAATTTGCTATCTGTGTATCTGTCCCACCATTCTCCCTTCGACGATAGCAAACAGACGTCGGAAGCCTTCCAATAGTAAGTTTATTGAGACGGCAAAACTGAGGATTAGATTCATTGACTTCCCATCACAATGAACTTCGGGTTAGCGCTTAAAAAGAGGCAGGCAGTCTTAGTTTGGTCGAGCGCTATGTAAGACGTATGGCTGTCATCGAAAAATGCCGTGTTGTACTGGGAGACATTGTTCGTGAATTTTGTACTAGACCCAAAGTCCATAGTGTTAGAAAGCCAATGATTAGATTGATTGATTGCTTTTATCGTCAGTCTATTAAAACATGAGATGGGTTGAATACTGGGAATGGCTGAGTAAAACTGTGCCACATAAGTACCTCTCGGTCAAACTTGTGTAACTAGATATAACGTTAATTGTTTAATTACACTTAAACGCGTCTAAAGGGAACTTCCCGATGAGGATACGGGAACTTTGCTGAAACTCTTGCTCTGCAATTTGCATAGATATCCCTTTGTAGTGGGCGGGACTAAAGCGACGCTTATAATGAACAGGGCGAGACTGGAGAAGGGAGGTGTGAAATTGGCCTTATATATTTTTTTGTTATATATAAAGAAACTTGGAGCAGACATTTATGTGTACATCAAAGATGTGATAATATTTACGGAGTCTTGCGAGTAATATGCGAGAAAGCTTAGTGCTGAGTGAAGAAAGTTTCATACTTTATTCTTTAGTTTTCGACTGTAATCTATGACTAATGACTAATGCCTTTGAAAATAATATAATTTACACAAAGGTGCAGTTAATGGTGATTATGCGATACTTACTGTCAAATGTCGACTTTGTAAATTTTGCTCTAGAAAATGTATCAACTCATTCATACAATGACCTACATTATGCAAAATCGGCATATTACACTTAAAAACGGCACCTAAGTAAAACAAAGCCTACAGGGTACTTCTCATTGACCTATTAGAATCGTGAAATTTGACATTGAAAATTGAAACAAGGTCTCGCAAAACAAGTAAAGGAAAAAATGCATAAACCTTTGTAGTGGTCATAAACTTATTTGCGGTTTGTAAACCAACCGCGACCTAGTCCATGCTTCTGGACAGCAATTTTCCATCGGCAAAGTAAAGAGAAATAATTAGTCCTTCAATCCAAGACCATACCTGCAAGTTTGACCGGCTTTTTTTTTAATCCAAACTGAAACGGATATATATATAGAAAAAAGACCAGAAAAACCAATTCTCAAACTGTGACTCCAACCCAGACCTACACCAAAATGTGGTGGCACGCGACCCGGCTCGAGAAAGTTGGTTTATATAATTAGTTTTTTCCCACATAGGTATCAACGAGTGCCCAGTACAAATATGCCCAGCGTACCGTGCAATCATCCACGTAGACTTCGTAACTCTTAACTAAAGTTGCCCTTTAATGAATTACGATGGACCCTTTCAAGGGTTGAAGGATCAAGTGTTTAAGATAGTTGCCTTTGTATCCGGTTCGGTCTTTGATAAACACTTACCTCCGCCAAAGGTCGGGGAAGAAAGTAAGTTTTAATTAGTTAAGGAAAGCGAGTGTTTGTTTTATCAGCGAGTATAGTGTAACTAGTTGCTACGTTATTTTGTTTACGTAGAACTTTTGCGATCCAAAATCCGTATACAAAAGTTTAAGGTTTTTTTTAATAAAGGTACGTACGATACGATTTGTATGGTGTACCGAACTATTTGATCACTTTGGATGTCACCATTTATATGACGCTGGCTGTACGGTAAAAGTACGGGTTTATGGAGAGTACGGGTGCATGGAAAGAGTAGGTAAGTCTCGGTAGCAAAATAAACGAAAATCACGTACCATGTTACTGTGATGTGGAACCTTTTCACAGCAAAGTGAGTTTCCGACAGACCATTACCAGCCATTATTGTATTTTTTTTATATGTATTGCTGAGAAGGCATATTTTTGCAGCAATTAGGTTGATGAGAAAATATTCTAATTTAATTTTATACCCCCATAGACAAAAATGACAACTAAAAGTCGCATATTTATGCGACTATATTTATTTATATCACGTATTTACGTGAAAGAAAGAAGCAAGTCATAACTTCCGCCCTTCTTCCAGGAACATTTTGGCATCAAGGGCTTAAAAATTAATTTGACTCGCTTTGGCATTCTTAGTAACAATACTACAGTTAAAATTATGACCCCTACGAATCAATACCACCGCAAAATCGCGTGTCGTGTGACTGTAATCGATACACCTTGACTGACGACTGTTAGTTGAACCGTTTGACCTACTGGTTTCAATTAGGGCTTGGTTAT
The DNA here is from genome assembly GCA_963691665.1 of Clepsis dumicolana. NCBI lineage: Eukaryota > Metazoa > Arthropoda > Insecta > Lepidoptera > Tortricidae > Clepsis > Clepsis dumicolana. Next base: position 15,830,825 of record OY829507.1, on the reverse strand, counting down.
ATTAGCTTAACAAATTATTAGGACTGTAGAATTAATTAATGCATAAGGGCCACTTGCAGCAAGAAAAATCTAGTTTAAGCCTTAAATCAGCCTGACAGATCTACATTATATTTTGATACAACTAAAATGGACTTAAACGGACACTAAAACCGATGGTGGTTTCCCATGAGGCTGACATAGTCACATTTGGTGTACTAAAGCCTGTTAAAATATAAGATTTAAAAAAACACTAAAACGGGGCTTAATTTTTTGCTGTAAAAGGACATTAGTTACTTCGTGCATTCATCCTTGCAGTTTTGCCTTTCAAAACTTCTAACTTTTAATACGTGTTTGATTAACGGATAGAGAAATAATTTCACAGTATTGCATAACATACATTGTTACTCAGTACATCGCTTGCAGTTTCCCCTTCAGCTACTACCATCCTATTTTGTGCCAATTCAATGCTAAATACTCAAAATACTCAGCGCCCTATCGGAAGTATTAGAATACCAACCAATGCACTTCAAACGCAGAAACACACATCTAGCACTAAATAGTCTTCTAAATAGAACCAATTTGCTAAAACTATTTTCGCAGCAATCATATCACCTTTCCACAAACTTTAAGATCCATTTAATTTCAAGGCATCGTTAGACAGTCTGATTCCGGTTCAGTGGCGCTGAAAAGTTGAGGCTGCCTTCTTTTGGCGTCGCTCGAGCTACTTATTTTATTAAAGGCTGGCGAGCAGTGCATGAAACGGAGACCGTTGACTACCTGACCTTAAATGAAAATAATCGATTTATTGATTATTTTTGTTTTTATTTTTATGAAACATTCATAGAATGAAATTCAACATACAATGACAATGCAAAGAAAAATCCGTTAAGCAGCTGGACTTGAACCAGCAACCTCGGTAATCCGTACCACGCTCCACCAATTAAGCTATACTTAACGTTGGTGTACCTAACGAATTTTTCAATGCCTTGTGTCATATTTTTATTTGGAAGATCTCTCCTCATAAAAATATGACACAAGGCATTGAAAAATTCGTTAGGTACACCAACGTTAAGTATAGCTTAATTGGTGGAGCGTGGTACGGATTACCGAGGTTGCTGGTTCAAGTCCAGCTGCTTACCTGACCTTGTTTGGAATACGGTTTATGGTAAGCTATTAGTACTTCATGATCTCATATCTTTTCTCTATTTATTTTTACGTTTTCACTTTGTTCATTTCTCACTGACACAAAAATGCATAGAAAACCAGATGGTCTAATGGTGCGTCAGGGATCCGGAGGATCCGGGGTTAGTCGCATTTTTCTTCATTTCTGTGTATTCTTTGTTTCAGTGAGTCTTCAAAGTATAATAAGTAATACTTGTTTTCTGCTATTCATGATTAGGAGTTATTACATTTTAAAAGTTTACGGTCAGGTAAACTTAGTCATAGTCAGTAAACTCCGGTCAATTGAGACAGACGCGTCATTGTGAGACTACCTATGTCGGTCTTAAAGTATGTTTGCATGCAAAAACCTATTTAATTTTAGAAAATAATTATTTAACCTGTCTAGACAAAATGTAAAGTCATTAGTAATCATAATTATATTTAAAAAAATCTGTTACGTTTCTATAACGGTGTCTTGTCTTAGATTACCATACAGCTTGATAATACAATGAGAAATAGCTACATTTAGGTTGAAATTTGATGCACTGCACATGTGCACAAAGTCATCAATAACATATGGGAAACATAAGTAGTTTGGCACAAGTGCACAGCACTTTGTCACGTTTCCTTTTTATTTCGACGGCATTCTGTAGTTCACAAACACTCGTTCCTAGTTTGATAGGTATGTGTTGACAGCGACACGGGCAACATGCTCTTAAAAATTCAACAGTCCGTTATTATGTCTGTCACACAAGCGCTGTATAACGAGTTCTCTGCCTGTTTCAGTTTGAAAAAGAATTAGCGGTCGTATCACGACCTCAACGTAATCTATCTAAAATACAGTCGAGTTCTCCAATATCTGTACAGCCAACGGTTCATAAATATCTAAACACGGACCTTATGCAACTAGCAATAAGGTCTGTGTATAGATATTTTTGAAATGTTGGCTGTACAGATATTGAAGAACTCGACTGTACAAGCGTTTTCATATTGCTATCACTTAGAACCCAGCTTCGCTTGAAATTCATGTAGAATACATCTTCATATGATGTGTAACATTATTATATCAATATCAAAACAAAATCGTGATTTGAAGACACGGCTTGAGTTATAAAAGCAAATGTGACAGTAAGCTATCAACATGACTGATTACCTGCGATGAATAAACTAGTATTACAGAGCAGATACAACCTTATGTCCTTTTTTTTCATTAAGTTATAAAAAAATACAAACCATATATCTACAGCGCAAGCTTCGCCATTGCAACAACTACATATCAAATATCCACAACAGGTTTCGTCAAAATAAACAAATAAAATTCACTTCGTCATATTTAATAAAATGAAATACGCAACAGGCTTCGTCATAAACTTAAAAATTAATTCCCGGAACGATGTGTACCCAGTCCAAACGTCCCGGAAATACTGGTGGCATTGCCTCGCTGAATTGCGATCGATATTTATTGGACAAGACACCCCAGACCGTGGATCGGGACCCCTGTCCCTCGATCTTTGTTCCAAGTCCCTAATAAATTGCTTAGTCTCAGCACACCAACCTGTTTCAGCTACCAAGGCCCAGCCGTTTCAACTACCCAATGCTCAGCCGTTTCAACTACCCAAGGCCCAGCCGTTGTAACCACCCAAGGGCCAGCCGTTTCAACTACCAAAGGCCCAGCCATTTCAATGTTTCAAATGACACTCACCAACTATCATGTTGGCGTCGTTGTGCGGCATATTTGTGTCGCTATCCTCGCCCGTGGGGTTGGTCCCGGCCTCTTCTGTGGACAACAAATAACATTAAAGAACTATGTCATCATCATAATCACTTCTATCATAATTATCACGAATTTACACTAGTAGGGACTGAAAGAAGAGGCTAGTTATAAAGAAAATGTCAGTTGAAATGACTATATGAGGACAGCCTTATTTTAATTTTGAAATGTGTCCGTATATAAACAAGGAGGCGCGCTTTGTCGGGGCGCGTTTCAACTGAGTCTATCATGAGCTGAACTACTGCTATACTGGCTAAGCCTACAATGGAATGAAATACCCATGATTACCACAATGAATACCTACCTAAGGAAAATTGTGTAACTTACATTACATTACTAGTGCATATTCGAGCTTATGATAAAATTTAAGTGCAACAAATCTGACAAAGGGTTAATCGTAAGCACTTCCTTTTGCATTAGGGTAAAATTCTAAATGCAAAAGGAAGCAGTAACTCTAGCTCTTGATAAACAAATGTCTAAAGGCTAGTGCAGTTTTAACGTTTCGATCGCCTTTGCGTTAACGTCGGAATTGATGGCTACAGTAAGATAATGGTAAATAGTTTACTTTATAAGGGTTATTTTGGCCACGGAACCCTAAAAATGGACAGATTGTAGTGTTCAGAAAACAAACTTAATATAGACTCGTAAATACATACATGAATACAATAAAAACGAATTGGACTCTCAGTAACTTTCTCAGATATCAGGCCCAGTTGCCATTAACTAAGTACGATCGTAGGTACAGTCAGCAGCAGATACTACTAAGCAACCCAAGCAGTCACAATGATCTGCACAATCTCTTATGTCTATAACAATAGCGTCATGCTTAGATCATTGTGAACGTGTCGATTGCTTAGCTACTTCTGCTGCTGACTGTACATCATACACAAGCACAATGCATTTCTATCCATGGCATCGACGCTTCTTTTTTTTTAGAAGATCAATCACGTATTCCATTTCAATGCAGTGAAAAGACTCATTTAATCTAGAATGCTCACAAAAACACAATGCAGTTAACTTTCCCTTGCGTCGTCAATTTAGAACCTTGCCGCTTTGACATAGTTGATACAACCACAAAGTTATAAACACATCTCGTTAAAACGATACGGCACTAAAGATCCATTCGCAAACCGCGCTAATAGGTTTTATTTACTTCATACCGTTTCAGTTACCGTCATACTATGATTTACGCGACTAAATAGGACGCAAGTGTACTAAGACCTCAATGGTACATACGTCGTTCTTGCTCGCGCTAGTTCGGGAGTCGCGTGTCTGTTATTACAAAACGCTCGGTTTGCGTTTCTATTACACATACAAACTTATATTACTATATCATAAGGTGTTCCGTGTAATTCGTAACTTGGCTTATCCGTTTGGCTGTTTAAAAGCTGGTATGAAAGGAGTGAATGAAAGCAGGTAAATACACTTGACACTGAAATAAAAATGTAATTCTTAAGTCATTTTCCTATTTGTAATGTCACTTCGTTCAATTCTTCCGCGTGCCATTTCTTTAAAACTATAGTATAGTAATCCTATAGTAGCGTAAGGTCAGCAGATGATGTTTTTCTGAAACCAAATCATACTAAAAACCAAAACTCACGTTTTAGTAGATAACGCAAGCTTTTACAAGGGACCGAAAATTGTTTTCCTCCGAACCAATCCTTTTATTGCATGGAAATCGATAAAGCAGTAAAACCGTGGCAATAAGCTTAACATACCCATTTTTTCCTGTTTAATAACAGAGGTTGGGATCGTATTTTGGTAAACGATAAACTTGAAACAATAATTCATTTTAGGTTAACGGTTTTTTATGTTCACCAAGCTAATGCTTTTCTTTCTAAGGCTTATTGTGGCACTTCATCAAATTCTTTTTCTTTAAGGTTTTTTGAAATTCCGTTTTTTAAAACGGAATTCATTGTCCGTCAACTTGTCAAGCCCATGCAAATAAAATCATGAATTTGACATGAAGCAAGTCTCATATTCAAATTTAAGGGAAAAAAAATAAAAACATTAGGTACGGTCTAACTCACACTTGCCTGTGTTTTTATTAATTGCAAGTGAATGGCCTTCAAAGGACCACGTGTAAAATCTGGCTAAACATGCATAGTTTACCGAATATGTTGAAAATGTTCGCCACCCGCGATACGTATTTTGAGTCTCCCTCAGAATATGACGGAGAGCGAAAAACAATTTGAAATAAGTAAGGTGGTTGATTGAATAGCCTTCCTGGACTTTTCAATCAAGTGGGGGGTAATTGAGTGATGCGATCCAAGGGTGAACACTGGGAGGGGGTTCCCTTCGCGAATAAACACCTCACTTTACGACTACTTTTGGTCAAATACAAAAAACAACAACATAGGGCGTAAAGTCACATCCATCCTTTTTGCATGGTAAAGAAAGACCTTAAGTGAAATGTGTTTGGTCCAATTTTCAGTAACTCAAATATTATGAGTAGGGACTTTTTCGTAGGATATGGTATAACGAAGAGTGGCTTTTTAAAAGGACTTATTTCCCTTCGGTCACATTGTTTAGACTCGATTGGAGAGGTAATAAAGTTTAAATTTTAAATGTTATCCTTATTTGGATACGCGAAACCTTTATGGGTTGTGGTTTCATGAGAATACGTTTCCCATTTCGTTTTAGCCATGGTTACAATCGATGAGGAACAATTCAAAGACAAACGCATTTTGAACGTGTTTTGAACAGACTAAGTATGGTTTTTAGCCGGCATCACATCTGTATGTATGACAGATACTTAGTTCCTGACTCACGCTTGACGTGGGCGCTTCTGAAAACCAAATTGAAAATACTTCACGTGTTCGTGTGTGACTTTGTAGTGTACTTTTGGGGACATGTAGATAAACAAACATATCCTTTATTACAAGAGTGTATTATCTAGTTTTATAAATAATTAAATGCACCACGGTATCAGATTAACCAAGTCCCTCAGAAGAGAAAATTCCTGACATATCTTTACACTTATTTAAAAATTACAGACATCCGAATTCCATTGGCTGAGTTCCAGTTTCTATTTGAACAAAAACTAGCAATCATATTTTTTATTACTCATCAGAGAGTCGAGCACGACTATACGAATGCTACGTAGCGTTACGGTTATCGTATCGAGATCGAGAAACCTCATACAAAATTTTAGTTGCAAATACGCTCACGCGCGGGCGCTGTTCCGAACGTCATACAAACTCGACAACGTTTACTATTCGATTTTACGTAACGCAGGTTTCGAAAAGTCGTGCTTGACCCTCAGTACACGCGACCTGTGATCCGTATTTATTTGTAGAAACCTTAATAGTATTGCTACATTGCATGCTTTATACAAATTCCTATTCACGAAATACATACAGATCGTATACCTATCGTTTACCTGTCTAATCGTACTCAATGTATGAAATAAAAGACAATTACAATTTCAGTTCCACTGTTCCACCCATGCCATACTGCGTGTCTTCAATTCGTCATTCTAAACATGTCGAAACAGGTTTGATATCTCTCACAAACAGCGTCAGTCACCCCACCTTGTCCAACGCGAAAACGATACGGAAATGCATAGAGTGCCCTTAGTGTAATCAAAAAGCACAAAATACGTCTCGATCGCGGTTGGGTTAAAGTGTCATATAGTATGAGAATTGTTAAACGCGAACGCGATCGAGACGTATTTCTTGGCCTGGTCGGCGATTACACTAGGCGCTCTGAGGGTCGAGCACGACTTTACGAATGCTGCGTAAACTACGTTATCGTATCGAGATCGAGAAACCTCATACTAAATTTTAGTTCCAAATACGCTCACGGGCGGGCGCTGTACCAAACATCATACAAACTCGACAACGTTTACTAATCGATTTTACGTGACGCAGGTTTCGAAGAGTCGTGCTCGACCCTCTGTACGTATCGTTTTCTTTCTCCGCTAACATAATAGTTCGTGTCATTGTCCATTTTTTCGCCTACCCTAGAAATATAGTATAGGTACATACGCCTTCGAGTTAGGGCGGGACCCCACTGCGGCGCACGCTAACCACAGTCCATAGAAAAACAGCGTAATATGAAAACAGTGGGGTTTCGCCTTTATAAATAAAAAATTGCGTCGAGTAGATTCACGAGTAGGTAGAGTCAGCAGCAGAAGTAGCTAAGCAACCGAAGCGGTCACAATGATCTGCACAAGCTCTTATGTCTATAACAATAGAGCCGTGCTTAGATCATTGTGACGGCTACGGTTGCTTAGCTTCTTCTGTTGCTGACTGTACCCACGCTCCTTCCTTCCTTCGCTACCCTTCCTACCATCTGGGAGCTTAGGAATAGCATCCTTCATTAAAATGGGAACACTTGGATTAGGCACCACGAGTAAGTCATTGAAGAGGGACAATGTGTGGACTCCTCATTAAAACTGGCCTAAATAAATAATTGAATCGCAAAGGGCTTTGGGCTAATAAGTTTTAATGAGCGCTAACGTCCAAAGGACGACACTCTTTGTTTCCACGTAACTTTGTTAACCCATTCAGGCGAGCTTGCGAGGGAGGGTCAAACAGCAAATACATCGGACCCGAAGCATATGTGGCACTCTTACAAGGAACCGTCAAAACTGCCTTAAACATCTGAATGCTGGACGTTGATTAAGTGCAGTCGGTTCATATCTCATCATGTCTTTAGTATTACTTAGTTCATAGGTTAATTTTTAATTTGTAAACCATAATAAGGTCACTACAGTGACCAAACTCATTAAATAAAGATTAAAAAAAAAAGACCATTCCAAAGCTGGACATTAGCAAGAGCAGAAGCTCTGGCAAGTCTCAGGCAATCATAGAGTTTTGAAAATCTTCCGCAATGGCTACTATATTTAATCGTTAATATAGGATAAACTACTTTAATCGCAAATACATGAGTCATTAGTCGGTTCAGCCTTTTCTGAGATTGGAATTGAAATAAAAACTTCCAGGTTTTTCAGCTTTTCTAATGTTTTGTCCAAACTCTGGCCCATTGGCCAAGTCGATTCTATAACTTAGATAATCTTTACAAAACCTACAACAAATTTTCTCAAAGACATTTGCCAAAAGTGAAAGTCGAGTCGTAAAATTGGCTACTTTTTTTCGGGATAGTTGCAAAGTTCCCACGGGATAGCGACAGACGAATTCCGCGCAAAAAAGTCACGGATGACGGCTAGTATTTATTATAAGTACATTATCTCTACTTACATTCACACGTATACTTATTTATACACGTATTTATTATGATTTGTAGTTATTTCGCACGATTTGTAAGATTTATTCTCTAGCAGAACAGGTGCGCCGTACGATATATTATCCTTTCATATATGTTTTGTCACTTTGACATTGCGACAGACTGCGAAACATTTTACGTCTATCGGTCTCCCGAGAGTCTCGTCAGACATCTCACGTAAATTACACATGAACATACAAACTCTGTGGTAACGAAATTAAGCAGAATAATGAAAAAGTTACTTATTGCTTTTTTTTTTCAATTTGTTGATAACACAGACCAACCACCCTCTGGACACCGCATCTTCTATAATTTACTCGGAAAGTCATTACGAAAAAGGCCGCAGTGAGCGAGCCGGGGGAATGCGTCGTGATTGGTTCATAGCTTGTCATCTCGCTCGTCGTCTGGTCGAAAGTGAGCCGCGATTCGAGGCTAGAGAGATTTATAAGTGCAAATGAGCATGTGCGTTTCGGAAACGTTCGCCCTGACATTTAGTGTCCAAAGGGTGGTTGGGCCGTGGTTGATAAACTTAATACGATCACACTCAGTTGGTCCTCTATGTGGTTAGAGGCGTTAGATTTCAATGTGGATCGCTAAGTAGGTAGGTATCAGGTGAGGTCTATCTGTCATTCTCCGCCAATGAGAGACAAGCTACTGCCCTATGATTGGTAAAAATTTACAGACTACCTCACTCGATGCTAGCGATCCTAGCGGTTTTTTTGGCTCGCAATAGCCCCCATTTCATGTGTATCGCCTTTCGCAATTTATGACGCGCAATATGAACATTATCGTAACTACTATACTGAAAAAATTGTAGAATTATATTTGTAAGCCTTCTTAACGTAACCCTTGAGCCAGTGAACTAGCAAAAGTCTTCCCCCTTATAATCTCCTTAATAGCTTCATTAAATTCCATGTCATTTACCTAACATTGAAAGTAAGAAAACCTAACCAATTTAAAAAAGTTGAAAAACCCGCGACATTGTCATTTCAAAGTTCAATATTTTAATAACGGTTAACGGATCTCAATGAAACTTAGCTAAGAATAGGGAACCATCTCGATTAAACTAGCTTTCGATTAACAAAACCGCATCAAAATAGGTCAATTCGTTTGGGAGCTATGATGCCACGGACAGATATACACAGGTCAAATTATTTCTATTATAAGAGGGGTCTTATAATATAAATATTATTTTGTCGGGGGTTAAAAATTAAGCTCATTGGAAGCGTATCAAGCATTTATTCACTTGTAAGAGCTTAAAATTGTTTTCTTCCTATCTTCGTCAAAACAACGTGAAACGAGTAACTATCTAACGTAACTATTAAACTTAACCGAACATTTTAGAAATTAAATTCAGTGCTTATCTAAGTGTAACTTAGTAAGTTCACGTGAAATCCGTAACACAAATATTGTTTATCTACCCTAAGTTAGCGTTACCCTTAGGGCCGACCGAGGCAATTTCACGCGACCCCGTGGGGAACATAAAAATATTCAAATAAGACCAGTTTATATATGTGGAGAAAAAGGTTATTAAATACGTGTGTAGCCTTAACACTGTTTACGTATTTTTCACATTTTATTTGCTTTTTTAATGTCGTAGAGAATGGGGAAATCGAAAAAAATATCTATTAAAAATAGTGTGTACACGGACCAACCACCCTCAAAGGGTAGAGCACGACTTTACGAATGCTGCGTAACGTTACGGTTATCGTATCGAGATCGAGAAACCTCATACAAAATTTTAGTTCTAAATACGTTCACGGGCGGGCGCTGTTCCAAATGTCATACAAACTCGATAACGTTTACTATTCGTTTTTACGTGACGCAGCTTTCGAATATTCGTACTCGGCCCTCTGGCTAGTCGGTAACTCAGGGTCACCTCTTCAAATAGTCTACGTACCTAAACTAAATAATTAACTAAGTCTACATCTAGGATTAGTTGCAAGCTAGACAATGGAACAGTAATTTAGGGAACTGCTAACTCAGTCCCTAAAGGTCAAATGAAAATGGTCTGTTTAACAAAGGTTTATTATACTGGCCCATCACGATAAACCCAAGAGGACTGCCCGACTATCACCACCACTACACTTCGGCACTCTCTACGAGCCCATTGTCAAAGCACCAAAACCACCGTTCATCAAGCTACCGTTATTCTACTGACAAGTAAACCATGAAAACGTTCTTGAAAGAATAACCTAACCTAAAAACCTAATTTTTAAAACAGGCTTTTTTTGTCTGCCCGTGTATTGTCAACCAGTGCCCTAAACACGACTTGTCGAATCCTGCGTTACGTTACGGTTATCGTATCGAGATCGAGAAATCTCATACTAAATTTTAGTTCCAAATACGCTCACGGGCGGGCGCTGTTCCAAACGTCATACAAACTCGTTATAGTTTACTATTCGATTTTTCGTGACGCAGGATTCGACAAGTCGTGCTTAGGGCACAGCTTACATATCCATACCAAATTTCAAGTCGATGCGATTAACCGTTGAAGAGTTCCCTCATGCGGAGACGATCCTGGCCGCACCACCAGAATTTCACTACCAGATTATTGCATTGTCATCAAACTTACATAAGTATGCAAAGTTTCAGCTAAATCAAACATCGGGAGGTGGGTCAAAAACTTGCAAGATTTGACCCAAACCTTATTGTAAAAACTCTTCAACTCGAACATCACAGGATGTTCAAAACAAGTTTAATAAAGCAATCTAGTTAACCGAGAATGCATTGTTAACTGTTCCTTTTGTCCCCTCGGTTCTTGAGGGGCGAGGGGGGTAATTCAGCGCAGACAGGGTCCATGGCTAATGTGACGTATGGCACCCTCGGGTTTGTAGGGGTGTCACTTGGTGTAAATATTTTAACGGCAATTTAAAGCTTTGTATAGATTAATTAGGGTTCTGAACCAAATGGTAAAAAGGAACCCTTATGGTGTGACTCGGTACGTCTTTTGGTCGGTCCGTCATACTAATGCTATCGACTTGAAATTTGAAATAGCTTTAGATAATGCATAACCTAGTATTTTGCAAATAGAAAATAACAAAAAGTTTTTTTTGCAACAGGATCTGAAGTCTTAAAATTTCTAAGTGGAATTACGAGGTCAAGACAGGAATAATAAAACGACGTCATTGTGTCTAAATAGTACGGTATTTCAGAAACCATTAAAAAAATAAATCAACAAAGAAGAGTGACGGAAGAGAGGGGAGGCCTTTGCCTAGATTTCAGGTTTTTATAACCGACTTTAAAAAAGAAGAACGTTCTCAATTCTGCATGCTGCATGTTGTTTTTGTTTTTTTTTATATGTTTGTTACTGCGCCAAATTATTAATTTATTTTGATAATAAAAATAGCACAAATATAAATATATTCGCTATTTAAACTTTTTTTAACTCTTGTTTCTGATGTCCTGTCAGTCGCTTGAAGGTCAACTGGAAGAGACCCTTTTATGGGACGAGTTCGCCCTTGTATATGTGCAATAAAGAGTCTTACAATTTATTATTACTTTGTATTTATAATAATTAAATAAAGTGTTGGGCGTTTGGCGATAATTTAAACTAAATTGAACGAAAATTATTGACATGAACACAAATAACAATGAAAATGTTGCTCCAATAACGCGGTACACGAATATATTTAAATTCAAAACTGAATTACAAATTATAACAGACCAAATTCTCATTATCGTTATTATGAATCTTATAATTAATTTCGCCGACGCTGTTTATCCGAATGAAACAATGAAAACGAAACCTGTGATAATGAAATATGCTGAAAATTTAAATCAAATCTCATTACGAAGTTACTTCGTGAATTTCTTATAACGAGCTTACCAGATCCAAGGCAAAAGCTCAGATTAATTGAGTACTGATTTGCAATCTATCTATTTACATACAAAAACAAAGTCGTGTTACACTTTTAGATTTGTCTCCACCCCGAATAGCAGCATAACTAATAAAATAACGGAAAATTCACAGATTAAATTTCGCAATTGACAACTCACGTCACCCATACATTGACTGTTAAGCGGTACGAAGTTCGCCAGGTCAGCTATAAGTAGTATTATATAATAGAGGAAGGTGACTGACTGTCCTAGAGATCAACCCACAGCCCAAACCACTTTAGCTAGAGGTTTGAAACGTACACGATTAAGATGATAAGGGCATTTAAGATAAAGAAAACGATAAATTTCACGATGAAAGCAAAAACCCTCAGAGAGAGAGAGAGATGAGTCACAAGCTTTATTACGTCATAAAAGCAGTATGCGTCTGCAGTAAAATTGGCAACAAAAAGTAAATTTTAAATTCGAAATCGCCAACCCTAGCGGGCCGTAAAGCGGCTCCCTGCGGCCAGACCGCACACTACAGGATCGTAAAGCGATTGCACGGACTCGACGAGTTTAATTATCGCACCCTACAACACCCTGTACTGTCGGGGCGGGACTCGATCGAGTTTTAGTAGTAGAACGTTGAGGTGATAAGTTGGAAAATATTGAAGTTCTTGCCTCTTGTCTTTACAAGTACATCACGTTGATTCAGACACAAATACTGTTTGCATAAAGTAGCTTTATCGCATTTAATGCCGGGAACGCACAAATGCGTCGTCGTGACTAATGCCCAGTGCCCCTGTCAAAAGTTTGCCGGGGTCTGAACGTACGTACATACGTTTTCGAGTGGTTTTCGGCACTTGAATACGATTCGGGTCTGACAGCGTTTATATTCGGGGTTTTTTGCAGATACTGTTTTTTTACGAAAGAAAGAACCAGTTGGTATAAGCGATCATCGGCACCCATGAAAACCAGCAACGCCAAGGAAAAGGGATAGAGGACAGGGGGGGTGATTGGGCCTGCTGTTTTGTACCGATTTTCTGCGAGAAGATATCTTTCTATATCTCCCCACGTGGAGTTATAAGGTAGAGGTAGAGATTGCTAAACCCTCCTTATTTATTCTTTAGGTCAAAAGTGCTCAAAACATTATGCTAAATACAAAGGACAACCATTACTCAGTTGACGCAGAAAACGAAAATAGCACCAACTCAACAACAAAAACTTTTATTCTTTACTGCTTGCGGCTAAATCCTCTAAAATGAGAAAATAACTAACCAAAGGATAAAAAGAAAGGAGAAAGTTGGATACTGGCGTTTTTGCCGATAAACAAAGTTTCCTGCTAACGCCGGGAAGATTACGAGACTTGAAAAATATTAATTAATTCGAGTGGAAATGGGATTTGTTTCAACGGATTGAAGATTATGAAGAATTAACTAGGTAAAGTCAATGTAGGCTTATGAAAACCTAAATATGCTTAGGTACTGAGTAGGTACGTATTTTAGATTTAGACCATTCATGGTTTAAGATAAGCTAGATTCAAATGGATGGTTACCTGCAAAATTTATTTCTATTCTTTTGTAGTTCAAATAATATCGTTATTCTTTTCTTCGATATCATGTGAGTATTTAAAAGGTCACACATAATATCATCTCATGATGTTTCAAGCTGACACCGTGCAAGAAAAAAATACGAAGGGCCCCATATACGAAACGACAGATCCAAAGTGTAATGCATGGAGCGATAGTTGCCATACACTTTCGATCAGTGCCCTAAGCACGACTTGTCGAATCCTGCGTTACGTTACGGTTATCGTATCGAGATCGAGAAATCTCATACAAAATTTTAGTTCCAAATACGCTCACGGGCGGGCGCTGTTCCAAACGTCATACAAACTCGTTATAGTTTACTATTCAAGTCGTGCTTAGGGCACTGACGTTTCGATCAATTTGAAGCGCGACGGGTCGTGCCTTGACCCTTTAGTGAGTGATGCAGGAGTGATCAAAATAGTCTACGTCACAAAGCGTTGAGCACCGCCTTTGCCTTCTTAATTTTTTTTACTTATTTCTACAATTTTTTTGGCATGCGAACCACGAATTTCCACTCAGTCAAAACCGGCCAAGTGCGAGTCAGATTCGCGCACGAGGTTTCCGTAAAGATTTTAACGCTTTTCCCCAGTGTTTTAAGAAGTCCAGTGTTAGCAGAGCCCTGCTCCTAAGCAAAATGTACGCAGTGTGGGGTCAACTTATATTGGTCTTCGAAATCTACAGACAGACATAAAAATTTAAGATTTTGAGACTTTTTAGAGTGATTGTGCTATAAGAGCTACCTTCATACCAAATTTCAAGTTTCTAGGACAACTGGAAGTACCCTTTAAGTTTTCTCAGTACGGCGATTTGTATATGGAAACCACCTTTTTAATGACTGTATCTTTTGATTGCGTTCACTTGGAAGGTTGATTTTTTCACAGCTTCAAGGGACCGCAGGTTTGAGTATTTGATATTAATTACTGTATCCACTTGTCAGTAAGTTTCAGTATCACTATCGAGGAAACAATAAATAAGAACTATACACAAAACTTTTTCCGTCACACTTGCACGTAACATTTTCTCTCTTGTTATAACGCTTAAGGGCTGTAAATGGCAAGCACGGTGCGGGCCTATCAGCACTGCGTGTCCTCGCGAGTGTGATGAAAAACATTGTACATATATTTCACGACGGACGGTACAGAGCGTCTAGTGTAATCAATGAACAAAAAAACCGGCCAAGTGCGAGTCGGACTCGCGCACGAGGGTTACGTAGAAAGATTTTAACGCTTTTCCCAAGTGTTTTAAAAAGTCCAGTGTAAGGAGAGCCCTGCTCCTAAGCAAAATGTACGCAGTGTGGGGTCAACTTATATTGGCCATCGAAATCTAGAGACAGACATAAAAAACTAAGATTTTGAGTGGTTGTACTATAAGAGCTACCTTCATACCAAATTTCAAGTTTCTAGGACAACTGGAAGTACCCTTTTGGTTTTCAAAAAACGGCAATTTGTATGGAAACGACTTTTTTAATGACTATCTTTTGTTTGCGTTGACTTAGATGCTTGATTTTTTCACAGCTTCAAGGGACCGCAGGTTTGAGTATTTGGTATTAATTTCAGCATCCTGCCTCCACGCGTTCAAAAGGGTCTTGACAAACAGACAGACAGACGGACAACAAAGTGATCCTATAAGGGTTCCGTTTATTTTCCTTTTGAGGTACGGAACCCTAAAAAACGTCTCGTTCTCGTTCGTGCTCGTTGAGTTCCCTGACATCGAACGGTCATTAACATTCATTTGCACCCTTGCCTGAGCGACGGATAGGTCTCAATGTCATTTGAGACATATTTTAACTAGCCAACTTAAAATAAAATTTATCACTTTGGAAAAATATTTGAACTCTGGTGTTAATTAATAGAAGTTTATGCAACTGTTACATAATTAGTGTTTTAAGGCCTAATTATGTTGAGTTGCATACAGATTTTTGAAAGTGTTCCAAATTTAAAACTAATGACGTTATCGAATTCGATGTCGTAATGACATTACGTTACTAAAATTTTCATAGTAAAACTAGCTGTCGAAATACTCGTCATTTTCTGCGGTTTTTAAACGCATTATAGAGGACTTATGATATGTGTGTAGATAAAATACGTTTGAGATTGTTTCTTTCATAATTATACTTTGAGAGACCATGCGTTCTAGTCTAGTTCTAGTCTTCTAAGCAAGGAGGATAGTATACGGAGTGTCAACGCCCATACTTCGAATCCTTCCCCGCAGTTATCTTAAAATTCAGGCAATTTCTAGATGGCGCCAAGGTCGTAGCCAGCGGGTCAAATAATAACAAAACAGCGGTACGAATGTGTCACTCAAGCAAGGTAGATGGCGCTGAATGTAAATAAGAACGATTCAAAGTATGGGCTTTGTCAATCCGTTTACTTTCCATGATCCTTGCTTCTAAGTTACCGTACCATAACTTTTAATTACCTAAGAATATTATTTTTTTCCATATCTAAGCTTTTCAGGACTTAAAGGCAATTCTTAACTGAAATTAAATTAAGCTAAAATCATGTTTGTCGGGCAGATAGTGTCTCGCCGCAAAATCATGAGACGCTGGGAAATTGTCTCTTATTACCTAGCCGTAGGTATCTGAAATAATTTATTGGGTTTCGCAACCCATAAAGAGATTCGGAGATAAATTAAATTTGAAGCCTAAAATTTCTACTTGGCTTATTTGTAAGAAACGTCTTGCTAGAATTTATAAGTAAACCTGAGAAGTCTAGATTACATCTCACTTTCAGAATTTGAGATCTGACAGTTACTTCTAGGCGTAGGAGGATTTAAATTATAACAAATTAAATCATAATTTTATTCATTAAGTACCTAGACAGTTAAATGCTCTTTTACATGTCATTTTTAGGGTTCCGTGCCAAAAGGGTAAAAAACGGGACTCTATTACTAAGACTCCGTTTGTCTGTCTGTCGCCAGGCTGTATCTCATGAACCGTGATAGTTAGACAGTTGAAATTTTCACAGATGATGTACTTCTGTTGCCGGTATAACAACAAAAAATACTAAAAACATAATAAAATAAAAATTTAAGTGGTACTCCCATACAACAGACATGATTTTTTTGCCGTTTTTATAGATAATGGTACGGAACCCTTCGTGCGCGAGTCCGACTTACACTCGGCCGGTTTTTTTTATCTACCAGCGCTTTAGATAAGAAAGATCAAGATTGCCAGAAAGAATGCACCGCAAGAAACTTGGCACAAAGTATTTATTTGTAAAAACACAGGGTTTTGTCGTACTTTGTACTGTACTGTATTTCGGTTAATGTCCAAAATAAAAAAAAATAAGTCAATTACTTACCTAATTCGGAATCACAAAGGGATGATGTATATAAGGTCCCAAAATTTATAATTATAATATAATACCTACTTTGAGCATCGGGGTACATAATCCTAACTATCCTAACTAATAATATTAAATGCGAAAGTAACCCTGTCTCTCTGTCTGTCTGTTTGTTACCTCTTCACGGGAAAACCGCTGTACCAATCTAGATGAAATTTGGTAAGAAGGTAGTTTGAATATTGAGGAATAACATAGGCTACTTTTTATTCGAGAAAATTATATAGTTCGCGAGATAGCGATAAACGATTTCTACGCGGACGAAGTCGCGGGCAACAGCTAGTTATATGTTAATATATGTATTTGAACGACGAGTATGTTATGTGACTGTGTGGAATCAGTACTTTCTTCCTTATTAAATCTTGAACAATTTAAACGAACTGACTGGTAAAGACACAATAAACAATAATTATTGTTTGATACAAGACTGTGCAATTAAGCAAACAAAAAATGCCATATTTGTCTGAATAAGCACGTTTGTTTGTTTATTTTCCTTGTACGTCAGAGTTGTTGAAACGATTCGAAATTTACCATGTTCATAATTCATGTTTATGAATAATTCGCAGGATACTTTTCATCGCGAATAAGGCTTTGATTCCCGTGGGAAGAAGGCAACGAAATTCCTACTGACGATAAACTTTTTTGTTACATCAAATAAATAATAAAATGTTGAGAACAATATTGAAGATGACAAAAGCAGAACTATTATAATAATAATGATTCGTCAATAAAATACTGATTACGTCCTTAGCAACTTTAGTTATCAAGCGTAGATAAGCAATACAATGGCTCGCATCATTTTCATATCAATCACGCCGTACATTATATCATTAATTTTCGTGGTTACCGCACCAACGAAGTTAGACATAAGTATCACAGAGCGGCCCGTCGACTTCATGTCAATGTCAAAGTTTATCAAATTACGTAAATTATTTGACCGTAACAAAAGTCTGTTAAATATGTACCTATTATTATACCTAAACGTACGCTTATCATGCGTTAATGAGTGCCGCACATGCGAAATTATACTTAGCTTAAACCCAGATATTTTTAATAAAAATGAGTTTCTAACGAGCACATTTCGTTTAGAAAACCCATTTCACCCGTTCAAAACACGTGTTTTAACTAATCCGAGAATGTAAACGCACTGAAATTAGTTTAAATAATCACTAAAACCCACTGAATTAATAACTTTACCGTGAAAACCGCGTGGATGAAACACTAGAATATTTTTAGAATCACGTAAAATAATTTTAAGAAACTCACTTCTTTAGGTACACGTGTTCTGGCGACGCGCGACAGCTAGATTCGAAATCCGAACTGACTCGACGACGAGCGCGCGACGAATGAACTCCCGTATTTACGAAAACGCCGCTGAAGAAGCCCTATAATGGATGATGAAAATAACCGACATCCTCAATAAAAATCCAACCTTAAGATAACGTGTTACAGTTTATATCTATTTGATAAATACGTTGATATAAATAATCACAGCGCGACCGACATAGTAGCATTTGTCGCATTCATTTGTTCATAATAATGCCGTGAGCGAAAGAGTGCAGTGATGTCCAAGTGCGCATGTGCTTTCTCCCTGAAGTAAGAATGTGAATAAACATCAAAGAAGTTTTTATGAAAAGTATTTCTGTTGTTATTGACGTCCGTTTGATCATTTTAGACGTGCAGTTTATGACTTAGAGGAAAAATACTGCTCTATCAAGTTTTATATCCGAAACTTTTGATACGTACGTACATAATTGATATCAATTTCCTTTTGTTTCATAGGCGGGGAGTTTAGTGGCAATAAACAAGGTAATGGATGTTCTTTGTTTCACTGGAAATTACATTAACGAGTAATTCGAACTACTTACACAAAGGATATTGTATGGGTTGCATCCCTTTGTTCGAATATAATAGAAAACTATAGATAGGTAATGGAATAGCACTTGTACAAAAACTATAAAGGAACCCATTATTTGAATATGATGCTGGCAGGTAGAGTTGACTGCCGTCTCTTGTTTTTATTTTATGAATTAACTAGCGACCCGCCCCGGCTTCGCACGGGTGCAATGCTGATACTAAATACACTACAGAAAAACTGTGAACGTTGTATATAAAAACATAGCGGCCCGCTCCGGCTTCGCACGAGTATAACATATATAGCCTATGTGATTAAAATCGATTCAGTAGTTTTGATTTATTCATTACTGCCCGTGGCCCGCACGCGTTAAATTTGGAGTAATTGGTTAAGGATTAATGCTGTATTGGTTAAAATCGCTTCGAAAATTAGCCATTATTTGTCGTAAAAAGTAAATGACAAAAAAAAGTTATTGTGGGTTATCCATAAGAGATAGACATATACCATCACGGACTTTTCTGTAGACCTTTTCAATGTGTACAATACTTAGTACATTATTTTGATAAAACTCGTAGGGTTCAGCCTGCGTTTGCAATGTAAGCGGAAAAAATGTAATTATTTACGACATCACATTAGAAACCTCAAAAATAACAGTACTTCTCCACTATTTAATGGATGTTATTATACATATAAACCTTCCTCTTGAATCACTCTATCTATTAAAAAAAACCGTATCAAAATCCGTTGCGTAGTTTCAAAGATTTAAGCATACAAAGGGACATAGGGACAGAGAAAGCGACTTTGTTTTATACTATGTAGTGATTAGTTACATATTTATTTTACTTGCGCACTTCCGACTTTGTCGGTAGGGTCATTCCTTATTGTGTGAATCATACGCCATATATGTATAATATGCATAATGTTCGTAAAAAGATCTCTTTGTTTGTATGCTTTTGTCATTACTCTTCATTCTTCTTGTCATTCTTCTGTGGGTACTTTCTAGTTTTTATTTAATAGTTTTTTACTCTTTGTTAAAGATGTAGAGTTTTTAGAGTTGGAGCTAGAGACTTGGCTCTACTAAAGATCTCAAACTTTTTAATAGGGAAAGCATTATGAACATGTGAGTTGGCAAACAACTTTACATTAAATGTTTTACTATTCTTTTGCTTTAAAGACTGTATCACTTTAACTCTTACCATAGTTTGAAAGGTAAATACTTGTTGGAAACGGCTGTGTTCACGTAATGTAGTATTTTTGTCACAGTAAAAGTATATGTGGATAAAAGTGGTGACAAAAGAACAGCTTAAATGATGTGCCTGCCGTTCTAGCAAGAAACCAAAACTTTGTAAGAGTTCCTAATTCGTACCTACGAGGGCTGTTTGATAAGTACCCGTTTTCTAAATATATTAATATCACTGGCCGCAAATAAGTATACCACCTTTTTAAGCAATTTTTCAGAGGCGGGAAAATTAAAAAAAAATGGCATTCTTTTGTTTTTTTTCTCATTTGACAACTTAACTTTAACTTAAAATTGTTAAAATGGAGAAAGAACAGTATCGGTCTGTAATTAGATTCTTATTTTTGGAAGAAAAAACATGTGATGAAATAAAAGTAAGAATGCAAGCGGTTTACCATGAATGTGCTCCTTCTATGACAACCGTCAGATATTGGTATAACGAGTTTAAGCGGGGGAGAACAACCGTCTTTGATGAGGATCGCCCAGGCCGGCCAGTTGAGGTGACTACAGACGATATGGTTAAGAAAATTGAAAATATCGTTTTAGCCGACCGTCGAATTAAACTTCGAGAAATCCTTGATGCTGTAAAAGTTTGAATCGAGAGGGTACAACACATATTAGAAGAAAAATTGGGTATGAAGAAAGTATCGGCGAGGTGGGTGCCGCGTTTACTCACGGAGGAGCAAAAACGGAACCGACTGACTACTTCGGAGCATTGTTTGGCCGTGTTCAAACGTAACCCGAAGGAGTTTCTGCGTCGTTTCGTGACCGTGGACGAAACGTGGGTCCACCGCTACACCCCGGAAATGAAAGAGCAGTCGAAGCAGTGGATTTTACCGCGTGAACCTGCTCCAAAGAAAGCAAAAACCGTCCCATCGGCTGGAAAAGTCATGGCGACCGTTTTTTGGGTTTCGCAGGGTATTATACATATTGACTATTTAGAAAAGGGAAAAACAATAACAGGGCAGTACTATGCCAATTTATTGGATGAATTTGACGCCGTGTTGAAGGACAAACGATCCCATTTAAAAAAGAAAAAAGTACTGTTTCATCACGACAACGCCCCGGCTCATTCGTCCAGAGTTGTGACGGCTAAATTAGCACAGTTACGCTACAAACTATTGTCTCACCCCCCGTATTCTCCAGATTTGGCCCCATGCGATTTCTTTTTGTTTCCCAACCTAAAAAAATGGCTCGGTGGCAAGCGATTTGGATCAAATGACGAAGTCATTGCCGCCACAGAGGCCTATTTTAATGACTTTCCAAAATCATACTTTTTGGATGGTTTATTGAAGCTTGAGTATAGGTGGAACAAATGTATAGAGTTAAAAGGTGACTACGTAGAAAAATAAATGCATATGTACAAAAAAAAATGTTTTTTTTCCATAAACGGGTACTTATCAAACAGCCCTCGTAAGTACGAGTACTATACTATAGTACTTTATGAGTTATTCATATTTTATGGTTTAAAGTCATCTTTATTTTAAGTCCTAATTTCTGCTCTGTCTCATCTCATAAGTCATAACATAAACATTACATACATTTACAGACTACGAGAAAAGATGGAAACCAGGTGGAAAAGATTTAATCGGCGCTACCATCTACGAATAAAAAATAAACTTGAACACGAAACTGGGATACAAAATTTTTATAATATGAAACATGTCAATAACCGGAAACATAGATTAGTAAACTCTAAACAAGAATTATTTTATCATAAAAAACAATGCTAAAACACTCACCAACACACAAAGGCACACTGTCGTTCCATCTATTATCGTCGTAGCACCATATGACGCGCGCCCTCTGCCGTGTGTCGACGAAAACGTGGTGGACGTTGCACATGTAGTGAGCTACATCCTCGTTGCGGTACACGAGATAGCCCTCAGATGGCGCTGGCAACGTCACGCAACCTATACCTAGAAGTGTAAATGATAGATGGCGCTCATTTCATTCAAGAAGGGTGCAATATGGTTTGTATATACAAAAGATGGTGCTTTTCATTCAAATACCATCATTATAGTTTTAGATTGACTTTGAGAGGTTAGATTTTCATATTAGCAATGTAGGTTAAAATCATTACAAAGTTAGAGCGAAGTATTCCTAACAGTATGTGTGAGAATATTTTACACAACTTAAATAATAAAAACAATACCATATCATAGATGGCGCTACCAACACCTCAAGAGAAAATATTTCGTTGGAAAATCGTCTCGAACACGGTCATTTTACTGGGAGAATACAATACTTCCAGTCTCCATAAAGATAATTGTAGACGATGTCTTAGCAAAAAAAAAAACTCAAATCTTAAGAAACTGGCTGGCAAATTTTTCAGATTGCTACGTAGCATAAACGGCCATTTTTTTTATGAAACAAGGTAAAAAAAAACAAAACAATAAGCCTATGGCGAGTGACTTTTGCATCCACTTACTCTTATAATGAAACAACACCCCCCTCTTGGGGAAGGCCCCTGTGGACCTTGCCTCCACCACGACTTCCACAGTCTCCGTGACCGAGGACAGACGGAGAGGCAGCTCCACCTGCTCACACGACGACAAAAGCGAATCCCCGTTCGCATCCTGGACAAACACGTAGTCTGTGCATGCGTTCTCGAAAGGCCCTATACCTGTGGAGAAAAAAAAACAGGTTCGTTAAATAGTAATGTTAATGTGCCCATACAGATAAATGGGGATTTTGTTAAATGTCACAGATTTTGGCCACAGTTTTGGTGAAAATAATATTTCCTCTGTCATCCTTACTACTTATTTCATTTCACGACTTGCTTCACCAGGCATAAAAAAATGAGGAGCATACTATACCATATGAGAAACATATAGCTTTATCCGTTTTATCCAAATAAATAATTGGAGTTGCTGGAAATGCGAATGTAGGACATGATAGAAGGACATGATAGAAATTCATTAACTAAAACACCTTTACCTTGCAGCTGACTTATGGCTGACTAAACATACAATGACAATGCAAAGAAAAATTCGTTAAGCAGCTGGACTTGAACCAGCAACCTCGGTAATCCGTACCACGCTCCACCAATTAAGCTATACTTAACGTTGGTGTACCTAACGAATTTTTCAATGCCTTGTGTCATATTTTATTTGGAAGATCTCTCCTCAGCGCCATCTATGAGTAGCTTAATCAAGCAGCTCACCCACTACGGAACTTCTACAGTTACGCATTAGTGGCAAGAGATGGAGCTATTTTCTGAATCAATGAAAATAATCGATTTATTGATTATTTTTGTTTTTATTTTTATGAAACATTCATAGAATGAAATTCAACATACAATGACAATGCAAAGAAAAATTCGTTAAGCAGCTGGACTTGAACCAGCAACCTCGGTAATCCGTACCACGCTCCACCAATTAAGCTATACTTAACGTTAAGCTAACGCTTAACGCCTTGTGTCATATTTTATTTGAAGATCTCTCCTCAGCGCCATCTATGAGTAGCTTAATCAAGCAGCTCACCCACTACGGAACTTCTACAGTTACGCATTAGTGGCAAGAGATGGAGCTATTTTCTGAATCAATGAAAATAATCGATTTATTGATTATTTTTGTTTTTATTTTTATGAAACATTCATATAATGAAATTCAACATACAATGACAATGCAAAGAAAAATTCGTTAAGCAGCTGGACTTGAACCAGCAACCTCGGTAATCCGTACCACGCTCCACCAATTAAGCTATACTTAACGTTAAGCTAACGCTTAACGCTTGATTAAGCTACTCATAGATGGCGCTGAGGAGAGACCTTCCAAATAAAATATGACACAAGGCATTGAAAAATTCGTTAGGTACACCAACGTTAAGTATAGCTTAATTGGTGGAAGCGTGGTACGGATTACCGAGGTTGCTGGTTCAAGTCCAGCTGCTTAACGAATTTTTCTTTGCATTGTCATTGTATGTTGAATTTCATTCTATGAATGTTTCATAAAAATAAAAACAAAAATAATCAATAAATCGATTATTTTCATTTTATGGCTGACTAATTTCTTAACCAAAATGACGTGACCCAGATTCTATGATCCGCGTGCGGGCGAAGCTGCCATCATCTCCGATTCACTCATATTCGATGTAGTAGGGATACAGCCCAAGGTAGCACCTACTACTAGCGCCATCTTTTGCCCCACAACAGTGAACCACTTACTTCTCAAGCTGACATCCAGCAGTGTGACCCGTATCCTTTGCTCTGGGTGCGCGCGCAGCCGCCACCGACACTCATCGCCGATATAGTAGTGGGGGTAACCCGGCGTTCGAATGTAGCCTTCACTCGCTGCGCCCGCGACGCCCAGCGCCACCTCGCGGTTGCAATAGTGGATGGAAACTGTGTCTGGAATTAATAGATGGCGTATGTTTGATATGTGGGTAGCGCATAAATGTTTTAAATCATGGGTACCTATTGCAAAAAAAAAACATGATAGTTGGGCAACTCGATAGCATTAGTAGTTCCTGAGATAACCAGCTGTGAGAGACAGACAGACGCACGGTCAGACAGACAGATTGACCCACAGGTGAGTCATAAGGGTTCCTTTTGACCATTTTGGCACGGAACCCTAAAATACCGCCTAATCTACAGTCCATTACTTAGGCTAGATTTATTACTACGGCCTGGATTGTGGTAAATAAGTATACCTACCTAATAAACATCATAATATTATGTATAGTTAGCACTGCGATATTCCTGACTCTTAACCTTAAAAGTTAGTGCATTTTTGGCTTACGAATCTAGGTCAAGCATGAGAGCATGAAACCTAACTTCCATGAAGTGTTTCTTTCTTTGCCACAAAAAACGGAAGGCAAATTGCCTTCGCCAGAAACTTTCACATTCGCGAAACGACTTCTTTCTAGGTACTTTTTTGCCAAAAAGATAATATAACGCGGAGTACCTAGACCTTATCTGGACTTAGTCGTGCAAAAAACATGTTTTTTTTTTTTCGTTCTTCATATGAATATGAATAATCTAAGAATGCTATAGTTTGATGGGTCTGTGGGGAGGACCACAATAGAGAGATCTCTCTCCAGGCAGATGTTATGCCTGGGGACCGAAGTCCAATGGGAGGGAGTTGGAAGTTGTATCTATGCAACCGACTTGAGAAACTTCGTCAGCGTGATGTAGAACAGAAAGCTGCGAAGAACTTTCGATGACTAGATGACGCTAGGAGTCGTTAGAAAGTCGTAACTTGGTACTCCTACTGGATGACAGATGGCGCCAGGTCGCCACAGATCTATGTTACATTTTTTGGTTTGTCTAAGCAGTGCAGAGGTGGGTGAGAACTTCATGAAGACATTCATATGTCGCATGCATGGTTGCGGAGTAGCAGAGTGATTGGTTAAAACCATGTTCATGAATAAGTACTATAAATTGACAGTTCAATAAATCAGCAGCACCTATTAATTACTGTATCCACTTGTCAGTAAGTTTCAGTATCACTATCGAGGAAACAATAAATAAGAACTATACACAAAACTTTTTCCGTCACACTTGCACGTAACATTTTCTCTCTTGTTATAACGCTTAAGGGCTGTAAATGGCAAGCACGGTGCGGGCCTATCAGCACTGCGTGTCCTCGCGAGTGTGATGAAAAACATTGTACATATATTTCACGACGGACGGTACAGAGCGTCTAGTGTAATCAATGAACAAAAAAACCGGCCAAGTGCGAGTCGGACTCGCGCACGAGGGTTACGTAGAAAGATTTTAACGCTTTTCCCAAGTGTTTTAAAAAGTCCAGTGTAAGGAGAGCCCTGCTCCTAAGCAAAATGTACGCAGTGTGGGGTCAACTTATATTGGCCATCGAAATCTAGAGACAGACATAAAAAACTAAGATTTTGAGTGGTTGTACTATAAGAGCTACCTTCATACCAAATTTCAAGTTTCTAGGACAACTGGAAGTACCCTTTTGGTTTTCAAAAAACGGCAATTTGTATGGAAACGACTTTTTTAATGACTATCTTTTGTTTGCGTTGACTTAGATGCTTGATTTTTTCACAGCTTCAAGGGACCGCAGGTTTGAGTATTTGGTATTAATTTCAGCATCCTGCCTCCACGCGTTCAAAAGGGTCTTGACAGACAGTCAGACAGACGGACAACAAAGTGATCCTATAAGGGTTCCGTTTTTTCCTTTTGAGGTACGGAACCCTAAAAAACGTCTCGACTGAGTTGGCGTTTACGCCTGAATTACTATGGGCACATTAGCAGCGCCATTAGTGCCACGTATCGACAACAAACAATTCTCATAGTATTTTACACCCGTAACGCAAACGCGATCGAGACGTATTTTTGGCCATCGATAACACTAGACGCTCAGGAGTTACGAACTTCGGCTTCTGAGCCTTCGATTTCAGGCTACTACTACAGTCCCGTTCCTAATTCCTTACTTACGGCTCTTAACATACAATGTACTGTTATTGCTTCATAAAACAAAAACGAATGCGAAACGTTACATGACGTCGCTTTTCCAGCAATAAAATATTACGACCCGTTATTGGCAACAGCTTATATTCAGGAAGTAAAGCCGATAGTAATTATTTCCCTCAATTACAGTATACATCCAGTAACTAACCTGCAAACAACGCACTATCCCGATTTCGTGTTTAAGGCCTAATTATGTAGAGTTGCGTACATTACTTTATCTACACACATATTATAAGTACTATACGATGGGTTCAGAAGCCGAGGGCATAATAAATGTCACGGTTTTGGCTGTTTTTTTTTAAATTATAGACAAACATATCGAGCTGACTTTTCGTGCCGACTGTTTGTTTTAGATTGTTTTTAGATTGAGGACTGTTTTTAAATTGTGTTGGTTTTTGAAGATGAAACTGACTGTCGTAATTATGGTCATTACCGACGGTTTTTGAGCGCGTAATAGAGGACTTATGATATGTGTGGAGATAATAGTAGTTTATGCAACTGCTACATAATGAGGGTCCTTAAAACACGAGTGTGTTTTTATGAAACGAGGCGAAGCTGAGTTTCATAATAGGATCACACGAGTGTTTTAAGGCCTAATTATGTGGAGTTGCATACATTACTTTATCTACACACATATTATAAGTACTCTAAGATAGGTTCAGAAGCCGAAGGCATATATCATACCCATACCTGTCACGAATTTGACTGTTATTATTTTTTTTAGTTATTAAAAAATTAATCATAGACAAACATACCGAGCGGACGTCTCGTAAACTGTTTTTTTTTATTGTAAAAAAAAAATATCGCATTATTATTTATACATGTCGGACTGAACTCGACTTATATACGTGAGTGATCCGTTTTATTTCACTATGATTGTAAATTACGTTGGTTTTCAAATTTGAAACATCGAATTCGATATCGAAAAGTCATTACGATATCGAATCCGATGTCGTAATGACTATTACTTTACTGGTGGTGGTGATGGTAGTGCTGGGGCTGGCGCTGTCGGCGAGCAGTCGACGTCGTGCTGCAATGCTGGTCATTTTCTACGGTTTCTGAACGCATTATAGAGGACTTATGATATGTGTGTAGATAAACAAATATTCGAATCCTATGTAACGCAATCGAGTAGTAAACGTTGTCGAGTTTGTATGACGTTTGAAACAGCGCCCACTCGTGAGCGTGTTTGGAACAAAAACTTTAGTATGGAGTTTCTCGATTTCGACACGATAACGTTACGCTACGCAAAATTTGTAAACTTCTTGCTCGGCCTACAGAGGCCTGAGTACGAATATTCGAATGCTGCTTCACTTAAAATAGAATAGTAAACGTCGAGTTTGTATGACGTTTGGAACAGCGCCCGCCCGCGGGCGTATTTGGAACTAAAATTTAGTATGAGATTTCTCGATCTCGATACGATAACCGTAATGTTACGCAGCATTCGTAGTCGTGCTCAACCCTCTGGCTTTATACTGTGGCTCGAGCCTTCGTAGCTCGTCGTAGCGCCGTAGCGACAGACTGCCCTTGAACTCGTTGGCTGTTCCGTTCAAGGTCATAGACGTGCTACGGGCTACAGCTACGGTTTGATAAACACATAGAGAAAAACAGTCCGTCTTGGATGGAAAACCACTTTGCTTTACTTTAAACGCTCAAAGTATCAGTGTCAGTCAGAGGGTCGAGCACGACTTTACGAATGCTGCGTAACGTTACGTTATCGTATCGAGATCGAGAAACCGCATACTAAATTTTCGTCCCAAATACGCTCGCGGGCGGGCGCTGTTCCAAACGTCATACAAACTTGACAACGTTTACTATTCGATTTTACGTGACGCAGGTTTCGAAAAGTCGTGATATGATAGCTTGACAATAAAATACGAGTAAGAGCTGTGTTCGCTTACATTGTAAATACTTTGATTGACTTTGACAAACATTTCGAAACAGCGAAGTCTTTGTGGTATAAACTTTTTCCAGACAGCTACGTATAAATAAAAGGGGAAATAGAATAAACAGATGTATATTTGGTGTACTTTCTGAGCAAACTAATGTATAAACTATAAGTGTAAACTCTTGTGGCTTATGTATTAACTTTAAGAGCTGACTATTTGTGTTATCTATGCTGTTTGTTTCCCATTGCAATAAATAAAAATAAAAAAATGTGGAATAGAATTTGATACTCATCAGGCCGATCAAAATAAATGTTTAATAGAATATTTTGTTCTCCGTCAAAAATACGCGGCGTTTAAAAATGAGAATTGCACTTGCTTTGTCTAATATATCTATGTGAACGATGCAGAGGTTGCGGAACAAACATTTAGATAACAGTTGTTTGCGCACGTTATTAACTTTCATGTAAGATTCCCAGTTAAATTAGTTTTGAACTCCAATTACATGACGCCATTAAAGCTAACGTTATAATCAGTTTGGAAATTTTAACTGTGCTTGCTGTTATATTTAGAGGTTTTTATTCGACTTCCGAAAGTGGGTTATGTCTCTTTTAACATGAAACTACCGTAAGACTCAATCATAGTGAAATAAAAACGGATCACTCACGTATATAAGTCGAGTTTAGCCCGACATGTTTCGGACTAACGGTGAGTGTGAACGACCCTTTACAGAGTGATGTGATCAGTGTAGTGTGCTACCCTGCATTTGACAATAATAAAAATTACGATGAAATCGAGGGTAGTTGTGTGCCGCTGTCAGCTGCGTCTAGTAGTCGCGCGAGCAAAGCCGCGGCGCGCAGTGTGCATCTCGCCGCCGCTGGGTCGTGCGCTCCCAGAGGAAGGACTACGAATCTGTTTAACCTGTTTGACGGATTTCAACACATGAGGTGTCATTAGATTCGTCTCAGTTGTGAGCGTGACATAGGGTGTACCTAATAAATAATAACGTGTCTGCAATCGGTTTTTGTTTTCTTCTTTATCTTTATAATAACTCTTCTGTACATCATTTTGTCACAGCAGCGACATAAACTATTTCCTGAAGATACAAAACGGCCAAAAAAAACTATTGTCCCTCGAAAAAACACCCGCCATTGGCTTGTTATTTACCGACCTATTGATTTACGAGCTACAGCCGACCTTTGAAACTATTCCCATTCGCAAAACACCGACTACCCCTGAGACTAGCGGTTTGATTGCCCTGTATATTATTATCGCTAGTTTACGTAGATGATTTTTTATCTGCAGAATTTTGTTTTTTGGAAACATAAGAGGATTATGGTTGGTATCGTACGACGGTCACCAGCAGCAAGACGGAGCGAGACGGAGGTGGCGAGAAGTCCTGCGGGGCTAGCTCTGGCGTCTTTTGGTCCGTTGTCGCTCAATCAGAGGGGTGTCAGCAGTATAGGTACGTTCGGTCGCGCGCCTCTTAAAGCAGGCGTTGGCGTATGGCCGGCGCTCGGCTCGCACGCTGGCCGCTTCGCGCTTAATTTCTGTAATTTTTGCAACGAAAAATTACTTATAAACGATGTTACACCCGTCACACGTAACGGTCATAAAAAAAAATGCATTTATTTCGGACAACAGAATCCATATATTGTTAGTATTACATGGGACTTAAATAACTATGTTAGAACTTAAATTTAAATGAAGATGATCAGGCCACTGTCCCACCTCTCAGCAACAACGGTCAGGAGACTGTGGCGGCTGGCTCGCACCCTGCAGAGCGTCGCGGCGCAGCGCCTGCGCAACGTCGCGTGGAATCCGTCCACGCGTGCGTCCGCGAACATACCCGACGCACTGCAGTAACGCGGCAGCCGCAACAGAACCCTGTGCCCTAAGCACGACTTGTCGAATCCTGCGTTACGTTACGGTTATCGTATCGAGATCGAAAAATCTCATACTAAATTTTAGTTCCAAATACGCTCACGGGCGGGCGCTGTTCCAAACGTCATACAAACTCGTTATAGTTTACTATTCGATTTTACGTGACGCAGGATTCGACAAGTCGTGCTTAGGGCACTGAACGCGTCGTTGTACTGTACACGAATAGCATTCATGGCTCGCTGCCGCATAAGAGTAGGCAATTAATTTTTTATACCTACCTAAACTTGGCTTTTGTTCGAAAGTGGGCCTTCTGTACACTAGGTACTATTAGTTATTCCGTGGCTCAGTGCGTCCTTCATTGATTCAATCACTAAAAAATGGACGCACTAAGCAACAAGAGACAACCGAAATCCTGTGTCTCTAGTGTAAGTTGTAACACAAGAAAACGTCTCTGTACCATTAATTTCGTATGATATTCAGATCTCTGCTTAAAACAATAGCTCCATCTATATTAGTTCCCTTGGTTTAACCGTTCTTGGTCTTTAGTCTTCATCTTGCGTCCCACGGCAAATTTCAACAGTGTGAAATTTGAAACTTGATGTCTTTAATGGTAAGTTCTAAGCTAAAGAAAGGACTTTGGTTTCCACGAGGCTAAGCTAGATTACACGAGACCACAAAAGCCGAGTTTACGGTAACACCGGTAATACAGGTAGGTACTTAGTTGAAATTATGTAAATTGAGGTAAGGATTAAGCTAAGCCGACTTTTCTTTGGTTGAGCCGAAATTCAACCGAGCACTAACATTATGTAAGTACCTACTAAGCTTATACAATACTAGCTGGCACGAATTTGTTTAGGTAAACATTGTTTATTGCTGACCTTCGAACGTTGTGAGTTTACAACGTATGAAAAAATATGTACAGTCAGTAGCAGAAGTTGCTAAGCCACCGACGCGGTCACAATGATCTAAGCACGGCTCTATTGTTATAGACATAAGAGCTTGTGCAGATCATTGTGACCGCTTCGGCTGCTTAGCAACTTCTATTGCTGATGGTCCCTAAGCTCCAACCATTCCAAAATTCATTGACATCGAACCAATGTCGACGGGCTGGCTTAGTGGGTAGAGAACCTGACTTCTTATCCTATCTTGAGGTCCCGGGTTCGGACCCAGGTCAGAAGCCCGAGTACGAGTATAGGAATCCTGAGTAACGTAATTGAGTAGTACATTATCGCAAAATTTGAATGACGTTTGGAATAGCGCCCGCCCGTAAGCGAATTCGGAACTATAATTTAGTACGAAGTTTTCCGATTTCGATACGATAACGTTACGCAGGATTCGAATATTCGTACTCGGGCCTTAGAGGTATAGATTTTTTCGCCACGCATAGATTTCCAATGTTTGCAAACTTGCATCGACACAACATTCCGATTAATAGTTTTAATACCCGACTCGGAAATATCGATTTATATTACAGACTAATCGGCTTATAGAAATTAATCCGCAAGCTGCATAAGGCACGCTTTGTGTATTGTACAGGGAAGATTTTATCTGAACTCTAAACTGGATCGTGGTTTTGCAGTTGTACAGTAAGCAGCGAAAGTTGCTACGCAACCGAAGTGTGGACAGTGATCTGCACAAGCTCTTATGCCTTTAATAATAGAGGCGTGCTTACATCATTGGGAACGCTACGGTTGCTTACCTGCTTTTGCTGCTGACTGTAGAAAAAAATGCATGCTGCAAAAAAAAATACGGTTACACAAAACTTTTTTAATCGAGATTGATTAGTTAACTTTGTTTTGTTATAAGTTACTTGATTTTCTATTTAGATTATAACGGGTAACGTTTAACCCGAATAGGTAAAAAGCAAGTCTACTGCAGCATACGGCAAAAACTTAAATAAGTCCATGTAAGTCGCACATAAAAGTTATCGCCATAAAAATAGCATTAAAGCCAATTTAATCGAGCTTAAACATCTCCCCTAACCATAAACTATGGATTCATCGATAACCATCACTAGGATATTGGATAGATGAATTTTTTGATAAACGTATTCGGCCATCCTCGTGTATTTTCGGCAATATCCGAAATGGCACGACGCTAATAAATTCCGACTTATCGACCATCTCTTTCATGAATGTCTGAAGGACCCTCTTTCTAGCTTTTACCTTATTGGATATTGGTAAGCACTAGTATATCTTTTCGCCTTATCTAGAGCTTACGTAACACATTGAGCTCATACAAGATGAGGTAAATGTACCGTGTTTTTTCTTAGAGATACAGATATCTCTATCTGTTATTTTGGATATGGTAAGTGTCAGTATGGGAAATATTAGGAAAATTACATTATTTATCTATGAAATGGCAATGGGAAAAGGGTAAATACCATTATGCATCGAATAGATTCTTTATTTAGATTTTTATCGGTATTAGTTCATACTGTTATTAAAACCCAAGGCACTGTAAACATGCTTTGGACTCTACTTTCTTTAACTAAATAAGTCAATGATATTATGATATTATCTTTTTTATGTATATCACATATGATATTTCATTGAAATAAGTACTCAATACTGAGATCACATTTTGCTCTTACGGACAATTAAAAGAATAGATGTAACAACAATTGTGACATTATGTTAATACCGTGATAATGTGAAAATTATGCTTTTTTTCACAAATAATTTTGCCAATAGCAGTGCTGGCAATAACATGTAATAATGTTCACGCCTATTCCTATTGCACTAATAGTTGAACAAGAAACTGATTCTATCGGATATATCATTATGTCAGCACAGTCATAATGACAACACATTTTCGCTCCATTATTTTGTGTCCTTATTCGCAATAGTGCGGATAAACAGGAATCAAAATTCGATTGCGTAATAGAGCGTCGATGTATTTGTACGAATAGGTGAATACAACACAGCGAATACTCGTACAACAACAAAAAACCGGCCAAGTGCGAGTCGGACTCGCACACGAGGGTTCCGTAGAAAGATTTTAACGCTTTTCCCCAGTGTTTTAAGAAGTCCAGTGTTAGCAGAACCCTGCTCTTAAGCAAAATGTACGCAGTGTGGGGTCAACTTATATTGGTCTGCGAAATCTACAGACAGACAAAAAAATTTAAGATTTTGAGACTTTTCTGAGTTGTGCTATAAGAGCTACCTTCATACCAAATTTCAAGTTTCTAGGACATCTGGAAGTACCCTTTAGGTTTTTGGAAATCGGCAATTTGTATGGAAATGGCCTTTTTAATTACTGTATCTTATGATTGCGTTGACTTAGAAGGTTGTTTTTTCACAGCTTCAAGGGACCGCAGGCTTGAGTGTTTGATATTCATTTCAGTATTAAACCTTAGACCTTATTATTATTAAATAATCAAAAATTTTGACTCTTATCATTATTTTATAACATAAATTCTCGCTCTCCCTAGGTCACGAACAAGCAGTCACATGTCAAACTCCGACCAATCTCACGCACGTGCTACTAAATAATGTGTTGCCATAGTCCATTACCCAAGCCCCTGATTTCGAGACATTTGGGGTAAATTCGTCAATGTATCGACACCCAACCAAGTTTAACTGACCCGCCCTACCTTGGTAAACTTAATGGGATGTTAGAACATAAAGGAGCCACGGAGACCTAGCTATAGTGGTTAGAAACACAATAGATATTGGTCACGTGGGAATCACTGAGGGTAGATTCATGCCACTGTTACAATACGTTTATGGCCACCAAATGTTCACGGAACCAACAGCTTTGACAAACTGTCTAGCCATTGTGAACTTTACAGCAGAGGTAATAGGACCAAAATGGAAGGCAAAGTCGTGTTGTAAATGCAAATGGGCGCTATCAAAACGTCAGCTGTAAATTGGGTGTCATTATCAATTAATTTTAAACTCTGCTCTGTGCGTGGCGTCTCTTTTGTTTGCCATAGTTTCGGACAGCTATTTTCTGATGTGATAACGCGATGACAGCTTAGGTAATTGCTCTCTGAAACTAGTGTTTGGGTAAAGGACAGTTTTGAAATTAGTTTACAATTTCATGCTCTCAATTTTGAGTCGAAGTGCCTAGTAAACATTAAAACCAGATTTGATTATTACAGTTGTTATCGGAATTTGTCTCTATGTTTATAAAAACAAATTCGTCAACTGATTTAACGTAGTAACTACTTAACTCTGTTTTTGGACTGAACCAGATGCTTGAGTCACATTATTGTGGGTGGTAGGACCTTGTGCGAGGTCCGTCCGGATCGCTACCACCATCTTACTCGCTAATCCTGCCGCTAAGCAGCAGTACTTGCACTGTTGTGTTCAGGTGTGGAGAGTAAGATAGCCGGTGTAATTACGGGCACAAGAGGCATTTCATCTAAGCTCTCTAGGTTGGCAACGCATCTGCAAACCCTCCGGGGTTGCGGGTGTCTATGGGCAGTGGTGATCACTTACCACCAGGTGACCCACTTTGTCGTTTGCCTTCCTTGTCGTATAAAAAACATTACTTACCGTTTTGGGTTTTTATTTAGCAATTCTGGTAATTGTCCCAATATTTGACACCTTAATTCCAATAATTGACATCCTGCTTGTCACCTTTGTTGCTCTGCGTTAAGATTGAAGGTGCCAACTATTGAGGCCGTTTTAGGCCTCTTGTGACGCTTAACAACAAACGTCGCCTCTAATAATGTATCATTATTTATCTTAAATGGGCACAGTGCCCAAATACATTAGTAAATGAGGAGTAGAACTATCAATTATGATCCCCAGAATACGACATATGTATTGTATAAGCCATACAAGTCGTACGCATATTTAAGTAGCAACTGTATCTATATTCTTTTTAGGGTTCCGTACCTCAAAAGGAAAAAACGGAACCCTTATAGGATCACTTTGTTGTCCGTCTGTCTGTCTGTCTGTCTGTCTGTCTGTCTGTCAAGACCCTTTTTCTCTGGAACGCGTGGAGGTAGCATGCTGAAATTAATATCAAACACTCAAGCCTGCGGTCCCTTGAAGCTGTGAAAAATAAACCTTCTAAGTCAACACAATCAAAAGATACAGTCATTAAAAAGGAGGTTCCATACAAATCGCCGTACTGAGAAAACCTAAAGGGTACTTCCAGTTGTCCTAGAAACTTGAAATTTGGTATGAAGGTAGCTCTCATAGCACAACCACTCCGAAAAGTCTCAAATTCTTAAATTTTTATGTCTGTCTGTAGATTTCGCAGACCAATATAAGTTGACCCCACACTGCGTACATTTTGCTTAGGAGCAGGGCTCTGCTAACACTGGACTATTTAAAACACTGGGGAAAAGTGTTAAAATCTTTCTACGGAACCCTCGTGTTTTATTTCCAAGTTCGGCTCCCTGCTTATTAAAAAGATATCTTGAGAAGTGGAGCAGCGGAGTGGATTTTTTTTACTTTTTATCTGACCAAATATGAAATTGCCGGACCGTTGGATTAAACGGCCGAGTAAGGTAATCCTTGTTCCGGCCGAAGCTTGTGAAGTGCTTTTCTCTAACAATGCGAGGATATAATTACTTTCTCAATGGCTTTTGCCCAATTTTTCGCACAAATGAAAGTTGGCTTGAGTCAAACACCATATTAAAAGTCACCATTACAATTACACGGGATTAAAATAACAGTTTGCAAGCTTTAATTAAGCCACTTAATCTTTTAATTAACACTAAGGAAACTAAAAATATCAGAGTAGATATGTTTAGTTTGTAATTACTAGAAGAGTACAGAAGGCTCACTCTCGCACAAAAGTCAAGTTTGGGTATAAAAACATACCTACTCTTACGACCGTTATTTGCTTGCATGCGAAATTAAAGGTTATCGTGCGACACGAGCGTTCATATTCGGTTGAGTAACGCTGAATAGAAACCGGTTGGCGGCAAGAACACAGGGTTCTCACTTGCCTATATACAAGTATAAGTTAATAATGAATTAATAAATATGACAGCGTGTATTGATTCAATAAACTGTATTAAATTTTTGTAATTAACCCTGTTATTCATAAACCTGTTTTAAGTATAATGCCGTTAAAGTTCGTTTGTCCTTTTTTGTCACAGTAACATTTCCGTTAGTAAGAAGAAGACAAAACCTATTTTAGCTAATGGAGGCTTGAATGACTTTTGTGAATAAGGCCATAAGTTGTTAGTTTAGAAGTCCTTGTCCGTTGTACAAACCACAGAAAAGATGTTTACTGACATGATGCTGCCCGACAGGCCGAACGTATCTAAACTGCGGAGTGACACCCCTCTGGTCTTTAACGTTTGCCTATTGCCGTTTTAAGTCTTACCACAGCGCCCCACCATAATTATAAAAAGTTCGCAACACAACAAGTCTCTAACAAGTTTTCCCGGCCCTTGGGGTCTAACTAGCAACTACAAGACACGTGCTAGGGTCGTGACTGCCAGTGAAAATCTGCCACTCGCCTCCCCAGGGACAGTGATCCCAAGGGACGTACAATAATTGAAAAGAAAATGTGGGAACAGAGCGCCTAGTGTAACAGAGCGACCAGGGGGACTACTACAAAATTCGAAAATCGAAGTTCGTATCGTATCGTGCCTCTCACTCTCGTATTAAATAACATTAGCGTGAGCGGAACGGCACGATACGAAGTTCAAATTATGCACTTCGTAGTACGGGGCCAGGCCAAGAAATAAGTCTCGATCGCGTTCGCGTTAAACAGTTTATAGTTTGACACTTTAACGCAAACGCGATCGAGACGTATTTTGTGCTTTTTAACCGACTTCAAAAAAAGGAGGAGGTTCTACGTTCCACTGTACGTATTTTTTTTTATGTATGTTCATCGATTACTCCGTCAATTGTAGACCGATTTTATTTTATTTTTTTATTTGATCTGATCTGATGATGGGATCTTAGGGAAATCGAGGGCAGCCCTCAAATTTTATAGGCACGTATCATGTGTTTCATATATATTTTCTAAGGCTATTCAAGTATTTGCGTCCGGAAGTCATCATCTTATGTTGATGAGCTGATGTTGGAAGGTACAACTCCTTAACGGTTAGGAGTTGGAGGATAATTCTGAAAATGTTAAATCAACGTAAAATTTTGAAATAAAAATATTTTAACAAAAAAGTAAAACCTCAGAAAAAAACGTAAAATAATCCTCTAAAATAATGATAAAAAAAACTTCAGGCTTTAGTTTCTGTTGTCCGAAATAAACGCATTTTATTTTATTTTATTTATTTATCATTATCTTAGAAGATTATTTTACGTTTTTTTTCTAAGTTTTTTTTTTTATTACACTAAGGGCACTGTAGGCCGATCACGAAGCTTACGAATCCTGCGTAACGTTACGTTATCGTATCGAAATCGAGAAAACTCATACTAAATTTTAGGTTTAATTAAATACGCTCACGCGCGGGCGCTGTTCCAAACGTCATACAATTTTTCTCGATAATGTTTCCTACTCGATTACGTTCCGCAGGTTTCGAATGTTCGTACTCGGGCCTCAATGGGTATGGTAAAGTCGTGTAAGTGGTGAACTGGATAGACTATTGATTTTATTACAAGCTTTTTACTTAATTTGCACCGTTCGTAGATATGTAAGTTGTCCGTCAAATCTTGCAACAGAATTTTAAAGCTGTTATCCTCGACCGATTGACATGAAATTAGGCATACTTATGTAAGTCCGGTAACAATACACTAATCTGGTAGCGAAACCTTGGTGATGCAGCCAGTATCATCTCCACAGGAGGGACTCTTCAACGGTTAATGGCATGGACTTAAAATTTGATATGGATGTGTAAGTTGGATGACAGTACAAGTATTATACAGACAACAAAAAGTACTTTCGGCAAAAAAGATTGTATTATAATTGGTTTTTTTTTACAGAAAACTTATTATAAATATAATAATTTTAGGGTAGGATATGTACATGTAGGTACAGCATATTTTATTATTAATATTACAAATATCTGCCTCGATGTCGTGATAGTCGTCAAATAAATACTTAAAGCAATTATCATCTCGAATGTGGTGATGGCCGCAAGAAGCCAATCGATCGGACAAACTCAATCTTTTACACCTCTGAACCTTTTAACCTAACCGGAATCATAAAGTTTTAACCTTAAACGCAATTTCAGGGTTCAGGGCTACTTTCCTCCTTTGTGTAATTTTATTAGCCACAAAAAAGCTTTAAAAGTTTAAATTTCTTGTTTTATGGGGCGTAAGGACTTGTGCTTTTTATGCTCTGTGGGCTTACATAAGCTTTTAAAGATAATAAAAGTTTCATCACGTCTCCATTTCAAATATTTTTTAACAGACTTCAAAAAAAGGAGGAGGTTCTACTTTCCACTGTATGTATTTTTTTTTTATGTATGTTCATCGATTACTCCGTCAATTGTAGACCGATTTTCAAAATTATTTTTTTATTTGAAAGGGTATACTCCTGAGGTGGTCCCGTTGTCACCAAGTCATGATCTGATGATGGGATCCCAGGGAAATCGAGGGCAACCCTCAAATTTTACAGGCACGTACTATGTGTTTCATATATTTTCTAAGGTTGTTCAAGTATTTGCGTCTGGTAGTCATCATCTCATGATGATGAGCTGATGATGAAAGGTACAACTCCTTAGCGGTTAGGAGTTGGAGGATAATTCTGAAAATGTTAAATCATTATTCGAAAGGGTATACTCCTGAGGTGGTTTCACTGTCACCAAGTCATGATCTGATGATGGGATCTCAGGGAAATCGAGGGCAACCCTCAAATTTTATAGGCACGTATCATGTGTTTCATATATTTTCTAAGGCTATTCAAGTTTTTGCGTCCGGTAGTCATCATCTTATGTTGATGAGCTGATGATGGAAGGTACAACTCCTTAACGGTTAGGAGTTGGAGGATAATTCTGAAAATGTTAAATCAACGTACAATTGTGAAATAAAAATCTTTTAACAAAAAAGTAAAACCGCCTTCAAAAAAAAACCTTACGAAAAAAACGTAAAATAATCCTCTAAAATAATGACAAATAAATAAAATAAAATAAAATGCGTTTATTTCGGACAACAAAAACACAGTAAAAGTAAGGCCTAAAGTTTTATGGCCTAGCACTAAGCAGCAGAAATATGAAGTCGGTGCGGTGCGAGCAGAATATTCTTTGAATTAAGCACCGACTTCATATATTATCTGCTGCTTAGTGCTAGGCCATAAAACTTTAGGCTTTAGTTTCTGTTGTCCGAAATAAACGCATTTTATTTTATTTTATTTATTTATCATTATTCTAGAGGATTATATTACGTTTTTTTTCTAAGGTTTTTTTTAGAGGATTATTTTACGTTATTTTTCTAAGGTTTTTTTTTCAAGGCGGTTTTACTTTTTTAACTGACTTCAAAAAAAGGAGAAGGTTTACGTTCCACTGTATGTATTTTTTTTTTTGTTAGTATCTACAACGTGTTACAAAATAACCCGTAAAAAATATAGGGTTAGGGTTTGCATACTGTAAGAAAAAAAATTGTTTTATTTCATACAGTGATTGAAATATTTTAAATGGACTCTTTAACCCCCTTTCGGCTTTACGGGTATTTTTGTAACACCCTGTATGCCTACTCAGCTGCAAAAAAGTAGCCCTCATAAGGTTTCGGTAATTTTGTATGTAGACTGGGCCAAATTTAGTGCAGCTGAAAATATTTTTAAGGCTCTTTTTAGTGATAATATTTTAGTACGATTGAGCGTTGACCGTATCGTTACATATAAAGACCCTGTAGAATTCATACCCCTAATGTACTATAAAGAACGCCGGGGACTGTCAATAGTCTACGTACCGTCGAAGCAGGCGTATTTGATGTAGACCGCCCCCAGCCCCCACCCTTTCGCGGGGGGGTAGTCCTCCTGCAGAACAAAACTGCAGTGGTTGACTCCTGTGCATCTGGAACAAAGAATTAATAGCTTTACAAAATATATGAAACACGTGCTTATAAAATTTGAGGGTTGCCCTCGATTTCCCTGGGATCATCAGATCCTGATTTGGTGACAATGGGACCACCTCAGGAGTATACCCTTTCGAATAGATAAATAATTTTGAAAATCGGTCTACAATTGGCGGAGTAATCGATGTACATACATAAAAAAACATACAATGGAACGTAGAACCTCCTCCTTTTTTGAAGTCGGTTAAAAAAGATGAATATCTGTCTGTGGCATAGATAACTTCCAAACCGATGGACCAATTTAGTTTTTTTTTAAATCTAAAGCTAGTTTAATCGAGATGGTTCTTAGCTTAAGTTTCATTCAGCCGTTCTTGAGGTATTGAACTTAGAAATGACAATGTTGAGGGTTTTAAACTTTTTTAAGTTAATGTACAAATATTTTTGACATTGTACGTAGTTGAATTACTGTGGCTCATCGATACAATCCAAAGTCAATAAAAGTAGTTTTGTGATTCAATGACAGTTGTTGCGACAAAGCCCCCTACATAAGTATGATTACATTGAAATGTTGGCATTGAAACTCGCAATTTCTAATCAGTGGTCATGTTACAATAAAATTCCAAAGAGAACATAGACACAGTAAAAAACCCTTTCCCACGGGCCAGGCAAAAATCAATCTTATGACAATGTCATAAGCATGTGACAGGGGAAAGCTTTTCTCACATTGACTATACTTATTTGTCAACAGTAGGCCGAGCACGAAGTTTACGAATCCTGTTTATCGTAACGTTATCGTATCGAAATCGAGTACTAAATTCACACAAAATTTTAGCTCCAAATACGCTCACAGGCGGGCGCTGTTCCAAACGACATACAAATTTCTCGATAACGTTAATACTCTTTTAATACTAGATTACGTTACGCAGGATTTGAATATTCGTATAAAGGCGTCTGGCGTCATTCTATAGACGTTTGTGTAAGCGAGACGAAGTTAAATAACAACCCTTTCAGTATCAATACTCCCACAGAAAAGCCTAAGCAAACTCCTCTTTGTTATAACTGGACCCTTCTATAGCCGTATTTATCTTAGCTCCAAGTTCCAGCTAAAGTGTATCAAATAAACCGGTTATGCAAACAGTAAAGTTGCTCTGTTATTCTCTGAGAAGTCGATATTGATTAGGTGTATTAAACGAATTTTATTGTGTCCACAAAACAAAAGAAGTGTGAGGTCACAGTTAGACGGATTTACATAAGCCTAGCTTATGCCCCACGGCTTTGCCCCCGTGAAATATTTCAAAATGGGCTAGTTCCCTTTCCCGTGGGAATTTCGAAAAATCCCTTCTTAATGCATCTCTAAGATACTCAAGGTATAGCTTGTTTGCCAAATTTCAAGTCCAGTGGCTTAAGCTGTGCGTTGTCTGTCAGCCAGTCAGTCACGGTAATGTTTTATAGGTACAGACTATTTTTTCTAAAATAAAACACTCGATCATTTTAGGCAAGAACAGTGGGCGACTTTACAAAGGGTACCTTAATTTTCCCATAAAATACTAGGAATAAAAAATGAAGACCTAGACTCTAAAGGTAAAAAAAAAACAGAAATAGTGAATTTGATATATTATTATAATACTAGCTGTTGCCCGCGACTTCGTCGGCATAGATTTCGGTTATCGCTATCCCACGGGAACTATTTAATTTTCCCAAATAAAAAGTAGCCTGTGTTATTCCTCAATATTGAAACTATCTTCTTACCAAATTTCATCTAGATTGGTGCAGCGGTTTTCCCGTGAAGAGGTAACAAACAGACAGACAAAGAGACAGAGAGACAGAGAGACAGAGTTACTTTCGCATTTATAATATTAGTTAGGATTAAGTATCAGTATGAGTTGGATGACACGTGTAATGGCGTCGTAATAAAATGCTTCAACAGTGCGACGGAAGAACCTATTCACCACACCAAGGACGAATAAGTCAAGAGGACTGCCAATGTCTATTCTTAAAATAATAAGCCTTCCGTATGACACATAGACTAGTTTGACATAATAGTGCCATATATGAACTCAAAGAAATAGCTAATATGATATAAGATGATATAATATAAGATAATATAATATAAGATGGTGCTATTATGTTTACCTGAGGTGTAAGTTCCATTCCACACAAAATGGATGGTATAAATACCTCTTTAAAGTGAAATTATACTCCGTTTTTTTTAGCATTAGAATGAAGGTAAACAATCTTTACGTGTATTTTTATTGAAAAAGGCTTTTTAAGAATAAGTAACCATTACGTATAAAACCATAACAATATAAATAATTGAATCTCATTGTTATTTCATTGTTACTTGCTGTGTCTTATTTTTAAAAAGCATTTTTCAATAAAAAGCCATGTTAAGATCGTTTACCTTCTTTCTAATGCTAAAAAAAAACGAGGTTTAGCTGCAGCATATTTTAAGGGAACGCGACATTTTATAATTAGACATTGACAACCATCTTGGTTTTATCATCCTTATTATGTTTCTTAATTCTTGTTTCGGCTACGGAATCCTGAATACAACTAATGCTCTTAATTTTACAGACGACTATTTACAAAACATTTTAATTTCGTCTCATAGCACTCTATTTATACTGTCACGGATAAACAGACGAATCAAAAGTCCCGCTGTGGATCGTAAAAACTTTTCTAAACGTCAATTTAAAACTCCGAAGAGCCCCATTTAACAACAATACCTTTCAATTATGGGACCAATCGTCCGTCATAACTTTAATAAGTGCTGTAAAAGACTTTTATAACATAATTTGACTGACCATTTGGGTTAGGCGTGGGGAGGGGGGGGGGGGGGGGTTGCTTCCACATACATTTTACATGTCGCTTAACTGCTTTTTTTTATTAATTTGAATTTTATGTTCTTTTGCTTAGTAACTAATAACGAGAGATCGGAATTTTCGTCGCAGAACATAAGACTGTTGCAATCTTCCTAGTGCTCTTTTATTTATGGCTGTCGTTAGTCGCAAAGTTTAACTTAATATCGCATACTTCGTTTTGTAGTATCTATTTATCTAATACAATCTCGATAATACTAACCAGTCGATAATTAATTGAGCCAGTACAGACCAGTTAAAATAGTTGTAATTTATCGATCGTGGTGATGCGGAAAGCACAAGACCGGTCTGAGTGGAGAGCCTTGGGGGAGGCCTAAGTCCCACAGGTGACGTCTTTCGGCTGACATGATGATGATGACTTTAATATGCATTGGCCTGTAATTGAAGTTGGGTCAATGACTACTGACATTTTATGTATATCAGATAATCTAATTACCAAACATTGTTTTACGCGGTGAACGCTTCGAACAAACAAGACAAAACCGCCTTCAAAGAAAACCTTAGAAAAAAAACGTAAAATAATATGAAGTCGGTGCGGTGCGAGCGGAATATTCTTTGAATGAGGCACCGACTTCATATTTCTGCTACTTAGTGCTAGGCCATAAGGCTTTAGGCTTTAGTTTCTGTTGTCCGGAATGAACGCATTTTATTTTATTTTATTTATTTATCATTATTTTAGATGATTGTTTTACGTTTTTTTATCTAAGGTTTTTTTTTGAAGGCAGTTCTACTTTTTTGTTAAAAGATTTTTATTTCACAATTTTACGTTGATTTAACATTTTCAGAATTATCCTCCAACTCCTAACCGTTAAGGAGTTGTACCTTCCATCGTCAGCTCATCAACATGAGATGATGATTACCAGCCGCAAATACT
The DNA here is from genome assembly GCA_963691665.1 of Clepsis dumicolana. Lineage (NCBI taxonomy): Eukaryota > Metazoa > Arthropoda > Insecta > Lepidoptera > Tortricidae > Clepsis > Clepsis dumicolana. The sequence continues at coordinate 15,786,998 of OY829507.1, read as the reverse complement.
TGAATAGCTTTAGAAAATATATGAAACACATAATACGTGCCTATAAAATTTGAGGGTTGCCCTCGATTTCCGTGGGATCCCATCATTAGATCATGACTTGGTGACAATGGGACCCCTCAGGAGTATACTCTTTCGAATAAAGAAAAAATTTGAAAACCGGTCTACAATTGACGGAGTAATCAATGTACATACATAAAAAAAAAAAAAAAAAAACATACAGTGGAACGTAGAACCTCCTCCTTTTTTGAAGTCGGTTAAAAAGTTGATCGCATGCGTCTAACGCTGCGAACAATCGCGCGAATAAAGGACACAGTTTCATCACTGAAAGTATGAGTTAAGTGATTCAATACAAACTTCATACTGGTTTGACCAACTATTCATCATCATTTGGGGAAGGCCTAAGTCCAGCAGTGGACGTCGTCCAGCTGATATGATGATGATGATGACCAGTTATGGAAACAACTCGGTCCTTTGTATCATGCTTCATAAGCAATAAGTAGGTAGCTACTAAAAAGCTTATGAAGGCAGTCGTAATCTTGCTCAAAATACGGTTACGTTTGTATTTATCGTGCTCAAAAACCCTAACACAGTTCTTACATACCTACCCGTTTTTATGACTTCAGCGCTAAAAACATTAGGGGTTGCTTTTATGTAAGCCCGTAGCTAACAAGGTAAAGTTACTTAATACCTCTTACCATAATTAAAATAAAGTTAACGATAATTGTAATTAAGCTGAAACCTTCGGATTAAGAAATCGGTCAAGAGCGAATTTCATTACATTAAGCTTATCTGCACTCACATTGAAAAAAATACAGCTTTTCTCTTAAAATGCCCACTCTTTGGAGGGCTGTGGGAATCCAAAGTAAAATGAACTAAGGCCTGACGATTTCGACTAATGTATGTCGTTCGTGACAAATGCTCAATTTCACGGCCAGCTGGTCCCATTTTCCTGCCAGCTTGGTCTTGAAATAGATTGAAGTTTTCTTTGATAGATATTTTATCCCAAACTCTTCGCTTCTGGTTCAGGTACGGCTAAATTCATTTTAAAAATAACTGATATATTTTACGGTATTTACTAATCGTATTTTTCATTTGCTGGAAAAACAGCGAGCTTTGATACAAAGCTAGAAGTTACGAATTCAATTCCTCCGGGAATACAATCAACGAAAACTTAACAAGAAGTTACCTAGACAGTGAGGCATTGTTTTTGATGTAAAGAGAGCTTAAGCGTGTAGAGACAGTTTTTGCAGCTCGTCTGCTGTCTGTAGGTACCTAATATCTGTACGTTAATTTAATTCAGAACTCGTCGCTCGCTAATTTCAACAATCTCACAGATCGAGCGAGTAATGCGGATGAAATGCAAATTTTGAGCCACGTTTCATTTCGGTAGCAAACTTACCTAAAACTTCGTTGTCACGAACTTGAACGTGAGAAAGTAATATCAAATAAGAAAGTAGAAACTCATTTGTAAGGCTTGTGAGTAAAGTTTGTTCATAAAATTCTATAAAAAAAATCGTCTGTCTATAGGCATTCGCTTCAAATATTGCAATACCTGCTAATAACTTAGGCTTAGTTATCGAGCATCATTTAATATTACCAGACGACCCACTTACTGGTTTACCTTTCCTGTCTCCTAAAAAAACATTCCCCGGCTGAAGGTTAAAAATTGATGTTCCTTTCCACATATCTCTTAAAGATAATCTACATTATTACACCTACCTCGTACCACGCATTAGTTAAAAACGCTGGCACCCCTGACCACCGCAACCGAATTACACGAACAGATAGCATCAGCAATTTCTACCTTCCATTGTTTTCCACTTTGGGTACCGTTTCAACCCGGGTTTTCGGATATTTACTAGCAAATGTTGCTAATGCCTGTTATTTTGTTAAAGCCTACACATTAAAGGTTACACATTAACCCGGGATTAACGTAACGTTAGACGTTACAGTCACACTAGTCTGAATAAACCATGTCGGTACAAGTTGGCCTAAGCAGTCTATACATTAATCTAGTATACATTTAAACAATACAAGAACTCTTTATTGAACACCACATAACAAACAAAACAGAAAAATGGTATAAAGAAAATACAAAGTAGTAATGGACGGCCTTATCGCTACAGAGCGATCGTTACCAGGCAATCATAATGGAACTTATCGAAGTCGTGCTAAGTGACTTTCATAGTTTAGGCGGTCGGATTACCGGTAAGATTTTAAATCTTAATCCTGAGTAAGCGACGCAAGTAACTTCAAATCTTTGTTTCAATCTGTTTCTAGTTTACAAGTTTTCGAAATTCAAGTCGAAAAAAGTTAAAATGTTTGTAAATCTGTAAAATTATCAAAGTTTCAGATGTTTACTAAGTACCACTACTAAAATGTATCAAACATTGTCTTGGCTGACTTTACCCAATAGTCTACTCTATTATGTAAATAATTTTTATTGAAGTATTTAATTTAATCATAGCAAACCTCCCGATCTACCTGTAATCAAATATTTATGAAGTAAAAGAGTGACTTGCTTTTATTTTAATTGCTGCTGATTTGATGTGAAAATGATTGTTGAAGGTTAGTTTTGATAATTTAAAAGTGATTTAGATTTCATTAAGAAAGTGTTGAGTTTTAGGAAGTTTTATCATTGTTTTGTTTATTAAAAATATCTAATACCTATTTAATTGTTTATAGCATGACAATGACATCAAATGTTAGATAGTAATTTGATTGTCTTTCGTCTTTTTATTAGCGGGGTTCCAGGAAAAACAGCTTGCTAAAATTCAAGCATCCGTAACGTTTTTTACCGTGGCAAAGTTACACAAACAAATTTGTTTAATTGCTTAAAAAAATTGGTCAAGTGTGAGGTCTCGCATACGGAAGGTTCCGTCCGTTCCACCGTGAAGTACACAGCTTATTTTTATTGTGTGTCGTTATAGCAACCTTGGTAATACACATTTAGTGAAAATTTTAAGTGGTTAACAATTACGGTTGTAAAGATACAGCTCTTTGTACGGTGGACATACTGACAGACAGACGGACAAACGGACACCAGAGGCTTAGTAAAAGGGGACCGTTGATACTTTTGGGGCACCGAACCCGAAAAATAACGTATTTAATCAATAAACCGATACGATCTGTAAACACCCTGCACCTAGGTACCAGCCCTAAACCAAAACACCTGGCCGCTCCTTGCATTATTTAATACCACGCTCTATTGGTCACATAAGGTGATTCTTTATTATTATATTACACTTATACCTTAGAGTCAGAGCATTAAAGTTACGTAAGTAATTCGCCACTCGAAGGTTTAACATAATAGCGCCATCTATGAACTCAAAGAAAAAAACTAATATAGGCGCTATCTAGATGTCGCTACACGAAAATGAATGGTACAAGACCTCTTAATAACGAAACTGGCAGTCCTTTAACTTTTGTCGTCCATGGAATAACTAACTATAAGAGAGTATAATGTTGTATGTTTATCTTTTATTCAACGTGTTACTGCTATGCTAAGCTGTATACTCTTGCCCCACAAACCACACTCAGTTGTTGTACTAACACTCGGGGCTTATAAAAATTTGATCAGAGCATAATTCCAACAGCTCCACTTTTTATCGTGAAATAAGACAGATCATTCACGTACAAAAGTCGCGTTTAGGCCAACATGTTTCGCACTAATTCGTATTCCTTCCTCTGGGCACGACCCAGCGACAGCGAGATGCACACTGCGCGCAATGAACTCGACTTATATATGTGAGTGATCCAAAACACAACACTGTGCTCTCCGCAACATTTCACACTATTCGACATTTGTCTTAATTTATTTGGTTTTTAGTATTTTTTTCAAATGTACTGCTTTTCTTGTGTATGTGTCGAATTTGTGTGAATTAATCTCTCTCTCTCTCTGATCCACTATGATTGAGTCTCACGGTAGTTCCATGTTAAAAGCTCCATTTTTCACTTTATTTTTAACGTTCCCACTCGCAACCTTTCTCACTTCTGCCACTCGACACACTTTCAGAGTAGGCTAACGAATTCAGTGCCCTAAGCACGACTTGTCGAATCCTGTGTTACGTTACAGTTATCGTATCGAGATCGAGAAATCTCATACTAAATTTTAGTTCCAAATACGCTCACGGGCGGGCGCTGTTCCAAACGTCATACAAACTCGTTATAGTTTACTATTCGATTTTACGTGACGCAGGATTCGAGAAGTCGTGCTTAGGGAACAGGGCTCCCTTTGATACGAGTGTAAGCCCCTGCTTCATGTGGACTGGCAACTCTGGCAAGGCTTGACATATTCAAAGGTTGAAACAACACAGCTATGTCAATTATGCTATGTTGGAGTGGCCTTAAAAGCTGTCTAACGTCTGTCTCTGACGAGTCTGTCTGTCTTCACCGTAGTTGGTTTCATAAGATTCAGGGCTACACTTTTCAAGATATAAAAAAACCGGCCAAGTGCGAGTCGGACTCGCGCAGGAGGGTTCGGTAGAAAGATTTTAACGCTTTTCCTAGTGTTTTAAGAAGTCCAGTGTAAGCAGAGCCCTACTCCTAAGCAAAATGTACGCAGTGTGGGGTCAACTTATATTGGTCGGTGAAATCTATAGACAGATATAAACATTTAAGATTTTGAGACTTTTCTGAGTGGTAATAAGAGCTACCTTCATACCAAATTTCAAGTTTCTAAGACAACTAGAAATACCCTTTAGGTTTTCTCAGTACTGCGATTTATATGGAAACCACCTTTTTAATGACTGTATCTTTTGATTGCGTTCACTTGGAAGGTTGATTTTTTTCAACTTCAAGGGACCGCAGGCTTGAGTATTTGATATTTATTTCAGCATGCTACCTCTACGCGTTCCAGAGAAAAAGGGTCTTGACAGACAGACAGACAGACAGACAGACAGATGGACAACAAAGTGATCCTGCAAGGGTTCCGTTTGTCCCTTTTGAGGTACGGAACACTAAAAACCAAGCAAAGCAAGTATTTTTAAAACACTTGGGTAAGCATTATCTACAACTATTCCGAATTTCAAGTCGATAGCGCATTTAGCAGTTCCTGAAATAACTAGTTATAACAGACAGACAGACTCATAACATAAGGGTACCTTTTACCATTTTGATTCGGAGCCCTTAAAATCAAAGAGTCAATAGACCAATTTATCCATGAGGGCGTCTGTGCCAGAATTCAGTTTTCCACGGCCAAGCTCAATCTTTAAGCAATTATAAATACGCATGTTTTTATAATTAAGACAGACAAACGGCTACCAACAGGGCGATTTAAAGCCGACAAGGGATTTACGTCATCCGATAAATCAATGTAACAAATGGCGGGGAACGAAACTTGTTGAAATATTACGGGGATCCTTCAAACGCGTTTAACAAACTATATTGGAAGACTTGATAGCCTATTAATAATAACGAAGTAAGTAGATATTACTATATAGTATTAAGTATACTGTTTTATTCTTCGATCAATGATTAAACTAGACGGGCCAGTGTCCCGAGCACGAATATTAGAACCCTACGTAACGTAATCGAGTAGTAACGTTTATCGTATCGCCAAATCGCCATCGAGAAAATTCGTATTAAATTTGAGTACCAAATACGCTCACGGGGGCGCTGTTCCAAACGTCATATAAATTTTGCGATAACGTTACTAAGTACTCGATTACGTTACGCAGGATTCGCAAATTCGTACTCGGACCTCTGACTTTGGCCAGACTGTATACGATTACATCACGTCGGAAACACAACACTACTAGGAAGCAAGCAATGTAGTACGTGTAGCAAAAAAAAATGTTTTTGTATTGTAAAAATGATATATGTAAGAAACTTTTATTAAGTTTCACCTGTCCGGCATCGTCTGTCCATAACCAAATCTTGCATGCTAAATTTGACTCACCTCCATTGGTCGGATTGACTTTAAATTTGATATGCACTTGTAGATTCGATGACAACGCAAGTCCAAAAAACAAAAAGGACAGCCATCGAAGAAAACTTGCATTAAAAAATACGAGAAAAAACCCATTCTCCACGCTCTTTTGTTATACACAGATCCATTTTGCTATAAGGTTTTCGGTCCAGAAAAGTACATAAAATACAGGGGAATTTCGGAAGCCATCATTAAAATAGCATTCACCCTCTAATGCTCCATTTTAACTGCAGTTTGTTGGTCTATTTGTCACTACGCTCCAAAGGGCTAAAGAATAATGCACCGCAATTTGCCGATAATCGTTGCGTATCGAACATGGCGTCCATGGGGAAATTACTTTTAGGGGCAACTGTTATTTTTAAAAGGAATCATTTGTTGTAAAAATATGTATTATTTTGGCACGTGTTCCATTTACGTGTGTCGAATTTCATCATTTGCGATGGTAGTTTAATTTTCAAGGCAGAAAAAAATGTCGACGAGCGTTTGCAAATAACTGCGAGATAATATCTATTATGGTTCAAACACAAACTATAAGTATGAAATTTATCCTGTGGACAAATACGTTTACATACCTGCTTGAAATCTTTTTTAAGATTTCGCTACTTTTTTTATGTACTTAGTTTATTATACCTACCTAGGCTTGCGTTTGACAGTTGACTACAATCACGCCTAATGGTTAGGTGAAGATGTGGTGTATGATGTCTCTACATGCTGAATTTTTTTTTGCCAATTTCTTTTCAATTCCATTTTTATTACTTAATGACTTTTTTATATATTTTTTTTTAACTTTCCGTTTATAAACAGGTCAACTCAAACCAACCCAAATGCATTAGCATTTGACCACATTCTCGTCACGCACCGCTTTCTAGAACGGCGCCCTGCGGAGCCCTACAGGTGGGGCCCTACCGGAAGCACCGCCATGTTGCATAAACGCCGAGTTCCGGCGCGTGCGCAGCCGTCGCACAAGCGATTAATAGGTGTCCGGAATGGCCGTCATTCAGTGAGCGAGCTGTCATCGTGACTTGAAAGGGGTAATCGATGATATGTAGTTTATTTAGAGGCAATTTGTTGTATTTTTTCGTTTTTAAAATTTGTTTATTTTTTGCTGTTATACTGCTACCATTAGCCAGTCATCACAGGATCAGGGTGCCCGAAATAGTCACTACCTACTCGTTGTTTTATTTTATTTTCTAATTAATTAACTATAGAAGCCATTTCCGGAATAAAAATATTTAATTTAATTTCATTATCATTTCATTTCATTAATGTTTGTAGCAAAACCACGCTGAGTTAGTGAACTAACTGTCTAATCCAGTTTCTAAATTAAATAGTCAACTCATCCGTTTTCGGTGTCTTTCCCAGCATTTTGACGACTCCGAACTCTGAGTACCCATAACAAATAACAGTTTTTAAGACTTCCACTGTCATTAAATTCCCACTTAAATTCTCACAATCTCATTTCATCATTGTACCAAAATTATGAAAGAAAAGTGGAAAGAACTTCTTTTTGCAAACGGTACTCCGCACAGGTCAAAGTTGTTTAACATACTCTAACTAAACTTAGCTGACCCTGTTTCCATAAGTCCGTAATGCACGTAACACGTATGCACTAACTTAGAGCAACTTTGCTGAATCTGCACTTCGTGTAACTTACAACGTTATGTGGCGTGTACAAGGTTTAAAAACTTTTGTAGCTTTCAGTTCATGTTAACATAGGACTTAGGACTTTATGCTGACAAGATTAAAGTTAGCAGTTCTGCTTTATCTTTATTAGAGTGATAATGTTAGAGTTTATGGAGGGCAGGGCAGGGCAGAGTTTGTTTTACAAGGTTTTTATTAATTTTCAATGACTGTTAGTGTCTTTGTATGTTAGTTTAGTTCAAATCTTACAAGTAAAATTTCACCTACTTCCAGTGGTCTGATTGGCTTCAAAATTGACATGGATGCCGAGATCGGATGATAATGCAAGTGCTGCTAGAAAAAAACAGTACACTATTTTTTCTTTGGGCAGTATCTGGGACAAGAATTAAGCGTTTACACTGGTCAAAGCAAGCAAACGTCAAACTCAGTCTTATGTATAAGATTTCAGCTTTTTTCTCTCTTTTTTATCCTATGGAAGTGTCCCACTGTTGGGTAAAGGCCCACTCGTCCCTGTCGAGAAAATGCTCTAGCTAATCTCTTTGAAGTGCGTCCAAGTTATCCCGTCATCTCCTTTTGGGTCTGCTAGCATTTGGTCTGTCTGCGGAACCCAAGCGATTTGAATCCACTAAAAATAATGCCACACCGGAGGTAGCACCCTTAGATTGCACTCGGAGCCGTAGTAATCAAGCCTTTAGCAAGCCATTTAACGTAATCTCTAGAAGCTTAAAACATTTTATGTATTTTTCAAACTCGACCGATGCCAAACACAGGTTTGATGCCAAATAAATTTTGGATTTACCAATCCCTGGAACGTACCAATACCTTAATCACATACTTAACTTACCTCTTACGCCTTCACTTTTATACTACTTACCATAAACTATTGTTTTTTTAACATGCGTGCATAAAGAGTTTATAACATCTGCTTACAACCCCACGTGCAATGGTCAAGAGAAACGTGTACACAGGTATTATTAAGGATGGAGGATTAAAGAGCAACCTGGAATGCCATTCCAAACTTTTAAATGATCTTTTAATCACCAAATACCTAACCCAATTAGAGAGTTACATAATAACCGGGTTGGCCCCTTGCCAGCCGCTTCCCCCGGGTACATACTAGTCACATTCACTTTATCCGGGTAAACACGACATGATTCAGTTATGACCGGGAGAGGTTATGAAATCAAATTATGTCTATATTTGTGGGAAAAGTTAGGCTTAAAGTCTACTTGTACCACTAAATATCAGGTTACAGTATTATTTAGGTTCCTATTAGATTCTTCGGCATAACCTTCTAAGCCGTGTTCACATCATCACGAGAGAAAGTTTGCTCATCAAGCTCAATGTGTAGCAATTATTGGCTACTAAAAAAATACACTCCAAGGGTTACTAACTATATGCTCTGGGATTAAGTTATCTTCGACCAGACAACCTTTAACATAAATAATTAGCGGTTAATTACATTAGACATATTGACAACGGGACCTCATCCAAACCTAGTAAGGTACTATATCCCGTATTGAATATATCTAAACTAACCTAGGTTTTGGAAAGACTGAACTTAAAATGAAAACTTTTCTTGCGAACCGTCTAAAAGACTTTTATACATTTTGATTGATATTCCACCACCTACCCTACAGGATTACTGTGTCCAGTAAAGCCAGCCTTCCCTTTTGCAAATTCGTAACAAACTTCGTCGTAGATCACCCACAACTTTCGAGGTACGTGGCAATCAAACTGCGAAAGAAAATGGAAGTTAGCTAGAGAACTAGAATTTCAAAGCGCTGAGTCTAAATTTGTTCGCTGAGAATGGGCTGAATTCCCAAAGATTTAGACGAAAAATCCAATAGGCATTTCAGTGTTTGCACAGGCGCTGAAAGAGAACTTTGTAATTCAAGGGGCTTCTCGAGACCTCATTTGATGATTTGGGATAGCTGAATAATAGAGACAAGGGATATGATTTATGTCAGGACTCTTGAGGATTTTGCAAGAACTTAACTCATGTTTTGGCTTTTATTTTATTGTGATAGTGGATGGTCAGTGCCCATGAGTTGGGAAACTGTAAAATTTTGCGTCAACGGGTAGTGAAAGAAAAGAAAACGAGAATAGTTGTGTGCCGCTATCAGCTGAGCCCACATTCGCTGCGCTGTAAGATAATGCGGGTGACGGCTGGCAGTATGATCCGACTAGGGAGGTGACACCCAATCCAATTTCGTCGATTTAAAAATGTGAGTACGTCAATAATTCTCAACAATTTAGCAACATTTGTTAAAATATATCATTTCAGTATTATCATATCTGACATCCGGACGTTTTGGTCCGAAGTTTTCACCATTCGTACTTTTGGTTACCTACAGAATCGGGTGATGAATCCAGTGATATATAAAATTGTTCGAATTCTGATGTCAGTTTAGACTGTGAACCATTAAATTATTAAAATAAAACGTCTTGTTTATTAGCTCCCTTGCAATAATTATCGACAATTCATTACAGCAATTTATTACATTACATCAAGAACCATCGCTAGAAAACCCGCTTTCGAATAACAAAACCGCATTCAAATCGGTTAAACCGTTTCAGAGCCACAGTACCACAGCAGACAGACACATATAGCAGTCAAACTTATAACAGCCCTCTTATTGCGTCGTTGGTTAAAAAACCTTTTACGTCGTGATTAGGTTCAGGAATGTTATTAGTCTCGAAATCATAAAGTTTAAAAGAATACATAGTAAACAAGTTGTTTCTTAGTCTGACCTGGATTAAGTTGCAGTCCGGAATGGGAACAACATACAATACAACATACAACTATGCACACATTATACTTCCAAGCATATAAGTACCTATACGCAAAGCCAACGACTAGAGAACGCAACGCAATTACGCCAGCTGCCAAGCTTTTAATGCTGGCTTAAATAAATTGCATTGGTTATGTAACAAATTAAATTACGGTGACACTAAACGCGAATTCAACGTGCCATGTAAATGAAGAATTCATCATCATCATGTAAGCCGAAAGACGTCTACTGCTGGACACATGGCCTCCTCCAATGCTCTCCACTCAGACCGGTCTTGTGCTTTCCGCATCACCAGGTCGTCGCTTCATCTTGTTGGAGGCCTACCGACAGCTCGTCTCAAGGTCCGCGGACGCCATTCGAGAGCCTTCTGGCCCCATCGGCCATCAGTCCTGTGAGCAACGTGCCCCACCCACTGCCACTTAAGTTTGGCAATTCTTCAGGCTATGTGGGTAACCAAGGCTGCCAAGCTTTTAATGCTGTCTTAAATAAATTGCATTGGTTATGTAACAAATTAAATTACGGTGACTCTAAACGAAAATGCAACGGCCATGTACAGTCAGCAGCAGAAGTAGCTAAGCAGCCGACGCGTTCACAATGATCTACGCACGGCTCTAATTGTTACAGACATAAGAACTTGTGCAGGTCATTATGAACGTTTCGGTTGCTTAGCTACTTCTGCTGTTGACTGTAGGTATGTAGAATTGTTTTGATATTACCTAATCCCGTATTACCTGGAAATACCTATACAGTAATTATTATTAAACTAGCTTATGCCTCGCGGCTTTGCCCCGTGCAATATTTCAAAATGGGAAAATTCCCTTCTTAGTGCACCTCTAGTATACTCAAGGTATATGTTTTCCAAATGTCAAGTCTCTAGGTCCAGTGGCTTAGGCTGTGCGTTATCTGTCAGTCAGTCAGTCACGGTACTGTTTTATGGTATATAGATTACCAAAATCGGTGTGCTGTTCTTTTTTTGACATAAAGTTGTGACACGAAAAGCTTTTTAACAAAAAATTTAAACCTTCAAAAAAACATAAAATGATCCTCTAAACCATCAGTTTTATACCCTAGCACACATTTTACATGAAGTCGGTGCTTCATTTAAAGAATATACTGACCGCACCGCACCGACTTCATATTCGTGTTATTACTAGTTACTAAACTATAAAACTCATGGTTTTGGCGATTTTTTTAAAGACTTCAAAAAATTAGGAGCAGGTTCTCAATTCGTCGGTTTTTTTTATAATCTTGTTCCTGCCTTGTCCCGTCACACGCTAAACCGTCCCTTGTCCATGTCGACTCTCTTAATCCGCGGAAATGAATGCTGACCCTATTGTGGAAATAATGAGGGTAATGTGTTTGTCCTTTACACGCCTGGACTACTCAAATAGTCCCAATACCCAGTACAGTTGGGAAAAAGTAGGCTACGCTGCGACTGCATGGATAAAGAAAAGTTTTACCTGTAAAGCGATGTTCTATTGTTTCGTTCATCAAATAGTTAGTACGCGTCGTTTTTAACCCCCGACGAAAAAGAGGGGTGTTATAAGTTTGGCTTGTGTATCTGTGTGTCTGTTTATCTGTGTATCCGTCTGTGGCATCATAGCTCCCAAACAGATAGACCGATTTCGATGCGGTTTCTTTTAATCGAAAGCTAGTTTAATCGAGATGGTTATTAGCAAAGTTTCTTTAAAATCGGTTTACCTGTTTTTTAAATATTGAACTTTGAAATGACAATGTCGGGGGTTTTTCAACTTTTCTAAGTTGGTTAAAGGTTATTATAATAAGATCACACGAGTGTATTAAGGCCTAATTATGTGGAGTTGCATATTATAAGTACTCTAACATGGGTTCAGAAGCCGAAGGCATAATAAACCTGTCACGAATTTGACTGGTTTTATAATCACTTTTTTTTTAATTGAGACCTATTTTTAAATTGTGTTGGTGTTGGAAGACAAACATTGACTGATGGTCATTACATAAGGTTCTTGAGCGCATAATAGAAGACTTTTATGATATGTAAGTAGATAAAGTAATGTATGCAACTCTACATATAAATTTAGGCCTTAAAACACTCTTTATGTAACAGTTGCATAATTTACTATTAAGTATAGAAACAGAGACTAATACTTTCAACGGGTTAATAATAAATAAAATAAATTTTTCAGTGCGTTACGTTGCTGAGTTTCTCAGAACAGTGTAATGTGATTATTACGCAACAGCTACGTAGGTGATTTTACCTATTCTTTGCACGTTCTACATTTTGCCATCTAAACATGTGACCCTATATAATTTTGTTATGCAAATTCAAATACACGTATGTCACGTTTCAGACTCAAAGTACTTACTTAGGTACTAGCTGTTGCCTGCGATTTCGTCTCCGTAGAAATAGGTGGCAATAGGAAATAAGTGGTGGTGGTGGAATTGCTACCTAGTTTTTTATTTGTGCGTTATTTCTTGTTTAGCCTGTTATGTGGTGTTCAATAAAGAGTTATTGTACTGTATAATTTATTGAATCAGGCGTTACTTTGCGGAGGTCCATATTTATGAACTAAAAAACAATTACTTTGCTCACCCGCGACCACTAATGACAATTAGTTATATCTGTGCGGCAAATGTACGTTTCCATGCAACACCTCCACCAATACCAATACCAATACTGTACTGTTTATACTGTAGTGGAAGTGGTGGCATGTTGAGCGGTTGTTGTGGTGGTGATAGTTGGGTCTGTGTGGCATGTGTTGATTCGTGTAGCAGTGGAGGCGGAGGTGTTGCATGGAAACATACATTTGCCTCACAAATATAACTATTTGTCATTAGTGGTCGCGGGTGAGCAAAGTAATTGTTTTTTAGTTTATTGTATTGTATTGTATTGTATTGTATTGTGGCGAGAACTGTGCAATTTTCCGGAATAAAAAGTAGCCCATGGTTACGAGTGTAATCAGCGGTCAAAAATACGCCTCGATCGCGTTTGCGTTACGGGTGCCAAATAGAATGAGAATTGTTTGTTGTCGATACGTGCGTAACGTGCGTCGAGACGTAAACGCGAACGCGATCGAGACGTAATTTTTGACCGTAAATTACACTAGGCGCTCTGAGATATAAGCTACATTACTGTGAAGTTCCATTGAAATCCGTTCACTGGTTTTTAACCGACTTCAAAAAAAGGAGGAGATTCTCAATTCGTCGGAACATTTGTTTTTTTTTAGGGTTCCGTACCTTAAAAGGAAAAAACGGAACCAGTATAAGATCACTTTGTTGTCCGTCTGTCTGTCTGTCTGTCTGACAAGACCCTTTTTGTCTGGAACGCGTGGAGGTAGCATGCTGAAATTAATATCAAATACTCAAGTCTGCGGTCCCTTGAAACTGTGAAAAAATCGAACTTCTAAGACAAAAGATAGCCATTAAAAAGGCTATGTCCATACAAATTGCCGAAATCCAAAAACCTACTTCCAGTTGTCCTAGAAACTTGAAATTTGGTATGAGGGTAGCTCTTATCGCACAACCACTCAAAAAAATCTCAAAATCTTAATTTTTTATGTCTGTCTGTAGATTTCGCAGACCAATATAAGTTGACCCCACACTGCGTACATTTTGTTTAGGAGCAGGGCACTACTAACACTGGACTTCTTAAAACACTGGGGAAAAGCGTTAAAATCTTTCTACGGAACCCTCGTGCGCAATTCCGACTCGCACTTCGCCGGTATTTTTGCTTCAAACAGTAACAGCCTTACACCAACCCTCACAAACGATCGCGTTCATAATTATAATAGTATGATGTAACGGGCACAAAACTCATCTCGTTTAAGCCGCGTGTAATCTAGGCACTCAGAGTCTAGGCGGCCAAGACAGTTTGCGATACCATCTACATTAAGCGACGATTTATTGCTCTTGCCAACTCTAGACGTTAGCATTCGGCCTGCTATTAATTTTATCCTAGTAATTAATTGTCTAGCTACTTAAATGTACCGTGTATACTTACAAAGAAGTAATACACACAAAATTAAATATCATGGGCCAATTGACACCAATTGACCTAGTCCCAAACTAGGCAAAGCCTGTACTATGGGAACTAGACAACGGATAAACATGCTTATACATATAGATAAATACGTACTTATATACATATTAAACAACCAAGACCCGAGAACAAACATTCATATTCATCATACAAACATTTGCTCTGACCGGGGATTGAACCCGCCCTCAAGCTTCATAGTCAGGGTCCCTAACCACTAGGCTATCCTGTCGTCATTGAAGGTGAAATCACAGCGCGCGGGTTAAGAGTGTGATCTAAAGATGGTGAAGATTACCGCAAGCGTGGATGTTTTCACAGGGCCGCGGTTTTGCCGTGATTCACGGGCGAGCTTTACCATAGAGCCTATAAAAAGGTCGACCATCGATCACAGCCTTTAGCCGTGCAGTGCCAATTTGGCAATGCGTGCGGTGCGAGCAATGTCTCTAAATTTCTAGGTAATCCATGATGTGACCGATCTATGTGATAATTACAAACTGATTTTGATAAAGTATTAGGATTGGCTTTCTTCATACAAAACCGGGTAATTTAGGAAAAATATTTGGTTATATACGAGTATATGTATCCAGGGTCGAGGGTTCAAACCCTGGCTCGCACCTCTGAGTTTTTCGGAATTTATGTGCGAAATTACATTTGTAATTTATCATGAGCTTTTCGGTGAAGGAAAACATCGTGACGAAACCTGCACACTCCTGCGAAACAATTCAATGGTGTGTGTGTGAAGTTCCCAATCCGCACTGGGCCCGCGTGGGAGCTATAGCCCAAGGCCCTCTCATTCTGAGAGGAGGCCTGTGCCCAGCAGTGGGACGTAAATAGGCTGATGATGATGATGATATGTATCCACCGGTGTCCGGATCACTTAACCAAAGAGGTTCTACACTGTGATGTTCTGAACACATTCGTTGACGTAATGCGTGATTCCAATTACTCCAGGCATGACAAATGGGAGCGCCGGCCCACGCGCACTCTTAATTAAGTGCGCGTAATTACTGCGCGTTGATTTATCGCAGGACGTGGGTTATGGGAATATGAGAAAATAATTAGGCAGCATGGGATTAAGCTATACGTTCTTTGTGTACTTTTAGCTGACGGTGCGTCTACCGCAACCCTTTACATAGATACATTAAACATACAAGCTAAAATTGCTTTTAGCTTTTATGAATGATCATCATGTCAGCCGAAAGACGTCCACTGCTGAACATAGGCCTCCCCCAAGGCTCTCCACTCTGACCGGTCTTATGCTTTCCGCATCCACCGCGGTCCCGCGATCTTTACTAGGTCGTCGCTCCATCTTGTTGGAGGCCTACCGACAGCTCGTCTCCCGGTCCGTGGGCGCCATTCAAGAACCTTCTGACCCCATCGGCCGTCAGTTCTGCGAGCAATGTGCCCCGCCCACTGCCACTTAAGTTTCGCAATTCTTCGGGCTATGTCGGTAACTTTAGTTCTACTGCGGATATCATCATTTCTGATTCTGTCCCGCAGAGAAACCTCGAGCATAGCCCTCTCCATCGCCCTCTGAGTGACTTTATGAATGATGTAACACATTTATCCGATTTACTGAGTGAGCTACGTTACCACAAAACTATATCGGGATAAAGTTTGTACGTTCTGTACGTTCTGTACGTTACTACGGCAGAAGTAAACTCTATTTCAGCTAAATCATTAAAAAGTGGATATGACGGAATAAAACTATCTTGACATTGCACGCCTGAAATAACCAACCACAAAACTACAAATTATCTAATTTGAAACACTATTTTATTTCTCACTAGCTTATGCCCCGCGGCTTTGCCCCCCTGAAATATTTCAAAATGGGCTAGTTCCCTATCCCGTGAGAATTTCGAAAAATCCCTTCTTAGTGCACCTCTAGGATACTCAAGGTATATGTTTGCCAAATTTCAAGTCTCTATGTCTAGTGGTTTAGGCTGTCAGACCGTCAGTCAGTCACGGTACTGTTTTATAGGTATAGAAGATTTATGTTTCGATGACATAATGTTCCACTTCACATTTCACGGGCGATATAAAGGTGCGCTTACACGGCGATTTCTTGAGCAATGATATTGCCAGTTAGCCCGTTGAGCGCCCTATGATCACAGGTGTGGTCATAATTTTGATCTTATTTAAAATTATGATCACACCAGTGATCATGGGTCGCTCCGCGGGTTAACGGTAATTCATCAATCTGGAGCAGTCTGAAAAATAATGAGGCAGCAGTGCTATTAATTGCTTCATATATTCCCTTCATCCATCATAGTATCCATGTCGGCACGTCATGTGATACAGAAAGTTACTCGATATCCTGTGCACTGTATGTAAATAAATCCTTACAACAATATTTTTATTTTATGTGGGTAACTGAACATTATACGTGCCCTACTAGCTGCGAACGTTTAACTGACATTATTATCCACAAACTTATACGGTTATTTCGAACGGCTTTCAACATAGCCAGTTGGTCGAATGGTGTGCAGGGTGGACTGATAAATGAAGTTGCGTGTGGTGCGTTCGAATCCCTATAAGTTCATTTTTTAATTTTTTGTTTTTCTTTTTTGTGCGTATATTTTAAAAACGTATAAATAGCCTAATTCGAAAATGGAAAAGGGAAAATCATTAACGAGAAAGACAACGAGATCTCAAAATCTTGTCTTAAAAAATAAAATACATACAACACATAGCGATGACGTAGGACTCCACGACCATGTTAAATGCCTAAAAGCTATAAGTGATAAAGATAACTTAATACTGAAATTGAAGAATGAAGTGCAGAGAAAACAAGAAGAGTACAGGCAGGCACAAGATTTGAAGTTATTAAAATTAAATGATGAAAATGAGTCCCTTAAAACACTGCTTCGAGAAAAGGATGAGATACGTAATGTACTTAAAGCTCAAATAAACAAAATTGCTTTGGATAACAGTGAACTCACGACACAAATCAGTCACATGGACACTGACAACATGAAAATTCTTACACCTTTAAAATCTAAAATACTAAAAACTGAACAAATAAACAGGAATTTAGCCAACAGAGTAGAGGAATTGGAGGAAGAAAACCATTAACTAATAAGGACATTGAAAAACTCATCAGGAAGTCCCTCGAACGGCAGTTATTTTAAAGATTTAGAAAAGGTAAACAAGACTTTAAAGGGTAATACAAAAATATTGCTAAAGCGTCTTAAAAATATAACTCGTGGTTATTTGAAACTACAGAAGGAAATTAATGCACTAAAACATAGTGAAAATAGGATGTGACAAATGCAGCGATCTATAAAAACACTTCACAGTAATTTGAGAGAAATAAACGAAAAACTAAACAATAGTAAACATACAGAAAACCTTATTAAAAATGTTGATGTAGTGATCCCAGGAAAACCAGAACAAATTAAGTCAAGAACTGAAGAACGTGACGTGCAATCAAAGCCCAAGCTTTTAATTTTATCGGACTTGCATGGCACAGAACTATCTTACAGTTTATCTAAAATAAGGAAATATGACTATGACATCTACACTGACGTTATATGCTATGGCACAACTGATCGTGTACTGATGGATATTACACATAAAACTAAAGACTTTACGAAAAAGAACTGCGTAGTTGTAATGTGCGGTGGCAGTGACTTTGGTATTAATAATGTGACTACTGTTTTATGTCATATTAGAGAGGCTGTCTGTATACTCAGTTATTGTAACATTATAATTTGCACTATACCATTGATTGTTAGTACAAATGCGATCCAGTTTAATAAGTTCGCACAAGAAATAAATAATAACATCTTTAAACTTGTAAGCAAAATGAGTAATCTGTACATAGCTTGTATCGCTGATAGGTTGACACAAGTGGATTATAAGCCTGGACCGTGTTTTATAAAGCTACAAGTTACAATTTACAAGCGGAAGTCTCATTCTATCACCTTTGGTTAGAAAGAGACTTCCGCTTGTAAATTACAACTTGTAGCTTTATAAAACACTACCCTGATTGTTGTAAATTAAATATAAAGGGAAAATATAAAGTTGCACTTTGCATTAATGCGAGTCTCAAAATTGTAAACGAAAATCATTACAACAGCCTTACTTTTTTATAGCTGATGACAAATCTAAGGTACAGCAAAACGAGTCCGATGGCTCTCTTGCAGTTATGCATTTAAACCTGTTAATGGTTGCGAAATAAACTCCTTAGTCTAGAAGCATACTTGGAATGTGAAGTTAGCCCTAACCCTAGCGTCATTGCAATTACTGAGACGTGGTTGGAGCCTGATGAATCTAAATCTATCAACTTACCCGGATACAGCGTTGCAGCTGAAACCTCTCGCAGAGAGAGTAGAGGTGGAGGCACACTTTTGTTTGTCAAAAATGAATTAGTGCAAAATTCTGAAACGCTAGATTTATCTCTCTATAACATTGAAAAAATATGTGAAATTAGTGGTATTCGAATCAAACTCGATAAAAGTAAGCTATTGTACATCATTGCTATGTACAGGTGCCCACAAACCAACATTGCATTATTTCTTGACAATTTGGATAAATTTCTATGTAACTTTAAAAAACAGAACATCGTGCTATGTGGCGACTTTAATGTTAATATATCAGATAGTAACTTACAGAATACAAAAAAAGTGCTACAAATTCTTCTTGAGCATAGTTTAAAACCTACGATTCTTGAATCTACTAGAAGTACACGTACAACTACAACGACAATAGATAATATTTTTACTGACAACAAAAACTACAATAAAGCAATGGTTCTACCATGTTCGTTCTCTGACCACGACGCTCAGATAATTTTATTATCTTCAGCTCGTCCTGGTAACATGAGACAAATTATTAAAAAAAGACAGTATTCTCAAAAGTCTAATGAAAAATTTAGAAATGCCCTAACGAAAATAGATTGCCAAGAACTTTTCAGAGACAGGAGTTACGACCAACAACTAAAATCCTTTTATGACGTAATATACAATCTAATCAATTATTATTTTCCGATTAAAACTATTAAACTTAAAGTCAATACAAAAAAGTGGATAACCAGGGGAATAAAAAAGAGCTGTAGGAGGAAAAGGAAAATTCTTCTTCATCTCAGGAGGAAGTGTGATATTGAATTGGGAAAATACTTCAAATTGTATCAATGCGTATTGAAAAAGACACTTGTAACGGCAAAAAAGCTACATATTAGAGATACCTTAAAGAGAGCGAAATGTAAGTCAAAAGCAGTGTGGCAATTAGACAAAGAAAATACCGGAAATAATACATCTAAGCATAAAACAGCGAAATGGAACATAAAGTATGGTAATGACATAGTATCCGACCCGAAATTAATTTCCAATCTTTTTAATAAGCACTTTCTTGAGGTCGGTGAGAAATTTAAATCAGATGGTAGCGAATTAAGCTTTAAAAAGTTTCTCTCGAATAAAAAACTAAATAATAGTAAATCTATGTTCATGAACCCCATTTTAGAGCAAGAAATTATAAATATTGTTAAACATTTTAAAATCAGTAATTCTTGTGGTCCTGATGATGCCCACACTTCTCTTCTGAAATTAAATGTTGATATCCTCTGTGTTCCTCTGTGTCATATATTTAATGAACACATTAAAGTAGGAATTTTTCCTGACATACTCAAGCACGCAAAGGTAGTTCCGCTACATAAAAAAGGCAGTACTGCAGACATAAACAACTATAGGCCGATTTCACTATTGTCTATCATTGCTAAAATATTTGAAAAATGCTTGGCAAATCGTATAGAAAAACATTTAAACGATAATGGCTATCTGTCGGATAGACAATATGGATTTCACAAAAGTAGGGATACGACCACAGATATAACTGTACTCGTATCAGAAATCACGAACAACCTTAATGAGAACTTAAAATGCGTGGGTATTTTTTGTGACTTAAGTAAGGCCTTTGATTGTGTAGATCACGAAATCCTGCTTAATAAGCTAGAATACTACGGCATCCGAGGGTCTGTCTTGAGTCTACTTTCATCATATCTCAGTAACCGTATGCAGTTTGTTGAAGTTAAATATACGGATAGTTTGGGAAACGTGGAGACCAGTAGATCCGACGAATGCATTGTAAGACGAGGTGTTCCGCAGGGCTCTGTTCTGGGACCACTATTGTTTATAATTTTCATCAATGATTTGCCCGATAATATATCCTGCGGAACCTCATACTTGTATGCCGACGATACTAGCCCAATTTTTAAGGTGAATAGTTGGGAGCAGCTGTCAGAAATGGCGTCCATTAGTTGGAAAAACCTTTCTGAATGGTTTGACGCCAATTGATTGCATGTTATTCTTTGAAAACTATGGCGAAAATTGCTGACGAGCACACTCATAAGACCGTGTATTATGCTAATATTGAAAGTATAGTCCGTTATGGAATCGAAGTGTGGGGTAATAGTACGTCGATTAAGAAAATTCTCCTTATACAGAAAAAGTTTATAAGGTTGATCGAGGGGTACTTTCCTGAAACTCATAGACACTTGTTCATAAAGAACAACATCTACACAGTAATTTTCCTATACATATACCAACTTTGCCTTTATGTGTTTAAACACTTAGGCTCACTTAAAACTGTAAACAATTCCCGAAGATACCCCTCACGGCGCAGTCTGGATCTTGTTCTACCTGAGTCGTACTTTTTACAATATAAAAAAAGCATAGGTTATATAGCAATAAAGGTTTATAACCACCTTGATGTCGACATAAGAAAGTCACAAAATCTGAGAAAATTCTCCAATAAGTTGAAATCTTATTTAAAATTGAGACCATTTTATAGCCTTAACGAATATTTTGCTAGGATATTTGACTGATTTATGCTAAATTATCGCTTCGTCTTCGTATTTATACGTGTAATATTAAAATTCATTAAGTACCATGGGTATATCTAATTTAAACTATTGTATTTCTGTTAAGCCAAAGTTATTTTAAATTATAATTGTATCTTCTTTGACATTATTATTATTTTATGAAAAATTTAACAAAGAGAAATTGCATTTATTATAGCTGTAATATAGCATTATTATATTAGTATAATTCTCTGAACTATAATGTATTGCATGGAATTCCTTAACGCAATAAATGATTGAATACTGAATACTGAATATGGAGCGAAATTGTGGTTGTTAGGTGAAAAATCATGACTGCCACTAGGTTTGACCTATGGCCTCTCAAGCAGAGGGTCGTGGGTTCGAGCCTAGGTTCGCATTCACACTACTGAGTTTTCGGAATTTATGTGCGAAAAATTAGATTTGTAATTTATTTATTTACTAGCTGTTGCCCGCGACTTCGTCCGTGTAGATTTCGGTTATCGCTATCCCGTGGGAACTATACAATTTTCCCGAATGAAAAGTAGCCTATGTTATTCTTCAATATTCAAACTATCTTCTTACCAAATTTCTTATAGATTGGTGCACGTAACAAACAGACAGGGAGACAGAAAGCCAGAGAGACAGTTACTTTCGCTTATATAATATTAGTTAGGATTTATTTGATTAGTGGTGGGGGGAGGGGGAGGCTTTTGCTCATTAGTGGGACACTATTAGGCTAGGAAAAATATGATATGTGTGAAGTTCCCAATCCGCACTGGGCCCGCGTGGGAACTATAGCCCAAGCCCTCTCATTCTGAGAGGAGGCCTGTGCCCAGCACTGGGACGTAACAAAGGCTGGTAGTGATGATGGTGAGGTATACCTATCACAGTAAAATTGCTTGCGGAAGGTCATAATTATAAAATATGGCCTGGAATTGAGCTATTTGAATTGCCCTTGTAAGCGCATCAATGTTTCTCCACGCTATATCAAAGAATGTTGGCATACTAAATAACACACTGTATTAGACAAATACGTACACATAATATACTCAGTATTTTCTTACTCGAATTGATATTCCAATGTTTATTACAAAGAATAAACACTGTGACATCGTATTACTTCCTGTTTGAACATAAACACTTCGGTACGATATCGGAAATACATCAAAGTGAAATATGCACTTGAAACAGATCAAACGTTTTATGATCGACTTCAAACGATCAAAGTAATAACTAAACAACCACATATGTATGGCTAACCCCATGATTTGAGTACTAAAGAAATCTGATGTCAAAATGAAAGATACGTAGATGAATGCATGCTGTTATATTTAAATAAACTTGTACCAAACTCCCGTATGTCCTCAAAAAATATGCAAAAATGTACCTATACGTACGTGTACAAGTACGAATTAAGGCTCTCCCCTGAGTGAATGGCCTTGAACATTTCGCGCCTTCCTCGCCCCGTCTCACTTTTTAGCAGCGACATCTATTAAATATCGGTTTAACTTCATCACTTGTAGCTGTGGTGCCATCTAGTTCCTAATTGTCTACTGTTCCGAATAAGAGCTCCATTTTGAGAAATTAATAAAATAGTAGGTAAGTATATTGTTGCACAGTCCAGTTAAATGTTGATCTGGCTTTCCGTATTTCCCGCTGTTTCAGCGGCGACTGAATATAGCGCACTGGGGCATAGGTGACAGCGATCAAAATAGAACAAAGGAATGGGCGGATGCAGTCTTTTGTTTCACGTAAAATATGGATACGATGGCGCACTACGTATGAATGTGGTAGTTCGAAAATGACTACATTTTTACAGCTTTTAGTTTCACAAACACAGCTACGGGTTGTGGTGCAAATATCTACTGTAGGGCTGGTACAAGTAAGAGATGTTCATTTTGGAGATTTAAAAATTTGAATCACCCTTTTGGGATGACATTTGCAAGCAGGACATTGGTACTAGTTTAAGATAGTGCAGACTAAAAGTAGCCGTATAAAACTATAATTAGGTATTCGTTATCAATAAGAACAAGGACTTTGTTAAGAAAATACTGACGTTTTGTGAAAGGCCCTAGAATGTCAATTTTTTAAACACGTCGAAGAACCGCTTCACCAGAATCCTAATCTTAAACTCACACAGATTGTGCCATCTTTTAAAATGCAAAACAGAACTTATTAATTACACCAAGGCACTTTTAACATAAAACTACCGTGAGACTCAATCATATTGAAATAAACGGATCACTCACTCTCACTGACATACGTGAGTGATCCGTTTATTTCACTACACCAAGGCATTTTAAAACTAGTGGCGTTGTGAACTGTAGACCTCGCTACCTCATTTTTAAATATATTTCGTATTTTTTTTATTTCCTAAAGAAAACGTATATGTAATTTATCGAATCTCATCACAAATTTTCACAAAGATCGGGTAATTTTTGAACATTTTTGGTTTTTTCTTTTTAACATTTCCAAAAAACGAATCAATAAAAAAATCTATATAATTAGCGAACGAGTAGAACAGCCACAGCTGGACAGACGGCGAACATACGAAGGAAATATTGCCCAGGCTGAAACTGAGACTCTTAGCTCTCACTTCGTTCGCTCGATCAATTACGAGTAAGCAAGCGTTACCGAAATAAAACAAAAACGAGTTAACTGAATGCAACAGTAATTAAACTAATCATGCCCTTTCCGTGACTGATGACTGTCAAGTCATTAATTCTTGAGTGGGACATCATCGGGACTTAAAATCACAGCTTCTGTCCGCGATAAATAAGGCGCTGATCTCAATGAAAGGGGTGACTATGCTTTAGACGAATAGTAGAATAGTCTATCCTATGGGAAATGATGCGTTAAAAATTTTGTATGCTGAATTACGACGAATATTTTAACAAAATGTACCCTCTAGCCGTCTGGTACAAAGAGAATATAATCACTACGTTTTAAGAGTCGGCACTCCCTAACAAGCCTTGAACCGAATTATGTACACTTTCTACCAACCTAATGAAAAATCGTAGGTACTTCCAACATAAGACAAAAGCAAGAAATGTCAAAACAATACCACCAACTTGAACACGATATCGATATCGATAAAATTAAAAAAAACTTCGTGACGTCACACTGCAAATAAATTTTAAATATTTATGGTATACTTAGGAATTAAAAGCAGTCGATAAATTCCAACACAGCACGCCAACAAAACATATATTCTCCTGATGGCATGCTGTGAATGGATGATTATCGCTTATTTTTTTTTAATAAAAAGAGCAAGAATCAATCAATTATTTATTCAAGGGGACTTGATTTTAAAGGTTTCCCAATCTCGATCTTTTCTCCGTCCTTTGGATGCTGCAACAAAAAGAAAACTTCATCATAGTTGATTAAGTCATAAGTGAATTAGTATTCATTCAGTTTAATAAAGTTCTTATTCTACATAGCAAGTTCAGTTCAGAAAATATCGATAAAAAAATATCTATGGGCACTGCACTGTAACTAGCGTTATTTCTTGAATATTTTATGCAGTTTTCATAAATAACTCAGCTGTTTTATCCAAGCATAGTAATTAAATATCATAATTTGCGTATATTTAAAGATTTGATGTGCATTTGCTAATTTTATTTACCTGTTAGGCTCCAGTGGGAATCTGGCTAGGAATATATCAGACGTACATTCCCCGACTCTCCTAACCCCACAAATTTCGCATTTTCTCAACGCCGACAACGCTTTTCCTCCCGTATCTCGCGGATTAACACACACAGCACTGATAAATTGAAATTTAATTAAATATAATCCCAATAAACAACACCGACACAACGAATAAAATGCATGACAGAAATTGCAGAATGCCAACATTACAAATATTACTTTTAACGTATAATGCGACTAAAAGTAAAATCTCGTCATAGCTACGCGATTCAGTGCAGAGTTACTGCTTTTTATTTTTGTAGGATTGTATTTTTGTTTCATTGTTGGTACAAACTACGTTCATAATTTCTTTTGTATGGAGTGACGACGGCCTGGTCTGGTGCTCATTTTTGTTAATCACTCCTGTGAAAATATAATACTATTTGAAAATGGGAACAACTGTCTTGAATTTGGGAGGAGAAATGACCGCACTACTTAATTCATTTATTGCAATCAGTGAAAAAATCGAGCAGAAGTTTTGTAGCAGTACTTACACAGGTTTACATCATGTTATAATGGTATTAGGTACACAGGTTGTGTGATTTGAAAATCGGGATCGGGTCATTTCAGAAATGCGCCCTTTTGGAATCTTGCGCGGTAACGTCGACCGAATATTTGTAGAGTAAGTAGGTATATATAGTGGCGGTGATCGCTTAACATCAGGTGACCCGTTTGCTCTTTTACTTCCCTCTTTCAATAAATAAAAAAAATATTCTGGGACCAAATATTACTGAGGCGTGCAAAGTTGATCGTACCCGTTACAAACAGACATATTTTAGACCATTTAGTGCTTGCAGCGAGTATGTATGGGCAAACCCCTTTGTTACCGATGCAAAAAGTGCTGATGCAAATATTATAAACATGAGGAACATTATTATACTCATAGAGACTAACTAAAAACACTAAATGGATTCCATTGCACTTCAGATTTTCCAATTTGCTTATACAGGACTGACAGATGTCAAATACGAAACTGAGATACGTTTCTTAAGCTTCAAAATTGTCCGCATTAAACCTGAACGTGTGCCTCCCCCAAGCCTGTGGGAACCGCGATGTAGGGCGTCCATGAATGGAGTCACGTGTCGCCACTGCGCAGTTTGCCGGCCCTTTGCTTTTGTTTGGATTCTTTCAAATTGAGCCTCCTTGTTGGTAGTTTAGTAACTGCGTCACAAGACTTGTTTGTTTTCGATTACATAAAAGTGGAGTGTGTTTTGATTTGATTGATTGGCATTTTGGAAGCTTCGATACTTTGTTAGACAGTTTGAGTTTGATGTCATTTTACGACTTTTTGTTTCATGGGTTAGGATCACTGTTTGTTTCATTTCATGTTCTGAATGGAAAAAAAATATTTAAATAATTTATTACTGAAAGTTTCCTGTGCGTTTAATTAGGAAAAGTCAGGAAACTATTATTTCTCAAACATGCTCGGAAATTCTCGCTTTCCATTTGAAAATAGGACCCGGGAAGCACCTAATTTTTTCATTGAAAATTTTAAACGCAGAATCCGTCGAAGAAGGTGAATGGAAATGGCTTTCGATGCATAAATTTTTCTCCTAGGAGAAAAATAAATGTACGAAATTCCATTTTTTCCCGCTTTATTAACTTTGTAAAGTTGTAACATGTAAAATGGGGACAAAGAATAATTGCATACAGCCAAGCCAGCCCGATTTACCGCAGTGAGTGTGTTAAGTTTTTTCTCAATTATAAATTACGAATGACAGTTTGTATTTTTTGTAAATAAAATGATTACAGGGGTGTCGATTTCGTGTAATTTGGCTGCGGTGAGCTCAAATTTGATGTTATTTTTTGGATCCAAGATGGCGGATGACAGTTTGTCATTTTTTTTCACTAAAAATCGTCATGGGTATCGATTTCGAGTAATTTGGCAGAGGTGAGTTCGAATTTGACATTATTTTTTTAATCCAAGGTGGCGGATGACAGGTTGTGATTTTTTCACTAAAAATCGTCATGGGTATCGATTTCGAGTAATTTTGGTGCGGTGAGCTCAAATTTGACATATTTGTTGAACCCAAGATGGCGGATGACAGTTTGACATTTTTGTCACTATAAATAGTCGTGGGTGTTGATTTCGTGTAATTTTGCAGCGGTATGCTCGAATTTGGCATAATTTTTAATCACATTTAACATCAAGTAATTGAACACTTTGGTTTTTGTTAACGTATTTCGTGATTTATCTATTAAATTACTTTTTTTTTGCAAAGGAGGTTTTTTAATTTCCTCACATTATTTGAGAAAAGCACTATATATTCCTCGACGGAAACCGAAATTGCCCGACTTGCATTTTTGCATGCCTCGCGATGCTCGGCTTGCAAACCACCTCGTCAGGCAATTCCCTACTTTCCGGGCCTCGGCAATAATGCACTATTTAGCAAATGTAGTAAATATATAAAAATATATCATGAAATAAATGATAAATAATGATAACATTATACAATTTATATCATGATATATTCTATATCTACAGAGGCATTTTGAAGTAAGTACCTTATTAGTTTACTCAGGAAAAGGAAGGAAACAACAGATATGTAGATATATCGTAAAATAAATTTCCAAAAGCGAAAGGTGCAAGGTTCAGTAGGTATTATCAAATTCAAACAATAAATTTTTATTGTTAAAAAAAATACAATAATACCACCCACAACATTAGAAAATTGCTTTATTTATAACATTACACTTGTCAACGACTAGGTATAAAACATACTAAGCTGAAAAAGTACAACAGGTACATTTTTTGCCCACATCATGGACAATAACGAAATTTCCCCTTCAAAGTGGATAGCTGCGCAAGAGGGCCCAAATTACACTTTTGTCCCCTAATTCTATTTCCAATCTACTTAACTCTGCTGACCCAATAAGAAAATCTAGAGCCCGAAAATCAATACTTTAGTTGCTTTTTATCCAATTTTTGTGATTGATTCAAAAAAATTTAGACTTATTTTTGTAGTCCCAAAAACAAGGTACGAAGGTATTTAAGCCATCCAAGGCTCGGTTTTAGTCGAGGACATTTAATTCCTGACCCGCTAAAGAACTTTTTCATAGTAAAATTCACTATGACGATAAATGTGAAATGGTTCCGTGGTAGGTCAGCCAGGAATCACTGCAAGAACATTCGCATTCCATTGACATCATACAAATACTTGTCCCTTACGGTAATTTAGCCTGCAACCTCTAAGTAGTTTCAAATTCAGGGGCGCTTACCACTTGGCTAATCGGTACCTATGCTCAGTTATTTGACAAAGACTACACTAATCTTTGCTCCCAAGGCAGTTCGTCCAAAAGATACTAAAAATATTTATTTCAAAAATGGGTTAATGGTACGCCATGTTGCAAGATGGCCGCCTGTCAAACAGCTGTCAGTTGACAGGAGATGCATTTCCCTCTCGAATGACTGATTGTCTACGGTTATTTAGTGTGTCGGCCCTGACCGTTCCGCTTCCGAGCAAGTCCGGCTGGAAATAAATGGGACGAGTGCTTTTAAAAGTAAAATAGTTCAGTGGCCACCTACCACGCCACGTTAGATCAGGGAATGGTTTTAAAAGTCTTCGTTTTCATCAACATACAATGACAATGCAAAGAAAAATTCGTTAAGCAGCTGGACTTGAACCAGCAACCTCGGTAATCCGTACCACGCTCCACCAATTAAGCTATACTTAACGTTGGTGTACCTAACGAATTTTTCAATGCCTTGTGTCATATTTTATTTGGAAGATCTCTCCTCAGCGCCATCTATGAGTAGCTTAATCAAGCAGCTCACCCACTACGGAACTTCTACAGTTACGCATTAGTGGCAAGAGATGGAGCTATTTTCTGAATCAATGAAAATAATCGATTTATTGATTATTTTTGTTTTATTTTTATGAAACATTCATAGAATGAAATTCAACATACAATGACAATGCAAAGAAAAATTCGTTAAGCAGCTGGACTTGAACCAGCAACCTCGGTAATCCGTACCACGCTCCACCAATTAAGCTATACTTAACGTTGGTGTACCTAACGAATTTTTCAATGCCTTGTGTCATATTTTATTTGGAAGATCTCTCCTCAGCGCCATCTATGAGTAGCTTAATCAAGCAGCTCACCCACTACGGAACTTCTACAGTTACGCATTAGTGGCAAGAGATGGAGCTATTTTCTGAATCAATGAAAATAATCGATTTATTGATTATTTTTGTTTTATTTTTATGAAACATTCATAGAATGAAATTCAACATACAATGACAATGCAAAGAAAAATTCGTTAAGCAGCTGGACTTGAACCAGCAACCTCGGTAATCCGTACCACGCTCCACCAATTAAGCTATACTTAACGTTGGTGTACCTAACGAATTTTTCAATGCCTTGTGTCATATTTTATTTGGAAGATCTCTCCTCAGCGCCATCTATGAGTAGCTTAATCAAGCAGCTCACCCACTACGGAACTTCTACAGTTACGCATTAGTGGCAAGAGATGGAGCTATTTTCTGAATCAATGAAAATAATCGATTTATTGATTATTTTTGTTTTATTTTCATGAAACATTCATAGAATGAAATTCAATATACAATGACAATGCAAAGAAAAATACGTTAAGCAGCTGGACTTGAACCAGCAACCTCGGTAATCCGTACCACGCTCCACCAATTAAGCTATACTTAACGTTGGTGTACCTAACGAATTTTTCAATGCCTTGTGTCATATTTTATTTGGAAGATCTCTCCTCAGCGCCATCTATGAGTAGCTTAATCAAGCAGCTCACCCACTACGGAACTTCTACAGTTACGCATTA